>CAJNOJ010000010.1:189148-540269 GCA_905250025.1 Adineta ricciae | reverse complement strand
GCGGATCTTGTGTGGGTGTGCTTGCTCCTGTACCTGGTGTTCCTTGAGTGGCTCCAGTGCCTGCAGTTCCTTGTGTAGCGCCAGTACCTTGTGTTGCTCCGGTGCCTTCTGTGGCTCCAGTTGCTCCTGTTGCTCCAGTTGGTGCTGTGCCTGGTGTTCCTTGGGTGGCTCCGGTTCCTGGTGTTAGTGTGCTTGCTCCTGTACCTGGTGTTCCTTGAGTAGCTCCAGTACCAGCAGTACTTTGTGTAGCTCCGGTGCCTTGTGTTGCTGCAGTACTTGCGGTAGCTTTGGTTCCCGTTGTAGTTTGTGTGGCTAAGGATGTATATGTTGCTGTTGAAGGTGGCGTAACGCAGTCTGGTGCGGCGAGGAGTGGATAATGAATTTCGCCGACTTGTTTAATTGAGTACACTGCGACAGCACCATCGATATTACTGTTTGTTGTTACGGTGCCCTTCGGGCCTAACACAGCACCTCGTATGTTTGGACCGAAGTTCAGGGTTTCGGCTTCGGGAAAGTTCCAAAGTGTTTTTGTGATCGATGGCTGATAAGGTTGAAACCATGTGCCCGTTAGATCACCCTTTTGCCAGTTGATGGACTTTCCGTAAACGTTGATTAAAATGAACTTGACGTTGTTGTTGGTTATGTTGGTATCAATTCGTTGCACGGTTGGTCCGAAGATAGTGCTGGCTGATACGTTAAAAATGGCGAAACCACTGCTGTCGACGTTTCTGACATTCAAGAAAAGTGGGCCATCCTGTGATGACGATGGTGCTGTGATGTTATTGTTGGGGGTAAGCTGAGTGAGTAGCTGTGACAAAGCGGTCATTCGTGAAGAAATGTCCGCGCACCGTTGTGGTAAGGTTGTATCGATTCGAACTGTGGCGTTCTTGTTGCCTTGATTCACTTCAACTGGTCGTCCGTCGACTGTGTATTTTATTTTATCTCCTTGTACCTGGGACACTCGGTTGCTTGGATATGGACCAACTGCGACGCTACCTGCTAAAGCTCTAATCGTATTTTGGGACAAGACCGAGCCGTTGATTTCAACGGTATAAATTAATGGATTAAAGCTATTTTGATCCAATCGGTCACCGAACGTTGCTCCCTGAAGCAAGTTCCCACAAACCAGTGTTCGCGAGTTCACGTCAGATGAGGAGCTGAAATCTCCAATCGTAATAGCATTGTACTCCGACAAAAATGAGAAGTACGACGACGAAACACACGTAGGTGTTGTGGTTTGCGTGACTACCGTCGTCGAGATCGACGGAACACCTATAAATTGACACACGAAACATCATAAACGCCACTCATTTGTTATGGATCTCACCTGTCGTTACAGTAGTTTTGCCAGTTGTTGAAAAAGTGGATTGACTAATGGATGCTATAAGGAAATTTCAAATGCATATGAGAAGATTTCAAAGTTGTTCATAATTACTTTGCTGTGTAGCTCCAGTACCTTCTGTAGCTCCAGTGCCTTGTGTTGCTCCGGTGCCTTCTGTGGCTCCAGTAGCTCCAGTAGCTCCGGTTGGTGCTGTGCCTGGTGTTCCTTGGGTGGCTCCGGTTCCTGGTGTTAGTGTGCTTGCTCCTGTACCTGGTGTTCCTTGAGTAGCTCCAGTGCCTGCAGTTCCTTGTGTAGCTCCAGTTCCTTGTGTAGCGCCAGTACCTTGTGTTGCTCCGGTGCCTTCTGTTGCTCCAGTTGCTCCCGTTGGTGCTGTGCCTGGTGTTCCTTGGGTGGCTTCAGTTCCCGGTGTCAATGTGCTTGCTCCTGTGCCTGGTGTTCCTTGAGTGACTCCAGTACCGACTGTAGCTGTGGTGCTCTCTGTTTCTGAGGTAGGAGTTGTTAATGGTTGAGGATAGAAACAAGCAATGAGAGATAACGTGACACGGCGAGGTGGTTGACCGTCATATGTGTGGAATGTAATCAATAGTGTTGAACCTGCGGAAAGTGGTGTTTTGGGGAAACCGGTGACGACAGTATCATTGGTTGGTGATTGAAGTGTTATCGTGCCGGAATTGTCTGTTGGGATAATTAAAACTGTAACTCCGTTGACGTTTGTAATCGATGTTTTGGCGATAGATAATGAGACGACGATGGGTGTGATCGACGGGGCAAAGTCTATCGCGATTTCAGCAGTTTTCGAGGTGAATGTTACACCAGTACCAGTAGGAGAAATATTTGGCGTTTGTGGTGAGTGATTGCCATTGATGGTATAGTCTAGTACTGCCTGAGGATTATTCATACCTTCTTCCAACGTACAGATATGTGTTCCATTAGTAACTAGAAGAGAAAAAGGGACAATAATTTAGTTGTGATATTATATGTGCCTATCATGAGGATGACATATTTTCACGAAAGACCCATGCTTTACCTGTTGCTTGGGTCGTAGACGATGGATAGGAAATTGTTCCTGATGTTGCTAGGATGAAAATAACGAATGACATGTAAGCTTGTGAAAAAAATTATTCGTTGTAAATGGAAGGTACCTGTTAATATCGTGCTTGCGGTAGAGCTTGGAACAGATGGTGTCGATGCTAAATGATAAAAGATCAGATCGATTTCTTTTTATCGCGAAACATACTCGATACAGTTGTTTCCATTGGTGATTCTGTTTCGACGATTTCAGTTTCTTTGGCTAAATGAAAATAAATAAACACATGCGTGGTTGGATGCCATGATTCTTAATCAAATATTGGTCACTCACTAGTTTCTTCACTGCCGGTAGTCAGGTATGAGAATGTACTCGCTAAAATGTATAAACTCATACAAATCATCTTCTCAGTTTGTTTTTCTCCTTACAGCTGACGAACCGTTCAGTTGTTGTTTGAAATGCTGTCATTAGAAAATAGATAACAGAGAGTTATGACTGATGAATTTTTAATTCGAAAACAAACCTGTGGATGCTGCTGTTCCTTGTTGGCCGCAAATATCGACTGCTAAACGAATAGAACACGATAAACCGGGTTTCGTTCTTGTTCTCAACACGAGTCTGATTTGTTTTGTTTTTATTTGATTGAATTCGGTTGTTAAAGCGTCCTGGTCCTACCGAAAAGAATTACCTATGCATGTGCAAATAGTTTCAAATTCGCGTCTACTTACACTCTCTAATATATATTCATTACCATCGGATTTGATGTAATAGACACTGTAAGATTTTACGTTGGAATCTGACAGAAAAGCGACAGAGCTAATGGTTTGTTCGTCCGGAAAGTTTATGATTATAGATCCGCCATCGGCTATATCGAGACCTTGACCATTTTCCATAACCAAATTTGTGACATCTCGGTTATTGTACGAAACTGCCACGCCGTATGTATTAATCGCGTTAGCAGCAAGGACATTTTCAGGAATACAAACGTACGGTGTAGCTAAAATAGTAGGGTTCAACTCAAATTGATGTTTTCGAATTTGTCATTACTTGGTACTGGAGAGCCAGTTGGTATTGTTCCGGGAGTTGTAGAATATATTGTTGTACCTAGTTGCATCCAAACTTAAATCTAGCATATTGATGCCATTTGTAACGTTTACCTTCTGCACAACCCAACAATTCCAATTGTGCTGATAGAGCAGTGTTGGTTAATGCTCGGTTGAAAGTGAATTGTATACGAACAACATCAATCAATGGTTGCACGAAGTATTCTTCACTGATTGTCATCGATGACGAGACTGTGCGTCGAATTGGCTAAATAAAGCAGCATATTCGAAGGGAATCGAGAGAAAACGTCACTACGAACATTTTCACTGTATGGAATATTTTTTGTTGTAAGTGTATCATATGTTATGTATATTTCGGCGACTTCACCACGAATTTGAAAGCCGCTTAACGTTTTCGCAGCATCTACGAACATGTGATTGTGAGTACTAGACGATACGACATTTGGGTTTTACTTTGAGAGAAACGGATTTGAACGTTGGGTGATGCATCGTTACTAGCAGCAGTCCAGATTGTCGGATTGTCCATGCGAACAGCATCTACATCATCGCTAGGATTCTTTTGTGATGATACAGATATGTCACTGGAAGGAATATCACGACTTTGAAGACCCATTTGATCGTTACACCGATAAGCAGTAGCTATTCAAATAATCATACAATATATATGAAAATTACAACGTTGATATCATCATACTTTGTGTGGAGTGGGGTGATACAGTTGTGTAGGCTAAACAAGGAAGGAGAGATGTATTGATACAAATATCGATAGACACTTACTTGGTGTGCCTGATGTTCCTACAAGAAAAGAAGAAGAAAAAGTGATAAAAATATAGGCGATTAAATAAGAAGTTTCAAAGAGCTGTTCTTTGTCTCAGTGTAAGAATCTACTTTTGGGTAATTTTACCTGTACAAGCCGTGATCAACACTGATGTGATATCTGTTGAGTATAATTTAGAGCCTTGGATGATAAGTGATAACTGTGTAGTTGGTTCGGTTGACGGCGGAATAGTAGTGATGACGTATGTCACAGTTTCATCAGATGTAGGAGTAATAGTACCAGTGATTTGTGGATTGGATGGACTGGTACGTGCATAGACTTGTTGTAATTGATTGTTAGATGTTAACTGAATTTCCATGACTTGATAGGCTGATGGGAAAGTAATGATGAATTCGACGATGTTCTGTTTTTGAATGGTCAATGGATGTGCTGTTGAGATTTCTGGATTCTCCGAGAAGTTTGCCAATTGAGGTGATGAGACAGTGTATACATATGACGATGTAAAAGTGAATGCTCTGTATGTTGATGATGCATTTGTACAGACTTCAAATAGAAATAAAAAGCACTTTGTTTGACACTATACCTCATTAAGACAGTGTCAAACCTTCTGGTGGGCCTGTCGTTGTGGCAGGCGATAGTGTTGTTGTATAGTTGCAACGAGTGTCATCTTCATCTGACTTATCCATACAATCCGGATAGTGATCACAAACTCGTGTATCATTAACGCATTTACCAAGTGGATTGGTAGGTGAAGCATCACAAACAAATTGCGTGCATGGTGGTGGAGTACCTTCATAGAAAGAGAAACATTGTCGTTCTGAATTACTTTAACTGGAATACGGTACTGTGTGTTTGACATTGGGGATTCTTCGGAAATAGTTGTGGATTTTCATCAGAACCATCGGAACAGTATTTTTCACCGTCGCAGATTTCCTCTTCTGGAACGCATTGTTGAACACCTGATACCAAACATAGATAAGTAGCGCAGGCAGGTGTAGTGGCTCCTGGAGTTGATGCTGGTGCTGAAAAATATCGATGAAACCAGTTTCATTATTAAAAACTAATCATATCTGTATGCATACTAGATCCGCCTGACGTTGATGGTTGACCGGTCGTTGGCAAAGGTGTTGTTGTTGTAGCTACAGAAATACAGATTCAAATAGGATTTGGAATGTAAATAACTTACTGCAACTTGGATGTGTTTCATCATCATTCTTAGGACAATCCATGACTCCATCACATAATTTAGTTGAGTTAATACATTTGCCACCGTTGCATGTATATTCGTATGCATTACAAGTACATTTCTTTTCATCTGAACCGTCTTGACATTGAGGTTCACCATCGCAAACTTCTTCCGTAGATATGCATTGGCATATAGTTGTACAGGCGAACTTTTGATTTGTACACATACAAGTACAGTTCTTCTCATCACTACCATCACCGCAATCATCATGACCATCACATCGTTGCGATATAGGTAAGCATTTACCCATTGGATTGTCATTGCAACGGAATGCACGTCCACTTTCAACATCACATTCAGATTGGTTACAATGGCGTTCGTCAGAGTTGTCAAAAATGCCATTCTTCGAGCAATCGGGAAGACCATCACATACCCATGACTTATCGATGCATTTGCCATCTTCACATCGAAAACCGTAACATGGAATAGTTTCATTGCAGTCAAGTTCATCACTGCCATCACGACAATGTGGAAAATAATCACATCGTTTTGTTGCATTGATGCATTGACCGTTCTTACATATGAAGTCATTAGGTGCGCATTCTGAAGAGAACACGGACGAATATGAATTTCACATAATAATGAACGAAAATAAATATACGTACGACAGTTGAATTCATCAGATTCATCGTCACAATCCAGTATTTTATCGCAAACATGTGATAGAGGAATACAGACACCTGTTGAATTGCATGTATATTCGTTGCGAGAACATTTTGGTGTGCAGTTTGGTAATGGACTACAAAGGAATGTACCATTCATACAAACGCTAAATAACGAGAGAATTAGCATTGAGCCTAAGAGAACACAATTTTCAATTTACCATTGGTCGCAATTACGAATGAGTTTCGTTCCAAGTGGGTATGGTATATTATTATCAATACATGGACATGCACTTGGTTCAACGCATGTGCCTGTTTCATCCATAACTTGACCTTCTGGACAGAAACAACCTTCTTGGCAGCCTGATTCCACGCAGTTATAGTTGTCTTGTAGGTAAATGTCTCGACATGTTGATTGACAGATAGGTCCACAAGCCATATAGATTCGTCCATTTTCGCATTGCATTGCTATATGAATAGATAGAACATGGTTACATCTGAGCAAAAGTTTTCTCTTTCGTATCATGATACTTACGACATCTGTCTTGTGTACGCCATTTAACTGGAACATTGATTGATTGACACTTTTGAGCAAAGGTTGAAAGAGATGTACACAAACACTCGCAATCACCACCCGTATCACAACTAAATCAAATCAAAAGTAGATTCAATATTCAAAACAAAAAAAATGATTAGTGCGTACTGGCAAGCATCATAGAGACAGTTGCGATGATAATCTTCTACGACAGTGGCATCAAGTTTTTCGATACATGGTAAAAATGGATTGCTGTCAGATCGGTCAAGTATCTGATAGAAAAATAGAGTATGAGATTGTTATTTAAAAACAATAATAGGACTTACCATAGCACATTCCTTCGTAGCCCAGTTGCTACGTGTTTCATAGCCAGCACATGGTGCAGAAGGATCAACCACTGGTGCTGGACCAGGGGTGCATGTTTGTTCAACTTTCCACGAGTCTGCCATTTCACCAACGGTACCTGGAACACCACTTGCCGTGCTAAAAGTTTCTCGCGTAACCGTTAATTAGTTCTCTCGTGCAAAAACTAAGTTTCCTTACTTCAGATCGTCAGTTGGATCATTGTCTGAATCACCGCAAAGGCCAGCTGTTTGTCCCTTCATGTAATAAGGAAGAGTAACGTAGATACGTGTTTTTTCATCCCATTTGATCACAATGTCCGAACAGTTGACAAACACAAATAAACCTGATTTCATCAGTGATACATCGCCGAAGACACGATGTCCTAATTCCAGATCTGTTACTTCTGTATCACCAACGATGGGATCTCGGCCACGCATCAAGGAAATACTTAAACCTTTACATTTGATGAGGATGTTCTTAGCACATGTAACACCTGATGTACCACATTGAACATTTTCAGTAATAACACGAAATGATAAATCTTTGGTTTGTGTTAAAACGTACTTGCAGTTGCCTTGGTATGAATAACGATAGCCATCGAATGATTCATAATGTGGATCACCTGATGCTGAACATGTTGCCCCACATTTCTGTTCTGTACAGGTCCACGTTGCAGCTGAGCATTTACATTCCTTACAACCTGATTTGACGACTTGTTGAGGACCATATATACGACCAGCAAATCGACATGGACAAGATTTTATGTCAACACATGTTTTCATCTAAGACGAAAGAGCACATTTCATTCCGTTTCTATTCAGTTCATCTGCATAGTTCACTTACATCTTGACTAAGAACCTTTCCAGGTGGGCAGGTACATCCTTCATAGGTGATACCACAGTCACGCCATGTTTTCATATTATCGCATGTTTTGACACATGATGACGCATTGTAAGAATAAACTTGCGTTTCTGGACAGGATGTTGTTGATTCACATGATTTCGAACCACAATCCCATTTGCCATTTGTACATGTACTAGAAACATAAAATAACTGTCAATATAAACCATCGCAAAGCAATATGTTACCAATTTCCACAGGACCGCGCGACGGCTTGGCCTGCTTTAACATAAGTATTCGTTTCTGAATCATAACATGGACAGCCACTTTGTGGAACACATTGTGGTTTGTCGGACACCGAGACATCTAAGTAGGATTGACTTGGACATGAACAGCCAGCAACACATTCTCGTTCATAACATGATTGATTCACTGATGCTACTTGGTAACATGTCTGACCGCATTTTGGTGCACAATCACTGTATGCAGCTCCACCACTGCATTGACCATATTGTGCATCTTGGCAAGTTCTTTGAAGATCTGGATCAGCCATCCAGTTAACTACGATATTAGCCAAGCGACATTCACGTGCATATGCCGCAACAGCTGCGCATAGGAATACATTTTGGAAATGTGAATTTTTATCCGAGCATAAATCGTATTGGCAACTTTGAAAGAATGACGATGGATCTACTTTCGATGCACATGCTTGAAATAGTGATGATTTCAATACTGCGCAAGTATTTTGTGCTAATGATTGAAGCTAAAATGACATCATTATGATAGGGATATTGATACGAAAAAGAAAGCTTTCAATGATACGTACGTTGCCATTGATTGTGCATGGATTGTCTTGACTTGGTGTTGTACATGCTGAATTTGTTTTATACTCATCAACGAACGTTTGAGTGTTTGTGTCAACGATTTGTGCACGTGTTGAGAAATCGTTATCACGATTGAAATCAAATGTACCACACAGACCGCGAGTATTATTCACATGTAAAGGATCCAAACGAATGTAAGCTCGAATACCATCAAATTGGATTTCAGCGCCACGACCTAAACATAAGATATGATCAGTTATTCAAATCTGCATAACATATTTAAAAAATGCATACAGGTAACCGAGTAGAACACTGTTGTTTCGCGTCTGACAGTCACTTGAGCATTTTTATATGGTAAAATGGCTCGAACTTCACCATTGATTTGCACACTTTTGTCTTTGATATACACATATGTTTGATTGCATTTGACGGTCAAATCTTTGTAGTTCGATGTGGATGTGTAAGCATTTGTCATTGCCACATATAGACCGATTACTGGGTTGCTTTCCTATGAAGAATTATTTTGTCACAATATCGAACAGAACAAGCACTTACTTCGACTAAAATATATTCACAGTTGCCTCGAACAGAATACGATTTGCCATCGAACGTGTGAATATTATTTGTTCCAAGGACTGAACATGTTCGCGAACAAAATTTCTTTGTGCACACCCATGAGCCGGCCGTACACACACTATTGAAAGTAAACGCAAATATTTTGTAGACATTTCGAAAACGTCATTTCTTACCATTCATTGCAATCAACTTTAATCGAAGTTCCTGCCGGATGGTATGTTCCTTGAGCACGGCAACTACATTGTTGAACCTTGGTACATGTTCCATTACGACCAACATCGATGACTGAGCCAGTTGGACATACGCAACCTGGTGAACAATCCTTTTTACAATCAACAGAATCTGTGAATTGTTGTTGATGATTTTGACATGTTGCTGGACATGATGTTGCACATTCTGTGTAGACTCGAGCATTTTCACACGTTTTTGGACAACGGTCAGCTGTTCGCCAGTCAATGTGCATATAGTTATCTTCACAATCACGTCCTAAAGTTTGGAGAGCAGCGCAAACGGCTTGATCTTGAGCAAGCTTGCCCGATTGAGCAGCAGCGCAATGATCACGTTTACATGTTTCATAGATTGCCGTAGCGTTCAAAACACGATTGCATACTTTGAATGAATCATATGGACTAATGATTGGTCCGCAAGCATCTTCAGCAGCATCGCGCAAGCTTGCCGTGCATGGATCAGTAGGTATAGGGCTTGCAGCACACTAAATTGAGTTTGCAATAGTGAAATGAGCAACAACTTTCTGGTACTTACGCCACTATCTGTACGCCATTCGTTGGCAAAATGCGTTGGTGACGCACTGAGTGAACCATCGGGTAAGAGAAGATCATCTGTAGAAATGTT
Source organism: Adineta ricciae (assembly GCA_905250025.1). NCBI lineage: Eukaryota > Metazoa > Rotifera > Eurotatoria > Adinetida > Adinetidae > Adineta > Adineta ricciae. Next base: position 530,238 of record CAJNOJ010000010.1, on the reverse strand, counting down.
GACTTGTAGAAGCTTTGTGAAGGAGAAATAAGTATGATTTCCTACCGTCTTGATTGTCTGTATATGTTCCGCAAAGACCTGTGACTTGTTTCATATAAGTTTGTTCAACTGTCACTGCAATAGACATAGCATTATCCCATTTGAGACGCACACCATCGGAATATCGTAAATATGTATAGTCTCCTGACCGACGTTCGATGGTAAGTGCTAAAATACAACACAATAGTAGGGAAAAAATGTTTTACGCATTTTCTATTCAAACTTACGTCCATTAACGTATCCTTGGCTGTCATTGAGTGCAACATTGTTCACCACAATGTTTTTTCCAGTTGCCGTGATAGAATATCCACCAAATGAGATACTCAGAGTCTTTTTACATGTTGTCCATTGATCACAATTAGTGCTTTGAAGTACAATTGTCCAACTACTTGCACCTGACAATTTATATTGACATCTAGATTTGTTGGAAGAGAAGATTTTCTCCAAATTAAAAAGTAAGCATTAAATTAGTTCGTCACTTACGATCCTAGGAAATCATATGTGTGTCCATCGAAGGTTCGGAAGTGATCACGACCCCAAAGAAGACACGTAGCATATGTCAATGAACGTTGAATATGCGATGTGGCATTAGCAATTTCTTCATTCGTAACATTACACATTGAACACGAGCCATCTGCCGATCCTATGGCAACACCAGATTGACTTCCACAGCAATAACCAGCAGTCACTGTTGTGTTGCTGATACGCGACGGTCCGTTGCAATTAGGCGTGCGATAGCATAGGACAAGACGAGGATCATCTATTGACAAGAGATTCGTTTCGATATTCACGTAGAAAACCGAGTCAACGTTGAATCAGACTCACTTTGTTGATATTGACAACCTTCGCCAGCATAGCCGCTGTTGCACAGACATTGGTCGGGTTTGATACATTGACCATTTTTACAAGGAACTGTACAAACAGCCACGCTGCAAGATGCACCTGTCCATCCTTTACAACAAACATCTTTTGAAATTTGACTAAAATGAATGGATTATTTCACTCGAAACGTCTCTTTCGCAAAAGAAAACTTACCGTTGGTATGGACATTGACCATTTTGTGCTGATTGGCTTTTGACGTAACGCATAACTTCATCAGCATCTTTCAAACCGTATACATTCCGCAAGGCCTGTGAATTCATTTCGTACTTTGTTTTAATGCACAAAACAACTTACAGTGAAATCCATTCGCCATAAACTGGCTGCTTTTTCGTATTCAGCCATAATGTCGAATGTTAGTCCATCCGGACATGTATCATTTTTTGTTTCTGTTGCTGTTGATGAACAGATATTTGTACCGCTCGATTGAGCAGTAACACTAAAAAGATGAAAATGATGTTCTGTTTTCGACGCAGTGATTGACAGAGGTAACTTACAGAAAAATAGCGAGATGAGCCGAAAAGAGAAGAGCACTGAACAGCGACGAGTAAGTAAACATTTTACTGTCGCGTCAAAGCAGAAAGACGTTTTTTTCCCAAAAAAAACTACGCCGTTTTGTTTGTGTTTTGGCTTCGGTTTTTATATGAGCAAATTTTTGAATATTTCCATATATTTTCTCGATAATCAAGTATGAAAAACAACAGCTTGCTTATTTTCATATGAATATCTTGATTGAATAACAGATTTCTCTTCAAAGAAAACGAAAAAATTTCCATCGAATCAATAGGATAAACGACGCATATTTTCTTTTGCGTCGAAACAATTCAACAATGAACACCTGACGTTGATATTCATTGTGTAAGCATCTATTTACAATATTCAAATGCAAACTCTGCTCTGGTGGTGCTATGGATTTTGCATTTTTGCGCACATTGAAACAGGTTTTTATTTATACAGAATAGTTGAGAATATATTTTCAAATGGAAATCAGCGCTGCCTTCGGTTTTCAGTAGCATTTTCGAAAGATTTCGAAATTATTTATTGTTTTTATTCGTTCCATCTGAGACCGTGCGACTCAGCATATATTATTTCTTTATGCAACGCATTTTGACTATCGAGTAGGTGGAATTCAAAATCCGAGCTGCCCACTCAAATATATCAGTAGATCTATTTGTAAGAGAGCGTGGATGCAATCAGAACGTTGTGGTTTTGCTATCCAATATGAGATGATTCGAATTCGTAGCATATAATCACGGATATTGTTTAGATAACTGACTGTTTTCGTGTTTCTTTTTCGATCAATAGACATGCTGAAGACGTGAGGAATGATACAAAGTGTTTATAAGATGAAAATAACAAAGTAGAAGGCGTATCGAATCGTTTCTTGAAATTCTATGACAACACCATCGTGTGATTATCGATGCTCTTTTTTTTTCTCGAGATAGAAAATATGTTCGAAACAATGGAAATCAAAATGACGCCGAAGAAAGAAAGGAAAATGTATAAATTGGTCGCAGCTGTTAGATAAATGACTTGTAGAAAAAGAACAAAACATTCCGTTGATTGTAATATTTTTTTGTGTTTTTCCGTTGTATTCGCTCCGGTAAGACAAATTTCAATCGAATATGATAGGTTTGAATTCGGATTTTAAACACGAAACCTCTGAAGTATACCCCGCGTATGGCAATCCCGAACAAATGTTCGACGCCACTCATATGCGTTTTAGGCATAACAAAGTAATTGCTCTTCAGAAGAAATTTTTATATCAATCCTTCCTTCTAGTCAAATGTTCCAACAAAACCAGCCTATTATGCTCTTCCAACTGTGGACTATCATTCAAACGTCATGGATCATAATCCGCAACTACCATCATCATACACACATAATAAAACGCAGATTATTTTTTTGATCTTTACAACACTGGTTTATTTTCTTCATACGCTACGAACTTACATATGTGAAAATATGGAAACATCTTCTCGTAAACATAAATTCGCAGTCAAGTGAATAAAAGTTCTATTTTGCTTCTTTCAAACAGATTTTTGGTCCAGTATTAAACCAAAGCCAATTACCCGAATCTATACGTCAGATTTACGACCGACTTCAATATTCGAGCAACTCCTTCTACATTCAGTTGAAATTTGTCAAGTAATTCTGTCTACAATGATGTATTTCCAATACCGATCTTTTCCTCTAGACATTGTGGCTAATCTATATCTTGTCGTTCATTGCACGACGTACCAGTTTGGGTTATCTCTATCGTAATCCAAACATCTTCAACATAAGTTTTTGTTGCCTTCTAATTAGCGCACTTGGTCTTCAAGGAGTTAGTCAAATGTCTGCTCCGCCTGAAGTATGTGACAATGATATGAAATGAAGTTGTGCAATACTGAATCGCTTGTGTGTTTCTAGCTTTCATGCATATGTCTGTTTCTTAGTTATATTCTTTTGGCAGTAAGTTGTCGATTGATTTCAACGAAAGCATTGAGATACGAAGAAAAATTCAAGTAAGCTTTCTTGCATTTTTTATTTTCTAGTTTGTGACATTTTCGTTCGAGTTAGATCGATAGATTCGAAAATGATTCGTCATTTCGTGCTCAACTGCCTTTTTCTCTATGCAACCTCAATTGGCTACATAACAATCTGTTCATCGATTGAATGTATTGCTTTTCATTTCGAAGAGCAGCTTTCATTCATACGAACGATTGGTCTTTTGATTAGTCTTCTTTTATTTATAACCTACTTCATTCTCGATCAATTGGTTTATCAAGAAGAATTTCAATCCATCTGGACGCCGTATCTATTTCTAGCAACAGTTTTTCTTTCTTCGCGATTACAGCAATTCTTCACCACTGAACCAGATCCAAATCCAGATACTCAGAATGTATACCTTAGTTGGACAATTAGCGGCATGATCGTATTGTTGGTATCGATTCGAATCATTCGACTTAAATTTCGAAAATCTCGTACAATGAAGCCGTTTCTTCCGAGCACAACTGCACCAATGAACTTCGCTGGCGAAAGTTTAGTTTTCAATTCATAAAAAACAAACGGATATCAATTTGTATTTATTATCATGAATAATAAAAAGATTTGGAAAAAGAAGACAATTTTTAGTTATCACTATTTGAATTCGATTTTTGAGCACTCGGCGTTGTCGATTGAGCATAAAGTACGAAGAGACCTCCACATACACAATGGTTGTTTAACCGACTAGCAAGGAGTGGTAATGGTGTTGTCGTGAATAAGCGCGAAAAATTTGAGCATCGAATACATCGGCGAAACATCTGATTGGAAGTTAGGGACATTTTACCGAGGGTAATGATATCAAATTGAGTATCTGAAGCCGGAGTAAATACGCTCGAACTCTCGCTCAGATGAGTCATAAATGTGGGGGGTTGAATGCGAGAAAATAATTGAAAAGTTGAAGAATTTGGAGTTAGAAAAGGATATAGTCTCGGAAACATATTATTAATTTTCGATTGGATCATTTCAAGATCCAATATCGAGAAATCATTCAGACAAGACTCGTTCGATCCAGTCACTAGTAAACCTGAACAACGATCATAGATGTTAGTTCGTCCTGCTGCACTATCTTACCTTGAAGTATTTGCTGATATTTCGTCAAACTATGATAAATATCTTTCCAGATGTCTTTCGATGTATTCGAATTCGTCGGTTGTCTTTGTGTAAGAAAGTGTACTTGAGCGACTTTACTGTTTGGAATTCGATTAGTTTTGTGTAGAATATAAAAATATACGGTTAGTTCTCTTAACCATTGTATTTGACTCGAATCTTTGAAGAGATTCTCACACGATTGACATGATGGAGTGCGTTGGGTTTGAAGAAAGCCAATAAAGTATACAATGATATCTGCCATCCAATTGATTAACAATGTAAACGGTACTAGTTGATATTGATTGGCATTTTCATTGTCACCTAGATATTTTATTCGTTGTATGTCAATATTTTGAGTGAGTATAGGTTGCTGGAGAATCTCTTGTGCGACATCAACAAGAGTTCGATTTGTTGTTTCGTAGATGAACAAGCGTAGATAATTACGTACAATTGATAGAATATGATAAACGATTAAACTTGTCAAATGCTCGCAACTGTCTGATGAGAGTGGAAAAGCAAGGCGGTGTAAATGATAAAGACATTCTTTAAAACGAACGAAATAGGTGCGTTTGAATTCTAATGATTGGGATTCATAATTGCTCACTAAACGATCAATCAAGTGGTTAATACTTGAATTTTTCGGAATCAGACATAAAATATCCCAAATATCACAAGGGCATGGAGTTTGAATAATATACTGTTCGCATAAATGCACAAGAAGATTTAGTAGTGAAGAAGACGATGACATATGACTGAGACTTATTGTACGAAGAAAGATAAGAAAACCATTCTTAGTAAAACCGACACAACAAGAACCTATCGATAAAGAAAGAAAATCATATGTAAATTGAATTCATTCAATGTTGTCTAATACCAGAATAAGTGTGTTGAATTTGAACAAAGAAATTTGATTGATTCATATCTAATATTTTATCAGTCATCGGCAGCAATCGTTCTTTGCATTTAAAATTTAATTTATCAATTTGCACAATTGAACCATCGTCCAAAGCAAATAGAATTTGTCTGCCGAACAATCCTTGCCATTCATAATTTTCACTAATCAACTGATTTGTCGGCAGACACATAGACGTAATAGATGTGCTTAATAAACTTAATAAAGTTGTTGATAACCATTCTTCTTGCTGAAAGTCATATTCATACACATCGATCAAATCTCCACTCGCGGATTTCATATGTGTAAGTATACAATCATTACCATATCGTTGAAAATAAACTAACGATTCGAGTGTACCATAACAGGACGCAATACGAAAACCACGAAGTCGGCAAGCCGTGCACGATACATGTGGATCTAGAGAAGTATACTGAACAGCAAAGAAATGAACGAGTGCACCGGATACATGTTCACCGAGGATCACGTTGAAGCCCTTATCGGTCGAATATATATGACAAATAGATGCAGAAAGAGGTTCATTCTGAGATAAATTACATCGACCCGAATGTAAGGACTGACGTAGTGGTAATATGTGAATCTAGGCACATGTGCACAGCTAAAGATTAGATCAAATCAATTTTTAACGAAACTTACTGTACCGGATGTTGTTACACACACGAAATTGCCCGAATTAAGTGCATAGTCTAAGGCAGATGAGTCCATTGTAACATTACTATAAAAACTTGAATTATTTCTATCAACATCGATTGTTATCTATGTAGAAGGATCTAATGCATCGGTTAGGCCTGTTCTTTTCGACACATACCGGTTCGCGAGGGAAAATATATTTAGCACACAGAATATCTTCATTTGTTTCATATTGATAAACATATTCCATCCTATTGATACAACCGTCCTAAATCATTGCAACGTATGAAAGGTCATTGTAGAAAGATATTCTATTTTACCTTCATTTTGAATATTTGACATAGGCCCGTTTGATTACAGACTAGTAAATGTATTCCATCTAGACTCCAGGCGAGCTGAACTATCGGTACAATTGAGGTTGTGATTAAATTAACGTGCCATGGTTGTTCCAATGCACAAATATAAACGCAAAATGAAGATTTGGCTAATTGATGTAGAGCACTTGTAACAACACGAATAGTTCTGCTTAAAATAACAGTAATAACGAAGAATTGAATACTTACCTTGGGCTTACATGTGGAGAACATTGGGAATGACATGGCGTGGATAAATAGGAGCATGAAAATGAAAGAATATTTTGACAGGATACATCCATTCTTAGTATATGCTTTAAATCTTGCTTATCTTCACGATTTATCTTCATGTCCATAGCATAAACGATCTCCATAGCTGAATAATAATACTTATGGGATAATGAAAAGTGGGAACGTTATTTTTTGTCAAACTTATGTTGTATTTCATTCGTAAGTGAGACAACTAATGGCTGTCGTACAGTACAGTTGCATGCGCCACCTTTCGATTTCTTTCCATTATTGCCTGGCATAGTACAGCCAATAAAATGTTTTTCTAATTCAGATTCTTCATCTCTCTCGGTCGCGATTGAGAAGTACCCGAAAAAAAACATATTTTGCACTCAATAAAAATTAGATTTTAGATAACGTTTTTTCAATGTCTGCAGTCGCTAATTCAATGTTACGGCAAACATCGATGTTGACTCGTGCCTGCTTTTCAAATCTATCTCGACCAACGTTTTTACCATTCAGCACCACTGCTCATCGGCTGACGGAATCATCTTCAAAATCGGCTGGCTACGAGGGCAAATCATTCGACAGTGTTCGTATGTATATCTATCAAATTAATCTCTAATGGTTGCCGTAAATAATCCGTTGTTTTTTTGTAGCTGTACATCTTAGCCCATTGGGCAAAGTTGTTATGGTTTTAGGTGGTCTACATTCGCGTTTAAGCGACGTTCCTGACAGCATACCGTATGTTCTGATTGATAAATATTGACTTTGGAATCAATACAATTTTTTTCGTCTAGTAATCGTATTTACCAAAAAACAAAAGATAAATTTCGAGCACGCTGCGTAGTTGCTTCGTTATTTGGCACAGGTCTTCTGGCTCTAATCGCTGCAATGCGTGGTAAAAGTGCTAAGAAAGAAGGCAAACGATATACAGACAGTGTTTTCGAAATGCATCGCGGTGAATCTCGACTTCATGAGCAATTGGAATCTGCTCATCGACACCGCAATCCTTCTGAACGTTATTCACCAGCGATTGATGAAATCAACAAATAACTCTACGAATGGTCTGGTTAAATTATTAATATAGCTCATTCACATTGTAAACAACTATTTGCAGTGATCACAACTTCTTTCAAACACGAAGAAAACCTTTCATTTTCGCCCTCATATTTAGATTAGTATTCGGTAGTTATTCGATTATAAAATAATCTTTCAACCTGAAAGGAAACTAATTTACTTAGGTGCATTCATGTATCTAAAAGAATACTGTTTATTATTATTATTATTATTCGAATCGACAAGAAAACAAAAATCAGAAGAATAAACAGAGTACATCAGCACATTTCAAAGAAAGAACGCTATCACCTAGATATATACAAAAGCAAGAAAAAAAACAAGCCCGAAAGTGCGCTAAGCATGAGTCCGCATTCATTTTTTTCAAACATAGTACCGTTTGCGTAATATATCAACTGATGACAGACCGTTGGTATTCGTTGGTAACAATGCCGATGTCTGTCGGGGTAAAATAGGTATTTGTCTGATTGTTTGTATACGTTGATCAGCTAAACATGTGTCAATTGCGTTTTCTAAACGTTCTTTCAATAGACGACTATTGGAACAGATTGAGCAAGACGATTTGCCATTCACTAAATAGTCATATTCACTATGGTGATGATGATGATGTACTGAGGAAGACGTATGATGATATCCATTGTTTGCCGTTGGAGGTGGTGTTGGCGTTCGTGATACTTTTGTCATATCATTCAATTTCGCCATGAGTAATTGTTTCTCATGAAGTTCTTGTTCATACAATTGACGTAGTGCGTCCGCTTGAGAATAAAGCTGTGGTAATTGTTGCTGTTGCTGTTGTGGAATCAGTTTTGGTGAGTCATAGTTTGAAACTAATTTATCGAAATCGTGTCGAAGACGATCGATTTCATATTTCATACGTTCGGTGTCTGATCGAATTTGTCGATTACTTTCCATATTCAAATGATCGCTACTTTGATATTTTTTAAATGTTTCTGATAAATGTTGCTGCTGCTGCTGTTGTTCTTGTCGTGAGACTGTGTCACGCAATCGTTCGTTATCTCGCTGAGCTTGCACACGCTGTTCACGTTCTTGTTCAAAGTTTCGTTGGAATACATCACATTTTGTACAAGACGGCGAGCTAAAATAAACGCAATCATAGTCCATCAGAAAATTTCATAGAAGAAAGGTTTACGGCGAGGATTGTTGCTGATGTTGAGCGCCATTGTTCATTGATGGCGAGGTCAAAATTACCAATGGTTCGTGTATCGTTGGTGGTGTATGCTGTTGCGATTGTTGTTGTTGTCTGTTGGTAATATGTTGTCGTTCGTTTTGATAACGTTGTTCAGCATGAAGTTTCTCTGATTCGATCATGTTCAGACGTTGCGTTAATGTTTCCAGTCCATTTTTTATTTCTTCGTCTTTGGACGCCAATATTGCTTCATTTCGGCTTTGTAAGACCAATAAACGTGCTTCTGCTTCGCCTAGCTTTAAGTTTAACTGTTCTATTTGTGCTTTGTACTTTTTGCTATCATCTGTGGAGCGTTGTGTTTGTTTTGTTTGTTCTTCTAACTCATGTGTTAGTTTTTGTTCAAGTCGTGAACGATCCAAGATTAGAGCACGTATTTCATCTTGTAAACTGTCATATTTGGTCTTGTAATCAGTCTTTTCTTGTTCAATAAAATCTTTTTCGTGTTTCAAACGATCTAATTCACGTTGTAGAAAGAGTTTCTCTTCTAAAGCCTTTTCCAAATCGATTTTATAACGGACTGTAACATCAAGTGATTCTTTATGTAGTTGCAGATCGGATTGTAATTGTTTCGTACGTTGATGAAGATCATCATTTTCTGCTGATAGTAATTTCATCTCTTCACGATGTCGTGATTTGATTTTTTCGATATCTTCTTCTCGTAAAACACCAGCTGCCGAAGCTTGTAGGGTGTTTACTTGATGGATGCGCAGTTTTTCATCTAAACAATAACAAAACACAACGCATGGGTGCTAGTCAAGTGTTTAAAAGTCACCGTACTATGCTAATCATACGATCAACAATGTGTAGAAAGAGAAAAGAGAAAATGAAATCGGACCAACTGTTTTCGACAGTGAGTTCAAACAAAATGGCAACTATACACTTCACTTCTGTCGATAGGTTCGAGATGTAAATAATAGAAGAGTGCTATGTTCGTTCAACGAGCGGTAAAGTTGTTTCTTTCGAACGAAATTTTAGTCTACGATGAGTTACTCGACTTGAAATGAATACGGGTTTCTTTCGCTTTGTACTAATTATTGAATGGAGTAAGTGTAGTGGTAATTTATTATAGCAAACAAATGTGTATCTGATTTCTCTGTCTGTTTACTTGTTTTCAGTTGAAAATGATCTTTTCATTATTTTGTAAGATAAGGCGAGAGAGAGAGAGGGAGAGAGAATGGTTCTTTTCTCTTGCTTCTCATTATGAAATTTTTAGGTTAAGAATAAAATTTTGTCATTTACCGTAATTGTCTCGCTCGTCTTTTAGTTTGAGACAACGCTGATTGAGAATATCTTTTTCATCTTCTAATGACTGAAGTTTCTGTTTGATACTTTTCAATTCCATGTTCAAATTCTTTGTTGTCCATTCAAGACGTTGCTTCTCATTGATTTCTTTTTCTAATTTCGTTTCCGTCTCACGTAATAGTTGATCATTCTTTTTGAATAATGCTTCGAAATTATTCTTCATTGCTTCCATGTCTTTCAATTGTCGTTTCAATTCACGACTGTCTTCCTGTTTACGCTCGATCTGTTTAATATCTTCTTTCAGCTCACTGATACGCTCCTAGCATAGAAAGTTTTATATTAGCTGTTCCCTATCTGCTTTGATTTCTTTTACCATATTATTCTGAATGGATGATGTTGACGAAGACATTGATCCACGTAAATTATTGAAATCGTGATGCATCGATGAGCGGGTGAATTGTCGGTGTGTTTGTTGGATCGTTTCACTTGAATGCTTGCTACTCAAAAGATCGAAATCGTGCCTGTCCGTTGTTGTCGCAGACCAATGTTCTAAAAAAACACAAGAACATCGAATAGTTGGTTCATTTATTCTTTGGACAGGTAACCTCATTAATATTCTTTATCTCAACTCTCGATAGATGTATTTAAAAAAATGCATATTTTTAGCCTTGATGATGTGGGATAGTGTATCGTATATCAAAATTTCGTTAACATATAGACAGGTAATTCGAGAGGTTGATTATTGACTTCTTTCAAACCACAGAGCAAAAAATATCTTGTTATTTGCTTAACCCAATAATCAAACGATTTCAGAGATGTTTTTTTTCGAAATTGTTTATAGTCTGTAATGCGTAACTGAGGATTTAGAAAAGCGATTCTAGTCAATGAAGTTTCACAGCGATCTAGCTGCACGACTTTGAATAAAATCGTTGATATAAAACTTACCGAAACTTGAAACAGCCATTTTTACTCGTAAATGTTGACGACAGCTTTTGCTTTAACTTACGACGTGTTTTAACTTCATTAATTCATACTGTTCTCATAGGTATTCCCTCTTGATCTTTCTCTCTCGTCTTTTGTTTATTCTTGCGTCTATTTCAACGTTTGACTGTCTACACATACGGATCCTTATTAGGGAAGAAAATGCATTCATTCATTGGTCATATTCTTCTCAGACGATCTTTTTTTTCTGAGTTAATATAGTATTTGCGCAACACACGCTTAACTTACTCGTATTTATACCGTCACCGAACAACGTTGGTTTCGAATTGGCATTTCCAGAATCTGGTAATATTGATGATCGTATCGTATCATTAAGTAAAGAACTTGCATTCGATGACATGGAGTCGCTGCGTTGTAGTAACGGTGAAGCAACAATTTTACTAATTGTATTGGGTAAGGTCGGTCTAAAATAAAAGAGTACGGACAAAAACACTTGTGAAAGGAGTGAGCCAGTCATATTTGCATATTTACTGTTTTGGATGAGACGGAGCTGAATTTTTAATATCATTCATGATTTTTGTCAAGTTGTCGATGGCGGTCGATTTGATTTCTGTAGGTTCTGCTGCATGAATATTCGTTTGAACAAGATTTGTTAGCACTCCATGTGAAAATGGCGACTTAATGATCGTTTGTGCTTTTTCATTCTGTTCATCGTCACTATCACTCGATGTAGGAGATGTAGTACTTTTCGAGTGTGTTGATTGCTGTTTCAAATCAGCACTTAGCGGTCGAGAATCGTCCAAATTCGATTCAGTCATTTGTTGCTGGTGTAAGGGTTGTTGTTGAATTAGCGAATTAAGACCCTTAGTTGCATTCGGTTTGCTTGGTTTGACCGAGTCCGTTGACCATGACGAGTCATCACTGAGAGGCGGCGGTGATATTGGAATGGATGATTGTGCCGGAAATGCAGGAAATTTGTTTCCAATCTGTTGAGTAACGAGATTTTGAATGCCATTTGATGGGTTTGGTGCGGTTTGTTTTCGTATAGCAGCTTCAATAGAATCTTCATCACTTCTTGAATCGTCATTGTTTTCTTCTTTTTGCGCTGTAATAAACATGGATGTACCACTTAATGGTAAAAATGGTTGTTGTTTTGGAAAATTAGTCGATGCTGATTTCGGTCTGTAAACACCCGTGTCATCATCATCAGATTGAGTTGCCGAATCATCATCCCACGTATCGACTTTTCTCGCTTGAACAATGTGCTTTTGTTCGTGTACTGACGTGGAATCCTGCGTCCACGAGTTTGAATTAGATCCAACTGGTTGGGCTACCGGAATTGTTTTAACAAGTGCATCGATGGTAACATTCTTTTTTCTTAGTGAGGGTTGCTCGGCGAGAGGATTCATACCTATGATTGATTTTTCAACGGATACACTCGTTGAACTACTCTCTAAGTCTTTATGTTGAGGTGATGAAATAGACGTCGTGCTGAACATCGAAGGCGGTGGTGGTGGTATCGGTTGCTTCTGTTGCGCTGATCAAAATAAGGCACGATTTGTAATAAACAACAATGCAAATAGAAGAACTTACTTGCAGCAGGCTTACTTTGAAAGTCTTCGTCTCGTTGTAACGGGTTGGCTTTAATCAAACTTGATAGTGTTTGATTGGTAGCTTTCGCGGCATTGGTTTTCGCTATATCTGGTTGTATTGGGTTATTTTTTATCAAATCTGCCAGACTCCGTTGTGGTGGTTGAGATGTCGACAGTGACGATACAGATTGTTCTGATCGTTGAGTTAGTGGACGTGATGGCTGTCTGGACGAAGGTTTCGACGACGATCTTGAACTTGTTTCACTTGATGTTGTACTATCGTCGGCATCATCATCATCATCGTCATCTGCTAGTCTGCGTGATGGGTCCATTTTCGCGCTACTTACAACTTGTTCGCTGATTGAGCCAGATGTGTTTCGTTTGAGCGGATTCAATGTTGGCCACTGTTGTTGATAATCACTGAGTAATTTGACACATTGAACATGATTATGCTTCTGTGCTAATTGAAGAGCAGTTAATTGTTGAGGATCAAGAATTCCCGGATCGCATGGCTCCTCAAGATAGGCTTCGATTATGTATCGGACAATTTGTGCATCACCATTGACCGCAGCCATGTGCAATGGCGTTTGTCCATTTCGATTTGTTAAGTTCGGATCTGCTTGTTGTTCATGTTGTCCATGCTGCTCAGATAGAAGTATACGAACAATATTTGGACACCTTCGTTCAACTGCGAGGTGTAATGGCGTCATTTGATTGCCGTCAGGAAAGTTCGGGTCACAATTGCGAACTAGTAGAAATAGATCCACAAGTTTTTCTTGTTCAAAGTCCACGGCGTAATGCAGGGCATTCTTATGATTAATATCAACAGCGTTGATAACTAAAAATTCCCAAGATGAGAAAATAGTTCCCGAAGAGTGCAAGAGAATTCTTACAAGCATCAGCTCCTCCATCCAAAAGACGCACGCATATTTCATAGGATACGGATGGATTGGAAGTGCTACTAAGAACAGCTTTGATCAAAGGTGTTCGTCGTTCTTGATCCAACACATCTAACTTAGCACCTTCGTGAACTAGATACTTCACAACCTCAAGATTTCCTCTAGCTACAGCTAGATGCAATGGAGTCTAAAAAAGATAACGAATACATTCGGAAAATCTTTCGATAGATTAGAATTATACTCTGGCGCGTTGATCCTTCGTATCGATTACATTTGGTCGGGCAAGGCTTTGTACCTTCTGTAGATTTCCTTCCCACGATGCTTTGTGCAATTTATTTTTGTCTAATTCTTTTGGATTGACGAGATACGACGCAAGATTGTCCATTGACGATGCTGCTCGCATATTCGTTTGGAAACCGCCATGGCGACTACTTTCGTTAATAGACAATTGCGATCCATGTGGTGAACGACGGTTCGACGATGAGGAACTGTTGCTGCGGAAAAGTCGAGAGATAAACTTTGCCATTCTTTGTCTAGCTAGACGTGTGCGTGTGGATGTTTTTCTTTCAGTCGAAGATCTAAAACAGTAATAGAATACTCGATGAAAAAGAAGCGAAAAAAAATCTGAATGAGTTTGTGTAAATAAAATTCACAAAAAAAGACGGAACAATGAAAACAAAAGAAGTTTGAAGGAAAAGTTGTTAAATATTTTTTTAGACGACTTGTACAAACTAAAATAGAGTAAATTGGCAATGAATAGAATGTCTATTGGCACTTACATTTTTGTTCATAAAAAAAAACAAATCGTTTCATTTGTTCAATCATTTGTTCTGATCTGAAATCTTTTTTTTCTATTAACGACCTTCTTAGGTTTTTTTTCTTCTTCTGTCAGATTAAGACAACATAAGTGACGTAGCAGCACAACGGTTGCTCATGACGATTTCATATCGAAGAGAACAAGAAGAAAAAAAAAGGTAAGAGAATGACTACTCTTATTACTTTTTATCTTGCAGAAATGCATGTGTGAATTTTATTCTTTCCATTGCGCAGTCGTTGTCATCGCTAGAGGACAAATATGACGATGAACCCGTCATCATCATCATCGATGGCGCCAGTATTAGCTGATTATCATAATCGAACTACAAATTTACGTTCAAAAATTCTGAAAAACGAAGAACAACGCTTGCAACTCGAACAGAAACTTCGTACGATGTCAAGTCAAAGTTCACGATCATATCAACGCAAACAAATTCAATACATTCAGAATTATTTCACACGATTGAATCAAGAATCTCAACGAGCCGAACAGCGTAATTTGCAATTACTCAATGATTTATCGCATGCTCAGCACCATCTTGATCGACTACATCTCGATGCTGAACATTTAACTCAATTGAAAAACGATTACTTGACCTATCTCGAATCAAATTATCCCAATTGGCAAAAGCCGTCGACCATTCGATCGAGTGCTCAGATTGTTAGTAGCAGCAACGAATACGATCGTTTAGCTCAACATATGAAACAAGATCGTGGACAACTAGAAAACAATGAAAACCTCCGGCAGAGTGACGCACCTTTAGTTCAACGATCGTTCGATGTGAATTCATCTATGTTATTCAAACGATATGAAGATCAACTGAAAATTGGTTTAGAACGGACGATATCCCCATCGACGCCGGTTATTAATAACGAAAATAAAGACGAGCAATCTTTATCGGAATCAAACGATATGTCAAATGCGTTTTCTCATGCCAAACGTAGTGGTTCATTGCGCATGGAGCTTAGCCGGACTGGTCTTTATGCTTTGCTCGATTTTCTCGAACGACAATTTAAAGATACACTAGATAAAAAGAAATTCTATCGTCTTGATCCGCCAACAATCACCCAAAAGAGGACAATAATCGATCTAGCTAACGACCAAGACAAAGTCGCATTACAAGATCAAGATTCTGCAACGATTTCGATGGTTATCCTAGATCAACTAACTTCAACAATTCGTCGTACAACCCTTAATCAATGTTTATTAACAGAAGATATCCTTTCAGCAAACATCCAAGATTTGGATAAAGATTCGATTGCACAGATGTTACCTGAACAAGATCGATTGCTATGGTCACGATTAATCGAACATTTTCTCCAATTATTGAGATTACATATCATGGATGCACAAACATTAGCCAATAAGTTTACGTTAGCATTAGTACCTACGAATGCTCTGTATGCGCATGAAAAAGCGAAGGGTCTTCTTAAACATATTCTGGATAAACTACTCCGAGCACATTCGTCCAGTTCCGAAAACGATGCAGAAGATGATCGAAAACAACCGATTGGTCAAACAAATGCTACAACATCATCATCCTGGTTGAAAAAATTAGCAAACGGCTCTGCATATGATGATGATGATCAATCATCGACATCATCATCGTCATCAACGACGCCTACAAAGCAAAACAGCCGATCAGTCCGTTCACCCTCGATAACTCCAAGAAAAAGTCGGCAAAATCAAGCGAATACCGACGACGACGATGCAGCTGAATACTTTTTCACCTAACCTTTGCATAGATTTCGATAGTTTTGTACTTATTAGACAAACAAATCTTAGTTGTTGTTACATTTTACTGTTGACATATACATTCTATTTTTTTCAACAAAAGTTTCGTGCTTTTCTGTTTTTGGTTTACACACTCATGCTATTCAGATGCATTATCCAGAAAGGCAAAACGATGCCGCATGCTCGGTACTCCAATATAAGGAATGTTGAATTAAACGCTAGCGACATCTGCACAGAAGCAAAACGGATTGCTTTGTTAACTTACTAATCGTATAGCATGGAATGAAATGAGTATGAGCAAAAGAGTTCTCTCTCTCTCGATCAATTGGGATAAAAGTTTTTCATTCTGCGTCTAAAAATCACGTCACAACAGCGACATTAATGTTGACTATTTAATGAAGAAAGACTCGGTGCGTACATTAAAAAAATTTGTTTGCGCACAGATCTTTGCGAAAACATGGTTAGATAAATAAAAAACACATCTACAACTTATTTCGAGTGAAATATTCGTACAAATATCGTTAGCACGATCATATTCTTATTAAGAATAGCCAGAACAATTTTCCTCATGTTAAATCTTTGTACGAGTCAGATTAGGATTCATTTATGCAGTTAGAGAATTAAGATTTTTGTTAACAAATAAATCATTCTTCTAGTTTTAATCAACCTCATGGGAATAGAATCTGTAATGATTTCTTTTACTTACAGAACTCTTTTTCTCCGCGATCAACGCAAATCCTAACAAAAAAATAAAGAATACCTCCTTAAGGTCTTTCGAGAGATTAGACAGAAAAATAAAAAATGAATCAAACTAGACTGCAAACACTTAAATTACGCGATTCGTGCTCTTTTGTTTTCAAACACAACTGTATGTTAGCCCACCTTACCATCGCGATGCTCTACGTGAAAGAATGATTTCGCAATTGAATTCGATTAAGTTACAAAGGATAGAATTTCAGATAAATGTTTAATCTCTCCAAGCAATTGTCGCATCTCGTTTACATGCCCAAAGAGATCGCCGAGATCTTTTGCTTTGCCTCTGCGCTTGATTAAACATTCGACGCTGGATGAGAGTTGATGTTTTTGCGTTCTGTTAGTTAGCTGCTAAAAATAGTTTTCATGTCTCTAATTTTCGAGAACATTCGTCCTTGCAGGCAATAAAAACAAGCAGACTTTGATGTGATTCTTTTCGATCGACACAGCCTAATGAGATTTTAGACAAATAGGATCCCTCGAACAGATTTTTTCATTTTGCTGGATACATGTGCCATATCTCGTCGAAAAGTGTCAGACGAGCCATATGTTCTGCTCCCTTCATGCAGTTGACCTCTTCTCCCTTCAAGTTATTTTCATGTACGATATTTAGTTGCACCTTAGGGGTGGTGACAAGACGAGATGTTTCTGTAAATCTTTCTGAGAAAATAAGATCAAATTCCTATGTAAAATAGTATGCAAAATCGTTCTTGTTGACGGGATTGAAAACAGAATGTACTCTCTGGAGGAATTTCCATGAATGTTTCTTTTCTAAGAGAAACAATTCTTTCGAGTTTTCGATGGTATGACGTCGTCATCGTCTGGCAGGGTGATGCCATT
Organism: Adineta ricciae; assembly: GCA_905250025.1. Taxonomy (NCBI): domain Eukaryota; kingdom Metazoa; phylum Rotifera; class Eurotatoria; order Adinetida; family Adinetidae; genus Adineta; species Adineta ricciae. Next base: position 512,475 of record CAJNOJ010000010.1, on the reverse strand, counting down.
TTACCAAAATAGATCGTAGCAATAAACTGAGAAATGACGAGTCTAGATAATCGTCGTAAATTTATTCTTCTCATATATTACAGTTGTACTAATAAAAAGCACTATTTATTCAAAAACAGGCGTCAAATCTGTCGAGTAGTCTTTTGCTAAAGCAAATTTCCTGTTTTTTGATAAAAAAAACAACAACGACTGTGGGGTTTTTGTAACTGATTCTTTAGTTTGTTATCTTAATCTCTATTGACTTACTCCTTTAGTGTCATGTTTAAAATGGTAAAATATCCCGCGAGAGAAAAGTCCCCGTCTATCATCACGTTCATATTGAAAAATAAATATTAGCATTTTTCGTAATTCATGTCATAATGAGTCGAGAAAAACAGGTAGCCTATCAACGTCCAAACAGCTTCCAAGTTACGTGAGAAAAGTACGTTTTCGAGTGAGTACATAAAACTTGATTTAATCAAAAGAAAATAATACCAACGTCTCAATTCAAAATCATTTGAATACTAAGCATACTAGTCATGTGATGTAAATAACAAAAACAAATTACGATTTACTTGAGTGAGAGAGAGAGCGCGCGAAATGAAAAAGAATCCTAACGAGAAATAGAAATCTCCTTCTTTTTTTTATCGAAAAATAATCGGGAGATTCTTTCTGCAAATGCACCGCATTTCTACACGTCCTTTCGGGTTACATTTTCAAATGCAACCTTTTCGCGTGTTCCTTTCCATCAGTTGTCTTCTAGAGGGTAATCTTTTGCATGCTAGTCAATGTGAGAGCATACATTCTCGCGTCGTTAGTGTCTCGAAAATCGACAACGATAGATTTGATAGAAAAGAAAAACGAGAAAGATATATATATGTGTGTGTGTGTGTGTGTGTAAAGCAGGGATAGAAAAACAACGAAAGGAAAAAAGACCAAAACTGTACATATCGTTGTTGTTTACCGAAGCACGTAGCAATATACCTCGAAATAGGAAAAATATGTCATGTGAATGACGAGCAAAGGTGTGAGGATATGTATATCTATAGATGATTTCTTTGCACCCTATCCAATACAGTAATGCAAGCAAAATATATATCGTGCTCGCTTGTTTTTCTTTTGTTTTCTTGATTTAATAAGAAAAACAACTGTAATCAAATAGTAATAACATTTTTTTCTATTATTTTTAGATCTAGAACATTGTCATCTGTGACATTTGATATCTTTTGCTCTCTCGTCAGTGAATATTTTTATTTATTTGAAATTTTATTGCATTATTCGTTTACACATATATCTATCTACTGATACAAATCTTCTCCCTGTTCAGTTCACTTATCGTCGCTTATCGCGTCGATGAGAACTTTCGAGTGTATTGTCTCTACGTTCAAGCCGTCACCTTTACATGTCAACAATCGCCTTCGAATTATATCAAATATTTCTAAAATATTATTAAGATTTGGTGATATTACCTAGAAATATATTTTTTTTCTTCTTCTTACGAACAAGTAAAAAACAAACCTTATATTAATATTTTACCTTACGTCTTATTATCTTGCTACTGACATTCTATTACACCCGTACATACATATATTTTATCTTTATTTCATTTGTCATTCTGACAATCTATCTGTCCTTTAACCGTTAACTCATATATTAGACAAAATTAAAAAACCTATTGGCAAACAATAACAATCATGCAGTCGACTAACCATCGGGAGTGTTATTCTGGAGACAACGAAAGAAAGAGAAAAGAAGAGAGTCCAACAACGACAATAGAAGATATAGAAGAACGAAAAGATGAGATAATTGACTCAACGACACCTTTCGAAGCTGTTAAGAATAAAAAACGCGTCCATTATCCTCAAATAAACGCAGAACAATCAGCGAAAGATAGTGAGAAAACGGATAGCCTTCAGCAAAAGCACGAGCTATCACCATCAGGTATGTGCTTAGACGAACAAAAATGACATTCGACCTGTGTCGGTTTTCTTTAGCCGATCTGTATCCGAAAATCAATAACGGCACTACTGAGCAGTCTACATCCGGTGATCATGTGATTTCAATTGGAGCCGAACGTTGTTGTGATTGCTGTTCACTTCCAAAACCATTACATCGACGTTTAACTCAAGCACTAACTCCATGGAAAGAATTCATTCAATATCAATCAGGATGGAGTTGGGTGATATTAGTCGCTTCTTTCCTCACATATTCGATCGGCGAAGCATTAACGTCTGTTTTTCCGATTTTATTCGTGGCTTTGCAACAGAAATTTCCCGATCAAAGCTTATCACACATTGCTCTCGTACAATCGATGATGAATTCGGTCCCTTGTTTATCCGGGCCGATCGCATCGATAACGACAACAAGATTCGGTTATCGGAAAACAGCAATGCTTGGCGGACTAATAACATCTTTATCATTATTAGCAACTTCATTTGCTAATCGTCTTCAAATACTCTATATAACAATGGGTATATGTTATGCATTTGGAAATTCTTTAGTTCTGGTTTCAACTGTTGTTGCCGTCACAGAACACTTCGAAGCAAAGCCGTCATTCGCATCTGGTGTTACCATAAGTGGTACGTAGAGATAAGGAGAAAAGGGAAACCGAGTAATATTTTTCTCCTGTTTCAATTAGGTGGAGCATTTGGTCAGTGTGTGTTTTCTATCGTGTTACAAAAGCTAATTAATAAATACGGATGGCAAGGTGCAATGTTGTTGTTTTCTGGTATCGTTTTATCGATTGTTGCATTTGGTGCTCTATTTCGTGAAGTTGAATGGGATGAAGAAGACTACGATGAAGAAGAAGGTACGATTCGCCTTTGTCATGTTGGTCTCTCTTTTTCTAAATTAATTTCTATTCGATTGTAGAAGAGGAAGAAGAAGGAGGAGAAGAAGATGAAGAAGAAGAAGTAGCAGCAGCAGCCACCGCCGCAACGATCATGGGCGCAGTGGAAAATGGCAACGAAGCAGCAACTGTAATACCTATTCCATCTGAACAAATAGGGACAACTACGGAAACCACGAATGTCGCCGTGACTAATAAACAACCCGAAGATGCGACAGCTCCTGTGTCATCTAGCACACCTCCACCTACACATAAACCATCAATAACCGATGATATCGTCTTCTTTGATCAATTCACTAAACAAGAATTACTTGACCAATATTCGAAATCAGAAATATGTTTGCCATTGGCTATACGAGAACAGTTAGAACGAGAAAGTCGTCAATATCGAATGGATCTGGAAAAAGAACATGATGAACGAGATTTTCCCGAACAAAAATTATCTTCATCGACCACCCAAATTGAACAAACCGATGAAATCGATCGTGCCGCCGAAGTGCCACTCATCGGCGAACGATCCAACAGTTGCAAGTAAGTATTTTTCGAACGAAGAAAAACAAAGACCATCATATCTTGTTCATCTGAAAAACCAAAAGATCAGAACAGAAACCAACCGTACAGAACTAAACACACATCGAGTATTGTTTTTTTCCTTTTGCACTCTATTATTTCTTCTTCTCCTCAGCGGGTCCTTTATTCATTGCTTGTTATTATTACTATGCCATGACGATGAATATCTTCTTTTGGATGCTGCTATATCGCTGCTTCAACAAGAAAACCTCATTACCTTTTCTTCCTTAATTTAACTGTGAGATTTTACTTCGACGAAAAGAAAAAGTCAAACTTATTTATCAACAAAGGCTCTCTATCCACACACTGATTTGTTTTCCTATCTATCATCGTAGGGATTTACCAATGACTCAAACAAGTCCATTAATAACCGATAAATCAGCTCGTCAGAATGCTCCATCATCTTCAGCAGCAACTAATTCTCGAAAGACTCGATCGAATCGCCGTACGCGTCGTTCATCAACGAATACGCCACACGATAATAAACAAGCTGTATTCTATTATCCACTTCATCATCAACATTACAATCTTCCAGGAACAACAGCGGCAAGTAGCACTCGAACACATTCAACGCATCATCATCCATTGCATTATAATCGTGGCAATCTTTCACAATTAGCACTATGTTCGAAAAATATCTATAATTATGAAAGTCTGTTGAATATTTGTAAGTTACAATCATTACATTTTTCAATCGATCGAAGTCTAAGTTTGCCAAATCTTTACTCGCCAATCATTGCCGGAAGGAAACGTCATCGATCGGTAACCGTGCCAGGTAACATCGAAGATTATTTAGAAGATGAGGAAGAAGATGAAACAGAAAAGAAGAAGTTCTTCGAACAGATATATCGTGATATATGTAAATTATTACGTGTCCTACGCATTCTACCGTTTCTTTTACTTTGCATCTGCGTCACAATCATAACTATTTTTTATGATGCTACTTGGACGTTTCTTGTCGATTACATGGGCCGTAATGGCATTGATTCCGAAAAAGGTGCACATTTACTTCTAGTAGTTGGAGTTATCTCAATATTCGGTGAAATCGGGTATGGATACATGGGAGATTCCAAGAGGTAAGAAACACGTTTTAATTTACATTTTGCGTCCAATGATCTACATGCGAACCATATTGATAAGAGAGAAGTTCCTTATCTGCATACAACTGATAACTTTCCCTTGATGAAATCACCTGAAAATACTCTCACGTGTTTCTCAAATAATGACAACTGTTATTTTTTTGTACTAAAGTATCTGTCTTGATTTTAGAATCTCGCCGCTCTATATCTACGCGGGATCACTATCTTTGGCTGGTCTTTCTCAATTACTCATTCCAGTGGTTATTGAAAGATATTCACTTCTAATGCCGTTAATGCTGTTTACTAGTTTCTTACAATGCGCACAGGAAGTCCTAATGCCAATCTTATGTATTAAATTTGCCGGAGCACCGAATTTCGCAAATGCTTACGGTATGTTACTTCTTTCACAAGGTATATCCTCGTTAGTCGGACCGCCTACACTCGGTAAGACAACAGTTTCCTCCAGACTTTCATCATCACCTCATTTCCATCATAGGCTTCGTCGCGCAGAAATATTATTATAAATTAGCTTATATCGTGATCGGTTGTGGTACAGCAACAGGCGCATCATTACTCTTTACAATGCCATTCGTACGTCGGTGTTACAAGTTTGTCACATCGAAATCTAACCAAAGAAAGACGAATACATTAGTTACATCAAGCAATGGTGATTTGCCAGCACCAACATCAATTAGTAATTCACATAGTGGAACATTAGCGAATACAAAATAAGAATATATTTCCTCTCGATTTCATTTGACTTTCCTTGCTTTATACTAGCTAGTCAGATAGAGCAATACAAATAAAGAACATCACACACGAAAGGAATTGGAATTGGTTTGAAGAAAAACAGAAGGAAACTTTATCTGGTATTCTTGTGAACAGTGCTATTAGTTATTTTCGCCCGAATTTCCTCTCTTTCTTGGTTAAGTCTCGTTTTCCTTCTAGTGAACAGTAGAAAAATATTTCATAAAGATCTGTGTTTGCGAAATATCGTTGGTTTTTCATTTCGAAGAAGAAAAAAAATTGTTCTATTTTACATTATTAAATAAAATGAAAACCTATGTTCTCATTTTGTATTCTGATTCATTTCTTATTTTTCAGTTTTCGTTTTTTTTTGGATATGCCTTGATCGGCATTGCATTTCTATCAATGGTACTACTCCGAATATTAGATTATCAATGAAAATAAGTAAGAAAATTTTCTCTTTTCTCGTTTCAGCAAGACATGCATGTGTTGACATCGCGATGAGATTAGAAATATTTATCAAAACAACCTGACGAAAACTACGAAGAAAGAGAAATTAAAGGGAGAGGGAGTACGAAGCGATCGTTTAACACTGGAAGAGAGAAAAGAAGAAGACGACCTTCATTTGATTTTCAAAAACAACACGGAGAGAACGAAAGAAAAAGATTTACTCCATATTTGAAGAAACCACATTCCATATACATTTCTTTTTCTTTTTCAGCTCCGTCTCGATGATGCTCAATCTTTATCTTATATTGATTATCTTCACTCATTATTACCCATATAACAATGCCGATAGACAATTGGCTTATTCTAGCATTAATTATGATTTTTTCGTCAATCATATTCTGTGCGCTTTTCCCAATGACTATTCGTCTGCTGCTTGCACGTCGACGATATCGTCGCTATCGTCTTGAATTGCAAGAAATTGCTTGGTCAACTCCCGATGCAATCATCAATCTACAGTCAATTTATCGCAGTATTCATCCTCTAACCGATGAAAATCTTCAGTTTCATGAACATTCGATCTTGTATTCTCAATTGCCGTTCATTGACGATTTAACGAAAGACGATGATACATCTGTTTGAACACTTGTTTGTTTTGTTTTCTATTTTTGTTTGTAATGTCAAGAAAGAAGAATAAGATATACTGAAATCTTATTGATTTTTAGATATTTTAACGAACAAACCATGCTTCACTGGAATCTCAATGCACTGCTCACGTTCGCATGGCTTTTCTTATCAGCTGGAATGATCTTACTTGGCATATGGTTGCTAATTGATTGTCCGATAAATCTTTCGATAATCAATCAAATTATTCGATATTTCGATTGTCAAATGCAATGTGCAAAATCACGTGATACATCGAAATTCTATTTCATTAATTTTTATATAGTTACACTTCTAGTCAATGTCATTTTGTTTATTTTCAATCTCTCATCTTTTTTACTCTTCTCTCTTTTTCTCTTACATATATTTCGTCGCCTGTATGAATGTTTATATGTGCATCAATATGTATTTCAAACTAATATCGATTATCTCAATTATTTTCTTCGATTGCTTCATTATCCCTGTGTGGGATTGACAATTATCATGGATTATAAATACTCGTTAACGCAGTTAACAATTCGGCAAGCTTTTCTTGCACTAATTCTCTTTTTTAACGCAAGTTATATTCAATATAATATTCACGTAACTTTAGCAAAACAAATCCATTCGAATCCGGATAATTCGTGGATTTTCAATTCTTATTTATGCCCAAACTCGCTTGCAGAAATCGCCATTTACTTTTCTTTTTACATTGCAAGTTATCGCACATCATCGATGGCGGCACTATTGGTATGGATTGTTTTAAATCAGACTTCGTCAGCTCTCTTAAATCATCGATGGTATGGCCACAAATTATACTCGACGAAAGGACATACATTGGTTCCATTTATTCTGTAATTCTACATTCCAATGAATGCAATACATACATAGTCATCCTGAATGAAAATAGTGCGCTATTTTATTTGTTGTTTTTTTTTTGTATTGTCTTGTAAGCAAATGTTTAATCGTGAAATATATTCATTATTCCATAACGATAAACAATAATAATCAAATATTGATATGGAGAAATTACGAAACGTCATTAAGACGAAAGTCTCGGGAGAATACATGATCAGTGAGGAATTCAAATCTCAATTGGACTTGAATTTTGCTGTGTAAAAAAGCGTTTGATTATGTCTAAATACACTCAGTTTCGTTCGCCTATCATCATAGGCAAAGCGGCAGCAGAGGAGAAAAAAAGGAAATTGATTCGATTACAAGGTCATTATTAAACATAGTTCTAATCAACTTGAATTGACTTCTATTGTTATGGAAAATATCCGGATGGAAAGTTTTCATGTTCATGCTAAGCTCTCCCATACTTTCATGTTTTTTTTCATCGTGAAATGAAAGCGTTCTGAGGAGTGGAATTGATGAGATCGGCAACTTATTGTGCTTTTTATAGGATTACCTGATCTGGAACGAATTCTTCATTTAGCTGGACAGAACTTCTCGAAAACGACCATCGAAGACATCCAAAAGGAATTGGAAGATGTCTATCAAACGGATGAATATTTCCTTGACGAAGTCGAGCCAATACTTGCACCGTATTGGGAGGAATTTACCGATGAGGAAATTTCTCATATTTTAATTAAGTCGTTTCAAACTTTCGACAGTGAACAGCAAGGCTTTATTGATAAACAAGATCTTATTCGACACTTAACAACGTTGGGCGACACGCCATTGACATCGAAAGATTTTCAAATTATGTTTTCATTCATGAAAACTTCGAAGAGATTTGATTATCAACAATTCGTGAAGAAGCTCTGCAGTTCAACAAGCAGTAAAAAGAAGAAGAAGAAGAAGAAGAAGAAGAAGGCGAAGAAAGGAAAATGAAGGCATAAACCTCATCCGGATTGTCTGGACGGAGACATTTGCACGAGTACTTTCGTTACCAATTCGTTTGTTTCATTGACTCCAGCGTGAATGTACACGTGCGAAATAAGAACTCAGTTAGGATGTAAATTACGCGGAATAAGAAACGGAGAACGCGAAGAGATGAGCAAACTCTGTAATCAAATGAACTAACCTTTAATAAAGCAAATAACTGTCGAAGATATATGTTAGCTTTATGCGCACGAATGGTACATCATCATCATCATTTCCCATACGTATGGAATCAACGATGCCGACATTGATGAAGAAGAGAAAAGAAGGGACAGTATTCATCATATGTGCGTGCCTATTCTACTAGTAATCCGATTTGTTTTATAGGAAAAAAGTTTTCCAACGGCATTAAGCTTCACTACCTATTCAGGTGCACATTGTCTAGAATATTTTCATCGGTATCATGAGAAGGACATTCTGAAACAAGGGTGAGAAGACGTTCTGGTGGATATCAAATATTGATTGAAATCAATTTTGCCGTTGTCACCTATTGATCTACTTGTAAAGTCTGTGCGTGCATGTAATATTACTCGTCGCTCATATTTTATTGATAGATTCATCTCTTTGAAGGTAGGAGATATTTTTGTAAGGACCAAAGCGAAACAAGACAATGATGGCAGGAGAAAGGCAAACGATTTCTTTTGATCGACTTCAAACATCGAGCGATAGCAATGCTTTTTTTTCTTCTTTTTGTTTGAGCAAATCGAAAAATCATTCGTGGCAAAGGCGATTATCATGCTTTTTGCGAACGGATATTTGAAAAACTTGTGCGGAAAATCGAAAGTTAAATGACCATCGTTCCTATTCATCGGCACTCGTGCAAATATAATTTCTATTCGACGTATTGAAAAAGAAAAATGTAATGAGCGAATAAACAAGTTTAAAATAGTGAGGAAATGAAAACAAAATAAATTGGTTTTCTCTCTCTCGTGTTAATATACGTATTGATATGACCGACAGCAAATTTATTTTTAAAACATGACACGCCGATTTTGGTAGTACATCAATATTGACTTTGGAGCGTACAATAGAAATTGGAGCAAACGAGACTACCTTAGAGAAAATTGTCGATCAAGAAAATCAAAATCGAATCAATGGACTATTGTTGCGAGAAACGATACATTAGGAGAGAAAGGGAGTTAGAGAAAGTAGAAAGAACAAGAGAAAGAGAGAGAGAGAAAGAACTATGTAATTATCGAGAAAAAAAGGAGGAGAGAAGGGAGATGTGTTCGGAATATTAGAGACTGACGAAGAGAATTTTCCGTTTTTTGTTGTTTTCATCTAATAGATTAAGTCATATAGTTAACGAAAGAAAATGACTATGATATTATAGTCATGGCATCAAACGAGAGAAAAGCCTACTTATGTAAAAACAGGTGCCTTGTGATTTTCTTTCTTCTAGACTGATAGAATCGATGTGGAATTCTTCTTTCTATTGGATCTCTTTTTGGACAATCTATTCCCTTTCTGGTATTACATTCGTCTTTGCAAATTCGGTATCAGTGAGTCGATCAGCACGTCGGCCAGGTAATATAACATTAGGTGGATTATTTCCTGTCCACGAATATGGCAGTCCACGAGAGCCTTGTGGAACGATTAGTCAATTCCGTGGTATACAACGTTTAGAAGCCATGTTATTCGCTATTGAACAAATTAATAATGAGAAACACTTATTGCCTGGGATTGAATTAGGTGCACTCATATTAGATACTTGTTCCGATGATAATTACGCTGTTGAACAATCTCTTGGATTTGTGCTCAGTCGTTTGACATCAAGTATATGTAAATGTGGGAATACATCTATATTTGAATCGTTGTATAATGAAAACGTCTTCGGTGTTGTTGGCGCAACATTGAGTTCTGTTAGTGTACATGTCGCTAATCTCTTACGTTTATTTCAATTACCACAGATCTCATATGCATCAACAACGCCTAAATTAAGTGAACCATCATTTGAATTCTTTGCGCGTACTGTTCCGTCCGATTCTAATCAAGCACGAGCAATCGTCGATATATTACAACGATTAAATTTCACCTATGTCAATGTCATCTATTCACACGGCGATTATGGTGAAGGCGGTTTTCGAGAATTTCGGCGCTTATTACGAGTGCCAGCAGCAACTGAAGATGATGCGAATGTTACGAGAAGAAAACAACCGCGAATATGCGTTGCTGATGAGCAACGTTTACAACGCGACGCGTCAATACAAGACATTCGAGAAATTCTACAGACAATGTTAGACCGGATTAAGTCTGATGTAAAAATGCGTGTTTATGTTCTTTTCGTTACTAAAGAAGATGCAAGAAAGCTATTGCAAGCAATCAAATCATTTGATATCAGACAAAGACCTGTTTTGATTGCAAGTGATGCTTGGGTAAACAGAAAGAAAACGAAAAAGGAGAAGCTTTTATCTTCTAATTTGATCATGCATGTATGTTTAGGGAAAAGAATCATCTGTTGTTATCAGCGGTGATACCGATGAAACGGCTGTTGGGGCGTTAACTCTAGAGCTGATTTCGATCCAGCCAGCGAACTTCGATCAGTACTTCAATGCATTGAAACCTGATATACCCAATGAAAATATCTATCAAGATATTAATCATCGAAATCTGAAAGCGATTTCATCGCGGAATCCGTGGTTTGCGGAATTTTGGGAACAACGTTTTGGCTGTAATCTAACAACATCATCGACATGTCACGATCATCAACTGAATGAAACGAACTGGGATAGTAAATTACAATTCATTGTCGATGCAACGTACGTGTTTGCTTACGCTCTACACGAATATTTGCAATGTTCATCGACTTCATGTTCAAACGTATCGCTAACGGATATTGATGGGAAAACTCTATTTCAAATTATATTAGAAAAAACATATCTAAGTAAGTTTTCTATTGAGGAAGACACTTGTCGAATAGATTTGCTTGTATAATCAGTGACAAATGCATTGTAGTAGAAAGAAATCATTTCTCGTTTCTTTCCTCTTCGATTAGTCTTGTGTTGTTTCGAATTCGACAAGAATGATGAGTGAAAATTCATCTTGATTGTTTAGTGCCCGACTCGAGACGGATCCAATTTAATAGTGAACGTTTTGTGCCTGGTCATTATCGAATCTATAACTATCGTCGATCAGATAAATCGTCATCATCACCAATGGATGCGTTCACATCTCCCTACGATTATGTTTCTGTAGGTGAATGGAAGATTGATCGTAGTCAAAATGGTGAACTCAATCTCAACATTGATTCAATTATTTGGTCAAGTGCTAGTGCAGATGAATCCTTGTCGAAAACGATTCCGATTTCTCGTTGCTCAGAACCATGTCGTGTTGGTGAACTTCGACAATTTCAAGGCGACGCTTGTTGTTGGGTATGCACATCATGTAACGAAACATCGATCATCACTGGGCCAGAAGGACAAGAACGTTGTGAACCATGTCCGCGTGGTCATTGGCCAACTGACAATCGAACATCATGTTATAAATTGAAAGAAACATCGATCGGGTTCTTCTCTGTATTAGGAATTATACCAATTAGCATATCCATTATCGGGAACATTCTTACATTATATGTTGTTATTCTCTTCTATCAAAAACGGCAAACACCAGTTGTTAAAGCAAGTGGAACCGAGCTTTGTTTCATTATGCTTGCTGGTATTCATCTATGTTACTTAATGACATTTCCAATCATTCTCCGAGCTCATTTACTCACATGTATTGTTCAACGTTTGGGAATTGGCTTGGCTTTCTCTATGATGTATGCTGCTTTGTTAACCAAAACAAATCGTATAGCGAGAATATTTGAAAGTACAAAAAAGCAGGGTAAATTACGCCCGCAATACATTTCTCCACGTTCTCAAGTGGTCATTTGCTCGTGTTTAATTATGGTACAATTGCTTCTTTCTCTATTATGGTTAGCTTTTGAACCACCATCGATAGTCATTCTCACACAAGAACGTCTAGTCATACGTAAATGTGACACGAACAAACATTCATTCCTTTTCTCATTGTCTTATAATGTTTTACTTGTACTTATATGCACGATGTATGCCGTACGAACACGGAAAGTGCCGGAGAATTTCAATGAAACCAAATTTATTGGTTTTACTTGTTATACAACTTGTATACTCTGGTGAGTTCATCGGATATTAGAATGAGTTCATCAATGTGAGTTTTCTTTCTTCTTCTTCTAGGTTAGCATTTCTTCCCATTTATTTTACAGCTTACGAAACAGGTCGTCACCAGGTATTTGAAAAGGATCCAATTTTATTCAAATTCCCGGACTTGTTCTTTTTCAGGTACATATCGTGACGCTTTGTGTTACCATTTCATTATGCGCAACAGTGGCATTAGCTTGCATGTTTTCCCCAAAAGTGTACATAATATTGATTCACCCAGAGAAGAATATGCGTCTCGCGAAACAATTAAAAGCGCAAGCCAATTGTATGAAATTCGCTTCACACATAGCAGCTAATACAGAATTTCTCTTGAAACATAATTCAACGAAAACAGATATAGTCAACGACGATGCATCCGCGAAAGTTGCCATCGATAGTAACAGCACAGTTACTCCGACTAATAATGTCAGTGCTAACACAGAAGAAAACAAACCATTAACAATCATCAATCGAATGACAACATTCGAGAATCATACAGAATATCCTGAAAATAGTAATTCTATATCAAGCAATAGCAATACTCTGCGCAAACTACCGATAATCATTACAACAAGCCAATCCGAAGATGGCTTCAATCATGAAAAACTCAATTTAACTACTGTACAATACGATGACGATGATGATAGTCTTACTTCAAGTTCGATACATGAAGAGCCAATCATGGTATAGTATTTCTACTAAATTATTCTCTTTTTTTTGTATTTGTTATTTATTGCTTCGTTTTCGCCGGTCTCGAAATGAAAAATATTTTAATAAAACATCGAGCGATTCTCGTTCAATTTTCCCATTCGAATAGACGCGTTCTTCTCTACTTATCTCAGTATAGAAGTATCGCGATGAAATTAATCATCATAGAACATGCGTGACAATGCTTTATTTAACGTTTCACATGGATGCGCATCCAAGCAGGTAGTAGAATCAGAGTAAAAAGGCTGATGTTTCTTCAGTTCACTGATCTCCAAAAATTAGAAAACGAGGTTATTAATCAATCAAGTGGAAGAATCTCAAACGAAAGCTGTAGATGACATTGTATACAACATTTTCCATCTGAAACAATCATTTGTCGCTAGTATCAATGTAGCCGAACGCACAATCGACGATTTTCTCTGGAAATATTTGTAATTGGAATGAAAAATTTCGATACAAATCAAATCAAATCAATTGACTTTGAGTCGTGCTCTCTTATCTTCTGTCGAAAGAATCTGATTTGATATCAGCCTGAGAGGCGTATCAGCCAATAGGAATCTACACGAATACTGCACAGGACACGACTCATATTCTTGTTCTATTTATTTGTTTTAAGGGTATTAAAATGACTAGTTACCCGAGTGAAGGGTTGATATAACCTGAAGATATCGAATAACGACTCGTTGTTTTAGATATGCAGATTGTTGGTGCATATCCATTGAATAATCATGTCTCAATTGATTCGAACGTTTTATACAAATGTTGGACAAATATCTATGACAGACGATTTATCCGAGTTAATCAAGTATTTGAGCAATGATGGACTGACTTTACTGAAACAATTTTACACCACAGAAATTCATGTTTGTATATCCGAATACGATTTTTCGAAGAATTCTTCTTATCGAAAATCTTTTCTAGACGACATATAATCGTATTCAATCACGTGATTGTGGCCTGTTCCTCATTAAACTGATTCCATTTTGTTATTCATCTATATCAAACCAAGATGCAGAAAAAGGTTTATATTTTCGAAAGATAACATTCCATTGTCAACTCTTATTCTTTTTAGCATTATCAAACATTCCATTGATTGATTCTAATTTCAATCCCGAACAAAATGATCAATCGATCATCGAAACCCACAATATATCCGAAACACTAGACTATATCTTCAGTATCATTGTCCGTCTGTTTTACTCCCCCGGCAATTCAGAAAGCTCAACACCAGAGATCACTACTGAACATATCGAAGTCGCTCAAGCATTTATTGACTTATCCCTTCCACATTTAACAACTGAATATAAAATTCTTTGGCTTTATCAAAGAAGACTTCGCTCTCTCTATTTAATTCTACGACAAATTCTCCTGTACAATCCATCGAAATCTATCACTTGTTTCTCGTCGAATCCAATCGGTTCCCTAATCACTCGTATCCATCATTCTTTGTTATCATCATCATCGTCTTCATCCCAATTTCTTGTTCAACTTGGATACGATGTTCTTCTAAGTTTCGCATTATTAATCGAAAATACTCTGCGTAATATTGAACAGATCAATCTCAATCAACGGCAGACAAATGATGACCTACCAAAACTACTTAGTCAATTTCTACTTAGTGATTATTTTCTGTTATTTACTCACTTAAAATCTAATCAACAAAATGAATCCTATTCGAAACAGTTACTCGAGTATTGCTCACGAATATTGAAACATTTGAAAATCTATCGTTCGGCAGATTTACATCGCAAACAGAATCGACGTTTTAATAAAACTTACTGGGAGAATAGTTACGAACAAGCTTATATTTTACATCACCATCAGAACACATTCGAAATTTCAATCAACAATCGAACAAATCTGAATGGAACAATTGAAATAAAAGATGATAATGCCGATAATGGTCAAACCAAACGGATTTGTGTTGTCAGTGCTTTTTATGATAAATTACTACGGTTAGCTATTAAAGAATTGGAATCGACTCAACCATCCTTTTCTTTCATTCATGTAAGTATCCAAAAGAGTTGTAGCTAACGAGTTTCGTCACTGTTCAATACGATTTTTTTAGGATTGTTTATCGTACTTATCCATGTATGGTTCATGTTCATGTTATTCTCTTTCGTACTATCGAACACTTCTATCCAGAATCAATCATCTGAAAGCAAATGAAAAAACAGTTCATTCGTTTGAACAACAATCGATTTATTTACTTCGTCGTGCATTTCTTCTTCTCTCGAACTGTTCCCAACGTAATCCTAACTATCATCACCATGATATACAATTGGTCGACAACAGTATCTTTTGGTCTTACCTGTCCAGTCATTTATTTCAACGAACATCACATTATTCCTTAAAACTAGCTCAAGTATTTCCCGATCTCATTCAATGCTGTTCGAAAGCTGATAAACAATTAGCGTTAAAATCTTGCTTCATTCCAGCATTAGAATTCTACCGAACGAATCCGTCAACACAAGACTCAACTAATGTCGAGATGATCGAATATCTTATTCAAATCTTGCCCAATCTTTTATTTGATAATCCTCTTGACATACCATTTATATCTCTATCGAACACATTAATCACTTTATCATCTTTATTACCATCGACGTTGATTCATACATTGCCAGTTTTAGGTTGTTTATTAACCGCATCGTCAAATTCGTCGAATTTAGTCATATCAGAGTCATTTCTGCAGTTGATTATCAAATTAACCAATTTATGTTCGTTGTCCAATGGTGTAATTGACAATCTTTGTCACATATTAATCATTCTTCTACAGAAAAGCCCGACATTTCGGCAAGCATTCTATGCTCACTTATGTCACACGCATCTGTACGAACAGTTTCAAATGATGTTAAACCAGAAATCAACGATTCAACCAGCAATCATTGCTTGTGTGCTTGTTGCTGTGTCCTATCACATAAAGTCTTATGATAGTGCTTTCAATTATAAACTAATTCTTGATGACATTCGTTTGTACAGTGAAAACAATCGTTATAATTCGTCGTGGTTCGAATTACTTGTACGTTTATCTTTATCCGAACAGTATCAGAACAAACGACGACGATGGAGAACTACGACGACTCATAAAAGTCCTATGAATGATGAAACAGATGATGAAAGTTCACTAGATTCGTCATCGTCAACAACAAATATCGATGACGATAACGATGGCGATGAAATTTATCATGGTGATATTGAATCACTCAGCGGAGATACACCGACAGAGACTGTTACACAGCAAAATCAAACGAGTTACTCGAATTTAATCCTTTTTCCTGAACTAATCATTCTAGGATTGGAAATCGCTTGGCAAAATGTTGATAATGAATGGAGTGATCAACAAATGACGAACAAAACATCGATTTATGTGAGTATCAATGTGATTTATCATTCGTCAACAATCGTTTCCGTGATTTTAGGTCACAAACCTTGTTGCTTACCTGGAATTACTATCATCATTGATTCGTGCGAATAGTTACAATTGTACTGTTCTGAAACGATTAAATATCGACGGTTATCTTTTCACTTGTTTGACAAAAACAGTTCCACGTTCAGCATTCCTTCAAAAAGACGCTCTAAGCTCACTGATTATCACTCTTCTACAATTCCTCTGGTCACAATCAATAACTGTCAATCAACTTGATCAATGTTTCAAGTTGATTTTGACTCATCCATCGCTTGTCGGTCCATTACTTCGTCTATTCAAACATCTCGTTCATCAAATTGACTCCAATCAGCCTCGTTCGTTCTGCTCAATGCCATTATCATCCATAGTGACATCCAAAGGTGGAAACAACTTACGATTAACATTAGATCAATTACTTTCATTAAAATATCCCCAGATCGAACATGATTCTAACATTTCAAATAGTTATAATTATGTTCGACAATGCGCATTTGTGACTGAAACTCTGAAATCAGTGCAATTTCATTTTCCGCTAACACTCGCTCTTTGGCTACGAGTCAATTACCCGTTTGATAAATATGAAACTGTGGAAGAAAATTCTGATGAGCGTGGCGAAGATATTAACAAAAAAGAACATCGATCTATGCTACATATTCTTACACTACATCATGAAGGCATACAATTGCAATTTTGGATCGACTCAAAGCCAAATATTTACTTAAAAATCGTTCAGCTAACAGTCACGTCGACCGAACAGCGTAAGTTAGGCGAAGCAAATAGACGATTTCTTTTTCTAACTTTGCTTTGCAGATTTATCTGATTTCCACATCCATTTGCATAGCGTTCCACGTGAATCTTGGTCTCATATATTCTTGACAATATCGAAAACAACCAATACAGTCCGTGTTTGTCTGAATGGACAAACATCTTTCGCAAAACTTCATCCTCTTCCTGCTCTGTATTCCTCAAATTCAACAAAACCTTGGTCGATCTCCATTGGTCAACAATCCTTAGACACTTGTACATCATTTTATTATGATCTCGGCAGTATTTTACTTTTCGATAAAGTGGATTTGTTCAATGGATTAAATAATGACTACATTCCGACATACTTGTACAGTCTTGGTTCGGATCACTGGCATTTTTTGACTGGCAGTCAACAACAGCAGTCGCTGGTGCATTATTGGATTTACCAACGTTTTACTCGTGTGCATTCACTGATGTCGATCGATCAATTTGAAATTGAACAAAATTCTTGGCATACAGTATTAAAGCGTTCACTTCTCGCCTCTTATACATCGAATAATCCTTGGACATTATTTCTATTCAATTCAAACGCTGATGCCAGCGAAGATACAGCACCGAGTCGTCTCAATAAACTTCTGCCATTCCTATCTTCGACATCGGCAAACGTGACATCATCGATTACAACTAACGATGAAAATCTCGTCACAACTACCACCACCATCTCATTACCATCGAAGATTTCTCTCGAACAATCGAGTAATATTCTGAACATTTGCGAACAACTAGGTGGCATTTTGAATTTCATCTATCTCTTTGGCAAAATCATCGAAATCAATGCATACCAATCGTCAATATCGATCTGTCATATAACTGATATTATCTTTACATCGATATGGAAAATCAAATCCTATTACGATTTATTCAATTCACTTGACGGTTATCGTTTGATCGTGAAGATTTTAACTACAAATGAGTGTACACGTCACATCACAAATGAATTCTACGAACTTTTACTTGAAAAATGTCTAAGTCAGAATCAACATCGTCTCTATGATATAAATCTATTTCGATTGGTTCTGCTCGATTGGAGAATCTGGTATAATCATACGAAAATCTTCTATCAAATCTTGGCGATTTTCAACGACCTACTATCGGAACAAAACAATAGCAAGTACTTTTACGTCAATCGACAAATATTCAAAACATATTTCACATTGGAACATCTTCTAACTCTATGTCAAGAAATTATCGATGAACAGCAGCGGATCACCAACGACGAAGAAGTCGCAGAACGTTTAGTCAACATTGTCGAAGCTTTGATTGAAGGCGATATTAATGTCATTGCATTAGGAATGAATTTTATTCTTTTGATTCATCCATTGATTCGAACATATGTAACATACAATAAAGAACATTTTTATTTTATTACTAAACCATTTAACTACTATGAAAACCGTACACATATAATCGAAAAAAGCCATGCGAAAGTCTTGGACCGCAAACGCTCGACGACGATGAATCATTCGGGTGGATTGGCACAATGTTCGACTGAGGAGACTGCAAGTATTCGTCGATCTCATTCGTTTGCGGATATTTTATCATCATCAATATCGATGGCGAATGAAACTGACTCGTTGAATACTCGACGTGTGGCCTGTCATCGTACGAGTTCAAACGCAGCTACAGCGACAACAACCACAACAACAATTTCACCATCGAAAACGTTCAATGTCGAATCAAACATGTTGAAAGTCAAAGATCGTCCTCATAATATCGATCATCTTTCGACAGGTATTCTACGCTTACTAACAAACATAGCTCTGACAGTATCCGATCGTTTGATGATAAAGTTAGTCGATCACGTATTTCGGCTGAATATTCTCATTGTCTTGTTACTCGATGGATCAATGACCAAACGCGTCCAATGTTTAAAATTGTTAGATATTGTTCTCAAACGTATGGACCGAGATAAAGTACAAAATGATGTTCTACGAGCGGATCTACATACAATGTTAGCTAATCAGATTTATCATCAATTGGATGGACGTGATGATGAACAGGATTTGGTCGAGATTTGCGCATCGATTGCATTACAACGTCCAACAAACTTCAATGTGAAATTAAGGTTTGTTTGGACGTATTGAACTGAATATTATTCTGAACACAAAATTGTGCATTCTTTTGTTTTTAGCTTATCTGAGCAAATTTTCGAAAGTGAACAATATTTTGCCATTGTTTCATCATCTCCACCGTGCCCTCGATCACGCGTAGGTTTTGCATTGATACTTTCATTGATCGAGAAACTTAGTATGACGAATGTCCCCCTCTGTGAATTACTCTTAAACTTACTCAATGAAATCATTCTTCGATCGAACGATGAGAATCGACATTTTCTCGTCGATATCGGCATCATTCAAGTTCTATTCAATACACTCTCATCAGCCATATCGACCTCTCAAGAGAAAACTATAACACACGTGCAAGCTTGTCTCAATTCTTTGATCGTGAATATCTTTACGACCAGTATCAAAGAAGATATTTCATTCGTATCGATTATCAACAATATTATTGGAATGATGATGATGAATTATACGATCGAAGACGAAAGTGAGTAGGAAAAAACAAATGTCCGTGGAGAGATTCGAACTCTCGCCTCATTTCTGAGACACGCATATTCAGTTCATTTCCTGAAGCGTGCTTCTTAGACCACTCGAACACACGGACTTTCGACAGAACAAACTTGTTTTTGTCATTTAGATTCTTCTAAAACCAGTCGACGAATTTTTCATCAAACAGTATCGAGCATGTTTAATTCTATCATCGATTTCGTCGAAAACCCAACGTCCACGAAAGTTTCGTCGTACTCATCCACGTTACGTCGAAACAGATCTGATGATACAAGTGTTAATCCGACGACAGTGGAGCATAGCGATCGATTCCGTCAATTTTTACAATTAGCACTTGATTATATCTATTCGTTCCATAATGAATGTTCATTATTAGAAAGCTTTACCGTACGTTTACTAGATATATGTTTGATTGGTATCGCATATTTAATTGAGAAACGTCCAAGTCATGTGAATACTCGTCATCAGATGTCATTGATTATGTTTCGCTGCGGAGATATTATCAAACAGATTGGACAAAAGCTACTGACAATAACTCTCGATCCTGAGAAACAGCGGTTCTTCTTTCGAATTCAAATCTTGAAACATATCATCGATCAACCAAATGCCAGAGCTATTTTGGAATATTTACTACTAAATGATACCCAATGTTACATTTACCATCAGATATTAATTTATCTGCAAGCACTCTCCGAAACATCACCGAATTTAGTTGAATATGAGCCGGTTTCTAGTTCAAATTCGACCGAACTGTCGAGGAAATCTACTGACTCGGGACATGCAACAATAGCGAATACCACACAGACGTATACGAACGGAGAAGAGTCATCACATACGGTGAATATCTCTACAAAACAAAAAGCGACGAAATCTACAGCGAAAGATCAGACTAAAAGCAAAGTTGCCAAAGAAGATGAAGGAAACTCGTCATCCAGTAAACTTGAAGACGTAGAACCTGATATAGCTATAAATTTATCAACGAGCAATGATGAACAGAACGTATCTGTTCGACAAGTTTTCGACCGATCATCTTCACTTTCGCTTTCCGTTTCGTCCGCTAGTAGCGAAATGACAACCAACCAACAAACATCAATCAATAACTACCAGAGTGTCATCAACGCATTTCGAGATCTCATGTGTACCGTCAATATACCATCGTTGTCAATGAATGATGCTAGTGCTGCTCAACGACGAGCATTAGCTGATCATTTACTTAAACTATCACCAATAACACGTAAGAACGATCATTGTTTTCATCTCATGTTCTTCGCATATGCTTTTCTTTAGCTGCTCAACTTCTTCGTAGTAATTCACGAGTTGCTCAACAACGTCATTCGTTCGAGTGGCCATTGTTCGTGCCATCACAAGACACGTCATCATCGAGTAATGTTCAAACGCCTGTTTCTCCTGATCGTGTACGACGCCGTTCTAATCAAGCGACCCCGTCACCATCGCCCGTCTGTATTAGTTGGTCATCGGTTGTTGACGAAAAACGTCTCGAATATAAAAATACGCTTAATCAAGTGATTGATACCATGCAAAAGCGTATACTATCAGCTCATCAAAACTCCTTGCAAGCATTTACGAATGTGACTGTATCGATAATCACAACGCGTGCCATGGAAATTACGCAAGATGTGATCAATTTACAAGGCCATGAGCGCAAAAAATTCCTCGAACATCTTCGTACAGCGCAAAGTCTGGATCTACGTACGAAACATCTCTGGCATCAACTGATATCCCAATTGACACACGAATATGGCGTTTGGTACGAATCGTTATCATATCCAAAGTTTTGGGAGCTTGATCCAACTGAAAGTCCACAACGTGAACGTCGTCGCTTACAACGCGCCTATTGCTTAATGCAAAAGCGTTTCTTTCAACCTCAAGTTCCCGATGAACAACTCGCGAATCCTCCATTGTCATATCTCTTCGATTCTCGACATTATCAATCACTCAACATGCAAACAGTGCTATATCGTAATGAAAAACTCGAATTTCAATGTCGTTGTACGAACGTCACACCTAATGACGAAATCAAAGGTGAATTACTTGTAAGTACAACTCGACTGTACTTCGTTGCTGATGAGCAAATATCTGGCCTGTCAAAAACTAAGAGTGTCAATTCAGCAATGACCACTGTCGGTTACAACCATCATTCATTCAACGATGATTCAAATTCATTTTCCATTGCTATTGAAGACATATGTGAAATGTACAAACGACGTTTCATGTTAAAAGACATCGCATTAGAATTATTTTTCATCAATGGTATCACGTTGATGATTGCACATGTGGCTATCAATGATCGAGATAATCTGTATAATCTATTGCGAAAGCGTAATTTAGTTCACGAGAAATATGCAGAAACAGTAACAGATATTCAGAGCACGTGGAAACAAGGTCATATGACAAATTTCGATTACTTAATGCAATTGAATAAATTAGCCGGACGGTCATTTTTAGGTACGAATATTTTGAGAATATAATCATCGTTTCTTTCAAATGTCTTTTCCATNACCACAGCTCATATCCCTTATTTATCGTCCAGTGGTAGTCAATGGCATTTATCGTATTTAACATGTAATTGTGATTTAATTGGTTGTTTAACATTTTCAGAACAATTGAATTGTTTATGTTTTACAACGGCGCCTGAAGGTACAGCAGTGAATGTTTTATTTGGTGGTTTTGAGAATGGTCTTATATCAATGTGGTCAACATGGGATTTGACGTTGCTGCGTCAGCTTGAATTTCCTCAATTACGTTCACGTCCGATTGTTGCTATATGTGTTTCAAAAGTTGATCGACGCCGTTTGTATGTTGCTGATCGTGAACGACATTTACATACAATTGAAAGTCGCCTTTCATCAACGACATCGACAACAGCACCTCCTCAAATCTTATTTCTTTCCTAAAATCGAATTCTTCGGTCGACAGTGAGAGATGTATCTATAACTAGTCAATTCAATAGTTTATTTCGTTGTGTTCTCCATTATTTACATCTTTCGTCTTCACGTGCAATGCTCGTTGTGAACAAAATTCAACCAATTGCCACACAATGTGTTCTTTTTTTAAATGTACCTTTTCCTTTTGATTCTTCCAATTCGGTTCTACGGCTAATGTGATGGTGTACAGGATGTTTCTTTCTTTTTATTGACAGTGTGAAAATATTTTCGAATATATATATACACACATATATGTTACGATGAATACAATCGGTTATTTCGATAAAAACAATTCTATTTGCTTGTGTTTTTTTTGTGTTCTTTTCTAACCAAGAATTTTCCTGGCTTTTTTAGATGCAAATTCAAGTGGTGAATTGCGTGAAAGTGCCGCCGAATGATACATCGAATGGTCATTATTATCAAAACCGTGCGCCTGTTCAACCAGTTCCGTTTCAAAAACTTCCACCTGGTGCAGTAAAGCCAGTTGGCTGGTTACTGGGCCAATTAAGACTACAAGTCAATGGTTTGAATGGAAAATTTTTCGAGGTATCCGATTATCTTATCTATGAGCAATGTGGCTGGATAGATCCAGCTAAAGGCGCTGGAGAAGAATTACCATATTGGTTACGAGGTTATGCTGATCTTGGCTTTGTCACTGGTGATCCGGAAGTCTTAGGGCTGGCCCTTCGCTGGATCGATGGAATTCTAAGTAGTCAACAGGCTGATGGATGGTTCGGTCCGAACGCTCTTCGTACTTCCTTAGAAGGCGGTCCTGAATTTTGGCCTGCGATGCCATTATTCTATGTCCTTCGTTCATTTTATGAATTTACGAATGATGGCCGATTAATTCCATTTCTTTTAAGATATTTTCAATTTATGAATGAACAACCAGTTGGTGTCTTTGTGCGTGGTTGGGCTGCAACTCGATGGGCTGATACTATTGAAGCACTCATTTGGTTGTATAATCGAACGACGGACACAGATTGGTTACTCGATTTAATCAAAAAGATTCACGCCAATTCAGTCGACTGGATAGATGATTTGCCAACATGGCATAATGTGAATATTTCACAGGGATTTCGTGAACCAGCGGTTTATTCCTTGGTTGCTAACCCACCAGATCCTCGTTTTCTTCAAGCGACTTACGACGACTATCAAAAAGTCTTTGAGAAATATGGACAATTTCCTGGCGGTGGCTTTGCAGGCGATGAAAATTGTCGCACAGGATACGGCGATCCTCGACAAGGTATAGAAACGTGTGGTATTGTTGAGCTGATGAATAGTTTCGAAATTTTGACGAGAATTACTGGTGATTGTATATGGAGCGACCGGTGTGAAATATTGGCATTCAATTCATTACCAGCAGCATTTGATCCATATCTTACACGTGGCACGCACTATATAACATGTGCTAACTGCATTCAACTTGATGATCAAGCAAAAAGTCAACAACAGTTTCAAAATAATTGGGCTATGCTTTCCTTTAAACCTGGAGTTCATCAATATCGTTGTTGTCCGCATAATTATGGCATGGGATGGCCGTATTATGCCGAAACAGCATGGTTAGCAACCTATGACGGTGGCCTATGCGCATCGCTTTATGTATCGAGTCAGGTAACAGCATTGGTTGGTGCTAATAATGGTACACCAGTCACAATCATCGAAGAAACTGATTATCCATTTGATAGTAACGTACAATTCCGTTTTCAGTTACCTTCATCGACACAATTCAAGCTTTATCTACGTGTACCGAGTTGGTGTAAAGCAGCGCCAAAGCTTTCTCTAAATGGAAGTGTTGTATTCAACGAAGCAACACCAATGAACGGTTCGTATCTTATTCTAGACCGTCTTTGGCAAGACAGTGATGTTTTAACATTGAACATTCCATTTAAGTTAAATTTGACAAAGTGGACAACGAATCGTAGTGCTGCATCCATCAGCTACGGTCCGCTAACATTTTCATTAGCTATTGATGAACAATACAATCGAATTGGTGGAACAGAGGAATGGCCCGAATACGAAGTAAGAGCAAAATCAAACTGGAATTATGGATTAGTATTATCGAGCGTTGATAAATGGTCGCTGAAACGACGAAAAACCAAAACAGATTCGGTTAATATTTTTACAAGGGATGCTATTCCTTTGAATCTTGAAGCGCGTGGTCGTCGCATACCAGACTGGAAAGCAGATAGTGAAAATGTGGTCGGATTATTACCACAATCACCCGTTCAAAGTCAACAAGCTGATGAAACTTTATTATTGATACCAATGGGCGCTGCACGACTTCGTATTACTGCATTTCCAACGATTGCTCAGTGATTTTTTTTCTTTATTTTTTATACCAGCATTTCTTTTGATAATAGGAGAAAGGCAATAATGATCAATATACTGTGATATAGGAGTATGCGGACTTTTTTTTGCATAATTTTGTTTTATTTTTTAACGAATATTCAAAATACTCTGATTGGTCAACATCTGGATCTGATTTCGTATGTTGCATCTTTCCCATATATTGAAATATGGCATTTATTTACATTAAAAGATTCAATTTTAAATTTTCTTTTGTTTTTATCTATATATATGCAGTATATGACATTGGATTAGTATATATATATGTATATGTATATTCGGAGTGAAGTACGAAAATCGATAGCAACTATTTTTCTACAGGTTTTACGAATAGAACGGGACTTATTTAGGCGTGAGAGTTATTTCATTTTTCGTTTGTTTATATTTGTAGAATATTTACAAAGAAAAAAAAAGCATGGCTTCCAATCTTTACCGAACAAAAGCTTTCCTCCAGGTTCCCCGATGTGTACCAGCATTGATAGCTCGAACACAATCGTCTCAATCTGCGCCCTCGGCTGGCAAAGTATGACTCTCAATATCAATTCCTTCCAAGAGTCGTTACATCAAATCTTATTTAATTCTAGGGTATACCGACATCAGGTAACTTTAATTCAGCTATTCCTTCTCCGACTAATCCAACTGGTCCTAATAAACCAGTACCACCATATGGGTAATAAACTCGTAACATGCTTCATTCACCGTGTATTTCTTCTTCAGTAGTGGTACTTCTTCTAACAATCCATCATTTATGCAAACACCTGTGGGACAGTTCGGTGCCATAGCTGTACTTTCAGTTGCTGCTTGTAAGTGTATTAGCTCATATGCAATTATTCGTTCTACAGCTAGCGTTTAGATGCTGGTTATAAAATGATAAGTGGTGGTAGCGACGATTCGAAAGACAAAAAGGATAAAAAAGATGGTAAAGGTGAGGACAAAGGCCAGAAAGATGCTAAAGGTGAGGACAAAGGCCAGAAAGATGCTAAAGGTGAAGGCAAAGGCGAAAAAGATGCTACAGTTAGCAATGATCAGCCAAGTCAAAAAGGTGCCCAGAAGGAGACTAAAGGTGGTGACGATAAACAAGACAAGAAGGGTGCTCAAAAAGACGCTAAAGGTGGTGATGATCAACAAGAACAGAAGGGCAGCCAGAAAGACGCCAAAGGTGGTCAGAAAGATGCTAAAGGTGGCGAAGATAAGCAAGATAAAAAAGGTGGTGATGATCAACAAGGACAGAAGGGCAGCCAGAAAGACGCCAAAGATGGTCAGAAAGATGGCAAAGGTGGTGATGATCAACAAGGACAGAAGGGCAGTCAGAAAGACGCCAAAGGTGGTCAGAAAGATGGCAAAGGTGGTGATGATAAACAAGACAAGAAGGATGGGCAGGAAGACGCTAAAGATGGTGGTGATAAAGGACAAAAGGGTGGTGATGACCAACAGAATAAAAAAGGCGATCAGAAAGGTCAAAAAGATGCGAAGAACAATGATCAAAACAAGAAAGGCGGTGCTGATAAACAAGGAGAAAGTGACAAAGATACCAAAGGCAAAAAATAATTTTTTAACGTTTTGTGAATTTTCTATCCTATTTTATTCAAGCAGTTTTATGTACATCTTCTGTTCATATTTATTCCAGCAATATCTCTCTGTTGTTTACTATATTTTTATTTGGAATTTGTTATAGGTTAGTTTTAACTGTCTGTTTCCTATGCGACTAACAATAAAAATAAAAGAATTTTTCTGTTATCAACATATCAATTCTTAATGCTAAATTTATTCTGTATCAAAAACAGATAGTTCACAAATATCTTGGAGAAAGATTCATTGATGTTATTCTTCTTTCCGGCAAGTGTAACAGCAAACCAATAGAACATAATATATTCTTTGCTCTATGTCAGTAACATATGCGTCATGTAATAGTTGATCGAAGAGTGTTATTTTGGTACATGTATATGTGGGCACGGCGAGAAGAAAAAAAGCCCACAACTGTTCTATTCGCCTCGTTTCTTCCAGAATATATCTTCTATTTTTTTCCCTCTCTCATATCTAGACAAATACCAAACTTAACGAACTCTATATACGTATTGTGCCATTCTCTCTTTCTTATATAAGAAAATCATCTCTTCTACAAATAGCAGCTTGTACTTATCCCAGCGTGTTTGTTCTTATATCACAAAACTAAGTAATGGCATCAAAAGATCAACTTATTCTTGGCTATTGGAACATCCGAGGTTTCGCTGAACCATCACGTTTACTACTTCATTATACGAAAACATCATTTAACAATAAATTGTATAATTTTGGCGATGCACCCGATTATAAACGTGAAGAATGGTTGAAAGAAAAGAATTCTTTAGGTTTAGATTTTCCGAATTTGCCGTATCTGATCGATGGTGATCTAAAACTATCTCAAGCACGAACTATTCTAACACATCTTGGTCGTAAATTTAAACTAATGGGTAGTAATGAACGTGAAACATCTCTTATAGAACTATTAATTGATCAATCGAACGATTTACGACAAGAATTGAATAATGTTTGTTATCGTGCCATTAATTTCGAAGCTGTAAGCAAGAAATTCTGTGATGAAACACTACCAATTCATTTGAAACTATTCGAAGACTTCCTCAATCATCACGGTAAAAAATGGTTGATCGGTGATCAATTGACTGCAGCTGATTTTCAAGTATTTGAATATCTCGATCATTGTTGGCTTTTATCTACTGACAATTGGGCTGCCTATCCGAAAATTCTTGCTTATATGAAAGCATTTCGAGAATTACCAGAATTAAAGAAATATCTCGAAAGTGAACACGCGAAACGTCCTATCAATGGTAAAATGGCGAAATTCGGCGGTACTGTTGTTCAACATGAAGAAGCAGCAAATACAGCTGAAGATGCGAAACCAACCGCTACTTAATTCTCTGAACATTCATCGTTGCTTGGTGTTTTTTTTGTTTGTATTTAACTGCATGGTTTTTATCAGTCCATTGATCTTGCCAATGTCAGGATCGAAAACAGCTTATATCAACAATTGCTTTACTCTCGCTCAAAATGAAGGAGACTTCATTTTCTGCTTTTATATATGTATTCATCAGACGAAATAAACAAATCATACCGTATTTAGAGAAACGCGAAAAAAACGAATCTAGAATCAATATTTTGATGTAACAGAAGGAGAGAAAAAAGAATGCACTTTATCACGATAAATAGAAGTCATACGCACACACGCCTATTTCTTTTCTTGACGAGATAAACACATATAAAACATCCTATGCAATATATATTTGTCTCTGCATTTTAGAGTGTTACTTAACGAAAGCAGTTTGCCATGTCAGCATCCAGTAATGATAAAAATCAACTTGTTCTCGGCTATTGGGCTATTCGAGGACTAGTTGAACCGATACGTTTAGCTTTACATTATGCTAAAGTTCCATTCACCGATAAAACATATGAACAAGGTGAAGGTCCAGAATTTAGCCGAGAACAATGGTTGAGCGAAAAGGAAAAGCTTGGTCTCGGTAAGTTTGTTTAGACGGGAATATTTTACGCTTAAACTATTTTCATATTTAAGATTTTCCAAATCTTCCGTATTTAATCGATGGTGATTTGAAAATGACTCAATCAAAAGCCATTTTATACTATCTTGGACGCAAATTCAATCTGTTGGGTAAAACACCAGCTGAAGAGGCTTATGTCATGATGCTATGCGAAGAAGTTTTTGATGTCAAAATACAAATATCTGACTTTGTTTACAGTCCAAAGGGTGAATCTAAAGATGAACGTAAACAATTCGTGGAGAAAACTTTTGCTGGTAAATTGAAGCGGTTCGAAGAATATTTCGGTAAACGTAAAGGCAAATTTGCTGTTGGAGATCAACCAACAGTTGCAGATTTTCAATTATTCGATTTTCTCGACTCCGGTTTCGCAGTAGACGACGAAAACACTCTTATTGAAAAGTTTCCGAATACCAAACAATTTCTGAATACAATTCGTGAATTACCAGAACTTTCAGATTATATTGCAAAGGCTCAAGCCAAATTTCCAATTAACAACAAAGGTAAAGATTTTGTGGAGATTAACCCACAATATGTATTCATCTTGTGTTTTTAGTGGCAAAATTTGGTGGCAAAGTCCTCGAAAGAAAATGAAGGTCGCGTGATTTTCACCGAATACAAGTAGTTTTTTAACAAATAAAAGAAGTGAAGTTCTATAAACTATGCGAGCAAATATAATAAACAACTAAAACCTATCTCGTTATTTCCATTTGTCTGAAACTGGTGGTGTCGATTGATTGAAAAGTAGGCAAACGTGCGATGTAATCATTCGATTGATGAGTGACGATCGAACAATAAAATTGAAAAAACCCATCAAGTCGACAATTGTGATATGTACTCTTGTCTAAACCGCCGGTTGGGAATTCTATATCACCATAAAAATATCGTGGGTAGCTTCTTGACGACATGTGTTTGTATCGAAAATGAAAAAATCAGTCATTCGCAGTGAAATGTGGCGCCATCGTAGACAACAATATAAGTTGTTCAATTGATTTCTCATTGGATATCGATAGAAACAAAGATAAATGCGCAAGAGATGAATTGAGTAAAGAACTTGTCTGGATGACATGTCTCGTAATAAAGAAAAACAGAANACCATAAAAATATCGTGGGTAGCTTCTTGACGACATGTGTTTGTATCGAAAATGAAAAAATCAGTCATTCGCAGTGAAATGTGGCGCCATCGTAGACAACAATATAAGTTGTTCAATTGATTTCTCATTGGATATCGATAGAAACAAAGATAAATGCGCAAGAGATGAATTGAGTAAAGAACTTGTCTGGATGACATGTCTCGTAATAAAGAAAAACAGAAAAACGAATTGAATCGATTGTATTTATCGAAATCTAATCCACGTAAGGTTATTAACTAAGACGGAAGGCCTGCTTATAGAGACTTCTGTTTAGAAACACCGAAACGACCGCATCTTGTAAGTTGAATTTGTCGACGAACTTTGATAAAAACAGCCAATTTTCAAGTCTCAGATTCACACAGTTGACGAACTTCGTCGATGGTTGTCTGTTATCGAACGAGAGATTCAAGCAACACTAGCTGTACGTGTCGATATCTGTCAAACGTTAGATTAGATTAGATTTGAGTTGTATCGTTTAGCAAACGACATCCGTTCGCTACACAGATGAAAAGGTCGAGTCGATGTACAAGCGGATATCCGAACTCGAAACTGAACATAAAAACTTTCGTCGAAAAATCGCGCAATTGGAATTAGGAACAGATGTGAATATTATCACAAAGACTATTCCAGCAACGAAACAGATTGATTTCTATACGAAGAAGTCAACTGGCAGTGAGAAATTTGTTTTTCTTTTTAAACAGAATTTTACACATTTCTTGTTTGTTTAGAAATGGAAACCTTGGATGAATTCTTTAGTAAAAAACCAGAACCACCTCTTCTATCGATGGATGATTATGAACCGGTGCGAACGACGCCCATTGATGCAACAGTTCTGAATAATAGCGAATTAGTTTTTAATAAATCTCTTGTGGAATATTCTGATTCCGATTGATTTTTCGTTTCAGATGAGTTTAAATACCCGTAAGAAACGAAAGAAAGATTTACGAGAGGAATATGTCGAACAAGATGCACCGATTTGTCATTTACCTCCTGAAACTCTTCTTCACCTATTCAAATATTTCTCCACCGAAGAACTTATTCTCGCTGCCAGGTAAGTTTCGGCCATTCGTGATTTTCACGACTGAAATTTCATCTTCTTATTTAGCATCTGCCAATTATTTCGTCGTATCGCTTACGACGATTCCCTCTGGAAAGTGATCGACTTAACGAAGAAAATCTACTCAAATCGTGTGTTAGCTAAATTCTTTCGTCGTTTTCCGCGAACTTGTACTACAGTCTTGAAAATATCCGGTGCACCTGCTGGAAAGAAAACCAAGAATAATCTCATTAAATTATCACCGTACACCGAACAATTGAGTTATTTCGTTCGAACATCGTACCCAAATCTTCGCCATTTATACATATCGAAATACGATTTTCGCGACGATCCAACTGCATGTAAAAACATCACCTATCTACCGACAAATCTTCAAAGTCTCTATCTCACAAAATGCGAAATGTTAATGACAAGTATTCAAGGAACGTCCGATTTTCTCAAAATTCCACAAGCTTCGCTGAAAAATGCGACGCCGAGCTTTTCTCTTGAGCAACTAGAAGTTCTTTCCTTCGAGCAATCATCCTGTCTTGGACTCGTCTCAGTTCGTTACCTACCCGATCTGTGTCCGAATCTGATCGAATTGAATTTAAACAGTTGTTTTCGCATCACACGTACACGAACGTTTACCGATACGCTACTTTCGTTTCACAAAACACTTCGCCGACTTTATTTGAAAGAAACACAAGTTGACGACGATACCATTCATTGCATATGTCGCAAATTGAAATTATTAAACATTCTTGATATAAGATTGTGTAAACATGTGACAAGAAATATCGTCGACAATCTGCTAACATTGAAACAACTAGAAGAGTTACTAGCAGATGATTTTATTCAAGTCGAGTATAATCGAAGAAGATTAAAAGAAAATTAGTAAAGTTTTTTGTAGATTGTTTTTGTATACATGTAATAAATATGTCTATGTCATGAGTCTATTGATAATTGTTGATTATATACATCGTAGATTATCTGAACAAGTTTGAAAATGATGGAGCAAATAAGTTGAAAGGCACCTATTACTATTCATGATGACGATGATGAAAAGTGCTACAGATCAAGATAATATCGAATGTAAGCAGTTAGAATGTAAGATGAAGGCAAAACTGAGACTTAGCGTGGATAGATTTATTCTACAATAAAAAATATCGATGTTTCACTGAACACTATGTGTATTATTACCGATTATTGCTGATAGCTTTGCTCACCGGTAAAATCAGATGTGAATGTCCTGACGTCGTACCTATCACAGGTTTAGTTATATGTTCTGTAGGTAAAATCAGATGTGAATGTCCTGACGTCGTATCTATCACATGTTTAGTTATATGTTCTGTAAACACAGCTGGCACTATATTGGTATTCGTGCTGGTATCTGAGTATGAGAATGAACACTCTGAAATTATGAAAATCCACTTACCAGTAGTTTCAGAACGTATCTCTACTAAGTCAATCGTATATGTTTTTGGCCGCATCGGATCTACACCATGAGAAATGACTCTGAAACTTGTAGCTGGTAGTAGAATTGATTCGGCTTCTTCAGGAAATTTAGAGATGTGTTCCACGCTCCTTGCTGTATGTGACTGGATCGTATAAAGTGTACCCGAGAGTGAATGAGGAAGTCCGTCCAAAAACTGAGTGCAGACGGATACCTTAGATGAAACCGACGTAACAGCCCACTAATGAAAAGAGAAAACACAACGACAGAAGTGTCATTCAGTGAAAAATAAATGGGATTATCACGCTGAAGATTATAACTAAGAAGAGATATACGACTGGCTTGCTTCAGTGACTATTTTTAGATATTTATGTACCCAAGTAATGATTTCCCCATATTTATAAGTTACATTCCACGTTCGCCTCTCGCCACGACAAAATTTCCCTTCTGCTGCATTGAGTTTGGTTAGTGCTAATTGAAAAAGTTTTAAATATGCAAACCAACGCTTTATCGAAGAATAATTTTCGGTACGAAGTGCGGTGTTCAGATCAGAATAAAGACAATTAGCGGTATATGCCTTGATGGTAGCAACTTCTTCTTCTGTTAATCCAAGCGTTGCTGTCACGTTATTAAGAATGTTCCGTACACAATCCGAATTACCCGGCGTTGCGTGGCCTAGCTTTGTATCAACAGCATCCATCAAGGAAAGTGTTGGAACACTCATGTATGTTGACCGCAGATTGCCAGCAGTTAATACAATAGCACCAGCCTATCAATAATTCCAATGCAATCTTGTATCTGATTATAAAACGAACTCACATGGTTGAAATCAAATTAAACGATAGAACATATCTCCTCACTACCTATCTGTATTTGACTTGTCTCAATCCAATCTACTCTAGTATTTTCTAAATATTATATTGTAAAGTGTAGGATTAAGTTCATGGCATTAATACTGAGACGATATGAAATACAGTTTTCGAAAAGAAAGTAAATTTTACTTTTGTCAAATATTGTGCCATGATAATGAATAACGTGATTGACATTTCACAATTGCTAGTAGATTAATATATAAATTAGACTCTAGCAATTATTCAATAGTTATAAACTAGAGGTACACACAAACTTAGTAATATACAGATAGATTAAAATCGCGCTAATTTCTCAAATATAATACTATGACAAATATCTGCATGCTTGTTATTCATTCGTAGTATGTATTTCAGGATTATTAAATTCTCATTGAATGAAATACACAGAAAGCAGAGATTTTTCAAACTTCAATTTCTGTTCATTTTTGTTTTGTCATCACATATCATCTTGTTAATCTACGAGGTTTTGACTATGCATATTTGTAATACGTAATAACATGATAGTAGAATGCATTCGTGTTATCATCAACTCTTGAGTTAGTCAAAGCGCAAGGAGATAACGGACTGACAACAACTAGAAAATCTTATTGCCGAACAAACCGTTGTTTCACGTACATCGCTTCATATAGATAAAAAAATTACCGATTAAATCGCATTCTTTGTCATGAATGTTATTTTAACTTTACTTAAATCACGCAACATATTCACGTGTAAACAATGGACTTAATTGTCTGTTGAAATCATTCGCAAAATGAAGATATAATTATATATTTTTATTCATATGTGACGTCGATCAATTACATACAATAACAGAAGAAGAAGAAGAACAATAATAATAATAAGAGACAAACTGATAGATAATGGCTTTATGAATCAAGATTGTTACTCACAATGTGCATGCATTTATTTAACAAAACATTGTCATGAGAGAAGAGAAGAACAAAACGGGCATATGACAGAAAACGATCCTCATAATAAGAATGGCGATTGTGTGTCTTCCATTAAGCTGTGCGTATACTTTGAATTATTTGAAAGACAGCCGAACCGACGACCACAAAAACAAACAATGCTAAAAGCCACGGACCGACAGGCGTCTTTGCTTCCACTTGCTTACTTGACTTAGGTACATTACCACGTTGTGTGATTTTTTTGCTATGAACTTCAACTGCACGTTTGCGTTTCGATTGATTTGCTGGCATATTTTTGTCGAGGAAAACTTCAATGAGTGCAATTTTATCAAACAGAAAAGGGCAACTCACTCACGTCAGAACCTTTCTACTCTGTCTTCCGCCTCTGTTCATTATTTACTCCAAGTACGATAGTAGTGACATCTATACTCGACGAAAAAACGAAGGTTATCGCCAATCAGCAATGGCCTGCAAAGATTATTTTCCACAAATACACAGTTGTTGCTTGTTTTACTTTTACCTTTGTTCTCGACATGGTGTTCGTTTCAAGACTTTTACGTATCTTTTTAGGTCGAAGATGCCTGCACAAGCACTGCCATCTGAATGGGAATTAACTTCGGATGAGATAAAATTGATTCAAAAACGCGCACAACTACGTGCAACAACAAAAGCTGAGTTTCTTAAACGCTATCGAAATCCATTCTATCAAGCCGTACCTGGCCATTTTGTGCGTTTTCTTGCTTCATTTCACGCAATCATAGTCTATGTTTCTTCTCTCTTTCTTCAGGTTGATCCACAAAATGTCCGTCTCTACGCTTATCAACAGAATACCTATCGTTATTTATATACCTCACCACGTATACTCCTTGCACCCGCACTTTTCGTTCTAGCTGGAACTATAGTTCAATATTTCGTTCAGAAACATCGCGTATGTTTGAAAACAAATGTTTGAATTTGTGTGTAAAACATGTGTTTGGTTTACTGTT
Organism: Adineta ricciae; assembly: GCA_905250025.1. Taxonomy (NCBI): domain Eukaryota; kingdom Metazoa; phylum Rotifera; class Eurotatoria; order Adinetida; family Adinetidae; genus Adineta; species Adineta ricciae. Next base: position 477,398 of record CAJNOJ010000010.1, on the reverse strand, counting down.
GTTTAGATCCAGTATAACAAGGACTGTAATGAAGGAAAAGTTCCATATGCAAAACGACCGGATTTCAACATTTATTTCTAAATGAACAGTTTTCCCCTTTTCATCTTTCGTTTCCCTTGTTTGATCTGTGTAGATTTGGTATCCATCCTCTTTTTTTCTCACAATATAAGAAGAAGAAAACACTGGTTAAGTCTTTCTTGTCTCCTTTTTTTGTAGATATTTTTGCAGAAATTATGTCGTTTGATAACAGCTGCCAAGATCCGATTATTCCACCGAGCAAAAATATTCTGGTTAGCGAGACTTGTTTCGAGTATTTACAAAAGAAAAAACTAAGATATCGTTTTAGCATGGAGGTCTCACGGTATTCACAGCCGCTATATTTATCACTGGTGAAATGGCTGGCACTGGTCTCCTAGCATTACCTAAAGCTATGAACCAAGCAGGATGGTATGGACTGATCTCAACATTTGTTCTATGTTTTCTCTCCGGTTACTGTGGAATAAAATTAGGCGATTGTTGGACAATGTTAAGAGAACGAAATCCGGTGTTTTGCGAAGAGGGCAGTCGGTCGCCATTTCAAGTTATTGCCACTGAAGGCGCCGGTCGAATTGGAAAGTATGAATTTTTTTCTTTTGTTAAGTCAATATTTATTTGGTAAATTACAGATATGTGCTAATATTTGTTATCTACTTTCAATTACTGGGAGCAAGAATTATTCATAAGTGATGTGGCGTCAAAAAGATAAAACTGATAACAAGTTTTTATTGTTACCTGTAGCATTGACCAAGACATATCTGAATAAGCAAGCAGGCGTAGTGTTTCTACTTCTAGCAGCACAAAATCTACAGAGTCTGTTCGATGCAATTCATGCGCATCTTCCTGTATGTGTTTGGATCATCATTGTCGCTGCTGCTCTTCTTGGGCCATGTTGGCTCGGTACACCGAAAGACAGTTGGTAAGGTGTTCCCCTTGAATTAGGAATTCTGTCGAACAGTTTGAATTTTGCATAGGCCAATTGCCATTGGTGCTATGGTCTGCACAGCGATTGCTTGTGTATTCATCACAATCAGTGCTCTTATCCATTATGGTCACAAAGACAAAAGTGAACCAGGTCCAATTACATTCAAAAGCTTTTCATTTTCCATGGGAACTATGTTTTTTGCGTGGGGTGGCTCGGCAATGTTCCCTACCATTCAAGTTGATATGCGCCAACCACACCGTTTCCATCAAGCTGTGATCATCTCTTACATCATTCTTTTGGTCTTTTATCTCCCGGTATCAATTATCGGATATGTCGTCTATGGTGCAGAAGTTAAAGATAACGTTTTAACAAATTTACCCGAAAATTTCCTTCGTTATTTCGTCGAAATCTTGATCACTGGCCATTTAGCGACGGCATTTACCATTGTGTTGAATCCAATCTTTCAAGGCTTCGAAGAACTTACACGTGTACCAAAACATTTCTGTTGGCAACGCGCTGCTCTGCGCAGTGGTGTTGTTATATTTTTAGCATTTATGGCAGAAACGATCCCACATTTCGGTGCAATCCTTTCATTTATCGGTAGTTCGACTGTATCTATTCTTGGTTTCATTTTACCGGTAGTTTGCTATATTATGATCAAAGTGCAATCGACACAATTAGTTGACGAACGATTTTTTGACACTGTTCTTAGGTAATTGCAACATTGATATATTTATCTTCTTAATCTTTTTCATTTTCGTAGAGTTTTACCCAAATGGGATATTGCTTTATTAATTCTTTCATTAGCTGTTGGACTTTTCGGTGCTTTAGCTTCGTCCTATTCGTCATTTTCTGATTTAGTCAATCCACAGTCATATGTCAAGCCATGTTGGCTTGATCCTTCATCGGCAGATCCGATACCAGAGAATAAAACACTCCTATGGGGCTATTAAAAAAACATTTTGAATGTAACACGAGATTTTTTCATACGATTAATTTTTTTCAATCCCTGTGATAGAGATTTTTTTTCTATTTTAATACATAACTTTTTTTTTTCAAGATTTATGTTTAATCGAGGTAAATGTCGTCGCGTAACTCGAAATGAATATATACCCGAGCTAATCCTTATCGTCAGTATTATCATCATCATACATTTCTGTGATAAATATTATGAATATACTGGCAATCAGTATATCTTAACAGATGATGAATATACGGATGAGTTTTGTCCGCTGTATCCATCAACTCTTCATGGTAAATCAAACATTCAATGATCTTGTTGTTCCTTTCTCAACTCTTTTTTGCATTGCTAGGAGGAAAGAATGATGTTGTCATGTCAGAAACAATTGAATGGTCAGATAATCCCAATGTACAGATGGGTATGCTCGAAAAACGATTGCGATTCGTATGTAATTAGATGATTTAGGTGGAAGCTATTCACCAAAAGACTGCAAACCTCGAGAAGAACTCGCTATTATCATTCCATTTCGTAATCGAGAGTATCATTTGAAATTGTTACTAAAGTATCTTCATCCATTCCTTCAACGACAAAAGCGGTCGTACCAAGTGTTCGTAGTAGAGCAGGTAAATACCTTTTTGGTGGAAAACAATGAGTCGAACCTAGTCGAATGTTTAGATGGGCAATGTGACTTTTAATAAAGGAATTATTATGAACGTTGCATTTCAAGAGGCTCTAAAAGCGCATTCGACGTTTAATTGTTTTATCTTTCACGATGTTGACCTTCTACCGGAGAATGATTATAATATTTACGAATGTGATCCGAAAACGCCAAGACATCTATCACCCGCTGTTGATGAGTTACGATACGTGTAAGTAGTGTATTTTGTATTGATTTCAAATTCGTTTGCTTGGCTTTAGGCTGATGTATAATCATTTGGTTGGGGGAGTTTTAGCATTGCGGAAAGAGCAATTTGTCAAAGTGAATGGTTGGTCGAATTTGTATTGGGGCTGGGGAGTAAGTTAAAATTTTGATTTCAGACTATTATTCAGAAGTTTTGACTCTTTTTCTCCTATAGGCAGAAGATGACGGTAAGCAGTGAAGAGAAAATTGAGATTTATGTCTTATTTTTCTTGTCATTTTAGATATGGCAGAAAGGTAGATTGATGTCAATGAAAGGCAAAGGAAGTAACGTATTGATTTTAGGATACGCAATTCGAGCTATCGTTTGAGTCGTCCGCCAAATCACATCGGTCGATATAAAATGATTCGTCATGAAAAACGTGAACGTGCCGTTAATCGGTAAAGAAAGATGTCGCACATTCGACCTGAATTCTCATCGTATTGCTTTAGTTATCAGCTACTCAATAATTGGCGACGATATTTGCAAGATGGTATCAAACAAATCAACTTAGTTAATTATACAATAAATAGTATTGATAAAAAACAATTATTTACACATATACTCGTGAATTTATCGCGTTCATCTACTAATAGATTAGAAAGCTCGCTCGAATAAAATTTCTGGTTTTGTTTCTTTTAGATTATTTCGAATAAAACATGACTTCAATTAATTTAGATGACGATTTAATTATTTTTACTACAGGTAAAAAGTGATTTTTCTCTTCTGACATCGATCGGACATTCAGTTTGAATAGATTCCTTCGATGATCTTAAATGCAATTCATGTAATACGTCTGATTCGTCGACAAGTTCGCATCAATCGAATACAATATCTTCAATCCAATCTGTAAATAAGAAAATGTCAGATATCACGGATGTACTCGACTCAGCGGATTTGCACGATAATTCGGAATTGATCTCGACGAATATCATGGATTATTTACGCACGCATAATTTACAAAACGAACAAGATACTCATGAACGATACAAATGGGAAAGTGAAGAAAAACGTTTGCAATACGGTAAAGAAACACGTCTGGATGGTGTTGTATTTCATTTTGCTTTCGATTAGGATCAAAACAATTGTCACCCAATGATTATTTGACTCGAACGTCGTTGTACAATCGTCCTGTTGCTTTTGAAAAAGATTCACGTTCGTGGGCACGAAGTTTGCTTGACAATTTCAAGAAATGCAATCAGAATCTGCCATCCACTTCATCATCGACAAGTTTTCCATCGTATTTTCCAATCATCAAAAAATCTTCTTCGTTCGACCGTCATGTTCAATACATCGAACATCTCAATGAATGTAACGATTATGCCGCCTATTTAGAATATTTACGGGATAATCGTTCGCAATTATTCTGTACATTAACTGATTCAATTGATGTAATCGATGGACTACTTGGAACAGTTGTTTCTTCATTTTGAATGTTCTCTTTTTTTTGTAATGATCAGATATAAGCGTATATGTTTGCCTTTTTCTTTTTCAACGTGTACTGACTGCCGTTGTTCTTTCTTCTGAGAAGGTGCGAGAGAAAAGGAATCTTGTCAATCCTTTCTCTTTTGGTGATATCGTCAGATTATTATTTCTTTCTCACTTGTACAAATTGTTAATAAAAACTAAATCAGATACTTATCAGTGATTGGATGTGAAAATCGATCTATTTATTCAAGTATCCTATTGACTTAATCAGTTACGAGATGACTTAAAAGCGAATGAGAATATATGGATAGTGGCTCATTGCTGGTATTTATCATAAAACGAAGGGTAGGAGCGTATTTGCATGATTTTTTTTGTTAGAAAAATTCAACATTTGACAGTTACGTATTTACTTGCTAACAGTCAGGCACGACTCGAGAATGTAGTTTGTCAGAATGCAAATAAAAGCGCAGTTTGCTAAGGCAAATGCACAATAGGAACTCAAGTCGAGAAGATCTATATAGTAAAGCTCACGTTAACTCATTACCATCCGGCATGTAAGGTCACAGAGACAAAGATCGTTTTGAAGCTAAATGGCCGTCTGCCTCTAGATTTCAACGAGCTATTAACTCTATTTGTTTCCAATTTATCACTAAAACAAATATGTATTTTCATTGTGAGTGGTAGGAAACTCTCGCTACGTAGATTATATCAGTGATTTCTCCGACTCAATCGTACCAGTTGGAGAAAGCTACGCTCACGGATTCAACTACTTCTGCTGAGAACGCTTGGAACTGGTAAATAAGCTAGCGATTTCAACAAATGCCTCATTTAACTCCTACATAGCCTAAGAAAAGTCATACTTATGAATATAGATATGTCAGCAGTGCAGTGCGAAGAGGTATTTCCTATTTAATAGAAAATGAAAGGTTGTTCGAGTTGGGAAAGGCTATTAGTAATAGTCATAGCTGTTTTTCACGGGCTCTTAGCATTATCATTTGTTCCAAATTACGTCTGCATGAGCGCGTTTCATGATAGATTATCGTACGTGAGCATTCGTATTTAATATCGTCTTTTTCAGGACATTCTTTATCATTCGATATGTTTTCAAACACTTTCTTACTTCTTTTGGTAATCCTACATCTTCTTGCAAGTTTGCATGGTAAGTTCTTCAATTTCAATCAATATTCGAAGTGGATTACTGATTTGAATAATTCAAATAGCAGCATGTAATTATTTCTTCTCTTTAGCTTATCGGATCAATTCAAATAATGAGCCAATCGACCTCTTATTCCGTAAATATGAAGGACTAACAAATGACGAAGAACGATTGCTCGATTTTCCAAATGAACAGCAGGCTGACACAAATGAAGTGGACAATTACTTCATCTTACCCTGCCATCCGAGATCGTCGCATGTTTTATGCAATAGGTTGGATCATCTATCTCGCCGTGACACAGGTTTCTTACGTTTTGGTCGCAGACGATAATCTTCATTTTTATTCATTTCGCTTACTTGATTTTTTTGCTGAAAATAAATAAATCAAATGAGGATTGCGCCTCCTGCATTTTAAACGCATACATAATGAATCATCGTTGTTTTGTATTCAAACACGACAAACAGAACACACGTACAATGAAGAATCAATGTTCTCTTCTGTTTTTTACATAAATGAGATTGATATTGATTTGTGTGAAAGGAAAGTGAGTTTTTCTTTCCATTCTCTCACTTTCTTTTGTCTGATAACACAATCATACGGTGTGTTTTTCTTTTTCTTCAAATAACCCTTTCAGGTAGGAATGAACATACATACATGCGCACATTATCGACAACGTTGCCTTGGTTTCTTCACTTCATTCTGTTCACCTTTATGGCATTGTCGTAGTGTTAATGGCAGTAATAACTCGCTTTTTCTTTTCTATATATATATATAGAACATGAAAGTTTTTAATATGCGATTGCTGGTAGTGTCAGACGTTTTTCTTCTTCTTCCTAGATAGATAATTCTTTTCTCTCTCTCTCTTTCTTACTCGTCATACTGGCTACCAAGCGACGACAAAAACAACAATAACAAAAAGAAGAGAAGAAATAATCTTATCGTTGTGAAACGTAATGCCTGAGCGTAGAGGATCAGTTGATAGTTTTGACGAATTTTTCGGAGTTCCCAAAACGAATGATAGCCGAAAAAAATCACCTGTCAAGCCAAAACAGAATGAATCCACCGTTTCCAATATGGTTAAAAGTCAACCAGTTGTCAAACGTCTTCAAACACCACCGACACCAGAAGAACAAAGGACACCGTCGCCACCACCACCAGTAAAACGTATGTCGACTTGCTGCGAACCTTGAATTTATACAAAAATTAGCCCGTTTTTTTCCTCTCTATTTAGCAAAAGTAGATAGTAAGAAAACATTAGCGAAAACAAACGGTCATAAATCATTATCGCCAGTCATGCCAAAACGACCTGAATCAAGTAAATCAAAAGTATATGAATCAGGTAAATACAATACGAAACCTTCGTTATTCAATATTTGAAGTTTCTTTTTTTATTGTAGATTTCGATGATGACAATAATTATGAGGATGAAGAAGCTGCGGGTGATAGCACTGACGAAAGAGGAAAACATAGTTCACTACCACCACCTAAACAACGTACGTTTGAGGCTCCACGTCGCGGTAGTGACTCCGAAGTAAAGAAATCCTATGTCGTCACTACTCAAAAGAAGTCGAAAGCAAACAGCACTCCACGTAACAATCATCTACCATATATTCGTCCACAACAACCTCGTCGACCACTTCAACACAATCGTTCTCGTCACGACAACGCTTCAGCATCAACTAAAAACGAAGTGGAGCAACGTTTATTATCAGCGCATAACTATAAATTAAAGAGTCTTGAATCTCGTGTTGCAGAACTTCGTCGACAGTTGGAAACTCAACGTGCCGAAAATTCAACATTACGTACCATACAGAAACGTGAAGAAAAAGCTATTCGAAATTATGAAGAAAAGGAATATGATATACATCGGATAGTTCAACATTACACCAAAGAAGTTGAGCATATCAAACGAGTCTTATCAAGTGAACGTGAAACTAAAGTGAGACTTGAGAAACAGATCGAAGCGCGCGATGAAAAGCTACAGGATCAAACAAAACGGCTGAAACAATATGAAAAAATCGTTCAGGAAAAACATCTCGACGAACGTTATGATCTACGAGAAAAATTAAATGAAACAGATAAGAAATTAGAAGAACTTCAAGAAAAATTAAGTACTCAAGTAATTACTTTCTCATTTATTTTCAAGTACCACGAATAAATGCGTTCTATTGTTCTTTTACAGCAAAAGTACATCGAAAACTTGGAAAAGAACCATCGGTACGAAGTCAATCAGGAACTAGCTAAACAACGTGATTTAAAGCGTGAACTCGATGTCCGTTCGAAGAAATATAATGATTTGGTGCAAAAATTCGAAGAGAAAACACGACAAATGGATACTATGCATATCTATGCTCAACGTGGCGGTTTACGTCCATCGGATACGCCTGCAACCTTGGCAAAATCACGTTCGTTACAATCGCTCAATGAGCCATCACCGCGTGTAAAAGAGAAGACAATCGATTTGGATAAAAAGAAACGTGAACAACACGAACCAGAACGAAAGCCAAAAGCTCGTCAGCAACCACCGCCTCCTCCACCAAATGATGATTCTCCAAAAGGTGAAAAGAAAAAAGTAATTACAAAGAAAGAACAGCTACCACCACCCGCAGCACCAATAACTAAGAGTACATCATCTAATGACAGATCGTCCAATGTCGAAAAACCTTCGACAACACAAAATGGTAAGTTTTCATGATCTTTTTCGTACATGAAGTGTTCTTTTGCATCCCAAGGATAATTTTGTTAAGATACTGCAAAGTCATTCCATACGTTTCCAACATATAAATCATGAGTTTGCTCTTTAGATAATCAGTATGTTGTCTTAGAGACCAAACATACAACAAAAGTCATTTCAATCAAAGAAATTATGCATATAAAGTTAATGAAATAGTCATGAACCAACTCATAACGTACAGAGGGAAAATATACCTAATATCAATATTTAATTGTTATGTCCTTTTCCATAATTATTCTCAGTTTGTTTAGACAACACTGAGATAAAGCGAAGAACTATTTTTAATACTTTCTCTTGTCCTATCCAGGTCATCTACCACCGAAAGGCAAACCTCCTGCTCGTCGGCTATCAACACCCATAAGTGTCGATGAAGTTGATAGTGAAGTCGATGATGATGACGATTTCTTTGGCTCATCGCCGAAAAAGCTACCACTACCTACCACGAATCAACGCTCCGAGCAAAATTCGTCGAATAAAGATAGTCAAAAGCGACCGGCTGCGCCTGTTCCACCAGCACATGATTCAAAATATAAATCAACCGGAACTGGTGGTGACAAAGCACCACCATCATCAACAACTCTGAAAACAGTTGACCCACCAGTAGCGTCGAAATCTCGTGTAACACGCGATCTTGATGAAAAATGGTCGGATATGTTCGGAACAAGTAAACAGGATACTTCAGCAAAAGAAGATCTCCTCGCAAAATTAGTTGCTGATGAACAACAAGAACGAAAGGCGGCCACTTCTTCTCGACCGCCACCTGCAGCAACAACAACCACGGAAAATTCATCAGTTCGTACATCAACGACAACAGGTGAGCTTTCATTTGATTTCCACATTATTTCTTTGACTTAAGTAAACGGAATCATTTTGTAGCACATCCAACAACAACAACATCCGCTGCCAAACCATCTGTTGATCCATTTGAATCTTTATTCAGTAACAATTCCCAAAAACCAGGTGTACCTCGTTCTACTGATCCTGAGGATATATTTTCGACAAAACCATCCAATCAGCCACCTGCTCGACAAAATCGAAATGAATCATTCGATTCACTCTTTGGCCCTTCTTCTACAACTCACAATAACTCAAGTACAATCACATCCAACTCGAAACAAATCCCTTCACAAAATGACAAATTACAAAGACCAAAAGTAGTTACCAACGGAACAAGGCCGATACCAAACAGAACGGTCATTGATGAAGTGGAAGAATTCGTTTTGTGAACGTAATTTAATTGCTAAAGCTTGTTTGTATTATATTTTATCAAATAATGAAAATAAACCAAAATCTTTCCATGACAATGCATTCTAAACAATAAGGCTCACTTTTGAAGACGGATCTTGCCACATTTAAAAGTCATATTTATTCACAATCAGTGAAAAGAAATGTTCAACGACATAGTTTTCTCTGTGGAAAAATACACACGCACACACATACACATGCAAAACATATCCGCTGGAGAGAAAGCGAACGAAAGACATTAATTTTTGACTAATAAATAAATAAGTCTGAACAGTAATGTTATACATAAAGAAATAAATATATATATGTATTTTTTTTTCGAAACAAAAGCAAGAATTTGACTATCGAAAGAAAATAGAATATGTGATCTGCGTTGTTCGCTTAACGATTAGATGCGACTGTTTTGAGATCTTGTTTCACTTTCCATAACATCAGTTCCATACAAGAGATAGCATCTTCCACTGAATCGTGTCCTTCGACTAAACAGACAAGAATAGATTTTCATCTCGGATACAGTCGAATTGCCTACCGTTTTCTTGAATAATTTTTGTTAAATACTCTGCCATCAACGTTCTTAAAGCGCGCTTGAACGGTTTTCCTTTTGCATGTGGAAAAACCAACGATGTATCAACGATTGTCTCATGTACAATCTAAAACTTCTCGATGGCAACAAACGAATGTTCAATGTTTGTTCTTTACTTTCAATGCTTTCAAATCGCTTTCTAACGAATGACCGATTAGGATCGTTCTATTATTGAATAATTTCAATAAATGTCGTTGAACATCTTCTATAGTCACGTTACAACTGCGAAGCTGAGCCTCGTTGATGCCTGACCAACGCGTATTGTAATCAAGTACTCGAGTATGTGGTTTAACTAACGTTTCGTACACTGATTGTAGTTTCTGATTCACAACGCTCACACGAACAAGCTCAAGACCGTTAATTGTATAACACTAAAAGACAAAATTCCAAAGTCGAATGCGTTCGTTTTTCCAAAAAGTTATTTTCAAAATTCTCTCTCTCGAAATAATAAAGTTCAGTCTTCTGTTAAGAAATTGAATTACCATTTCACAATCAAGTGCGAAAATCCCATAAGATTCATCAGGAGCCAGCTGCCTTCCAAGAGGTTGAGTTTTAACATAGCCTGATAATAGCTGTGTATCATCAGCATCGTGAACATGATATTGACTAACAGCACAACCAGCCGAATTCGTTTTCGAAGAACAACATGAATAGGTTTTATCGATTTGTCCAGCAACTAATCACAAAATCAATTCATTAAATGTTCATAATTTGTTCTCTATTTACCTCGTTGTGTTCGAAGCCGTCCCCAATGGTAAATACAATCATCCTGTTTGACATATTCTCCCTCATTCGTAATTTTATACAATTTACCACATCGGCAACAAGTCCGCGTGTTTGCTGAAACGAATATCAATTCATCGTAGCTGGAGTTGGAAAAGCAAGACTTACGATCAGCTGACTGATGTTTTACTGTTGAACTATATATCGGATTTTTATTCTTAATTAAAACTTTATCTGGAAAATCGAGTGAGAATGCCGGATAGCCATTATCTGTAAGATCTTGTTCCGTCGCTTTGTACACAAGTAGAAATGTATAGAGCTCGTTATCTAAATCAAATCATGTATGTCATCTGTAATCAACAAGCTTGTCAATTACCTGTTAGTGTTTTCATATCGACCTCTTTCTGTTTTTTGATACCGAAACCGAGATTATCTGTTTTTCCACCAGTGAGCATTGCGGAATGCGAGACGACAAGTCGTTGAGGATTCGGTTTCTTTGAGGTAGCAGATTCCAGTTTAGTTGAACTCGTTCCTTCTTCTGTTCGTAGTTGTCTTAGGTGTTTGGCAGCTAAGTTCAAGTACGAATTTTTACTCGTCGATTTATCAAAAATCTCTTTCTCGATTGTTTGAGCACGTATAATCATTGTTCCTGCTGCTGCTGCACTTGTCGCATTCGTACCAGTCGATCGTTTTTTCAGTTCATTGAAGAAGAATGTTAGATATTCTTGTCGAGTTTTGAATGGAATTTTATTCACGCTGGAATTCGGATCGACTAACGGGTGCAATGTCGGTGTTGCAGATGAATTACTTAGATTCGGATGATTTTTGGGTTTGTGAGCAATACGACGACCGTCCATTGATGTCTCTGCACGAGTATGATTCGTGGAGACGGTTGAAGTTATATCATTGGAGTTGTTCGCTGATGCTGAATAACGTGATGTGAGTTGTTGAACGGATGTTGGAGGTGCGACTTTTTTCGAAGATGAAAATACTTGATCGAAGAGAGCTAATTCGTTATCTTCGTCGCTGACTGCTGTTTTCGTAATACCATCTGAAGAGAATGTGTGACATGCGTAGAAAAGATAAGCAAGGAAGATAGCTTACTTGAACTGGAAAGTGTTTTCTTCACTGTTAAAGTGTTTGGTTTCGTTAAGGGAACTACTTTAGCTTTCTTTTGAGGCGTTTCATGTGTACCATTTACTGGGCGTTTTAATGATGTTGATTTTGTTATCTGTTTTGTAGTTAGATCATCGTCATCGTCATCATCATCGAGTTTTATTGACGGAGTGATAGGAACTTTGTCGAGATCGATATCCAATACGCGCACTTTCGATGCAATTGGCGTTGTCTTTTTCGGTATTCGTTTGAGCATTGGATTAGTGGAAGATGCAGTTGGTTTCTTAGTGCTTGCGATAATATTTGGTTTGACAGTTGCTGTTGGCTTAGTGATCGGTTTGTTGACGGCTGAAGTCTGTTGTAAAGTAGCTAGTTTCTTCGCTAATTGTGGTTTTCGTTCATCGAGATCATTATGATCCGATGAAGAAGAAAGTTTTCGACGAATGGGTGGTGTTACCCATGAATGTTTATCGTCTGCGAATGACGATTGTTTTGAAATGCTATTTGTCGCATTTGATTGAGCATTCCTACGATTATTGACTAGAATTAAGAGATCTGTGATGAACAGTAAGCACTTACGTCGAAACTTTTTGTTTAATTTCTTCTACTGACTCAGATGATGTGAGAGATGGAGGAGAAAATGTTGCTTGACCGTAGATATCTGTATCGAAGCTACTCGTATCTACATAAAAATATAATTTCATGACGATTGAAACAATTGAAAGAGATTAGTACCATTTTTCACGGGTTTTTGCAATGTTTGCTGATGAACTCGCTTGCGTCGTTCAAGTTCTGCGAGTGGTGTTGGACGATACTCAGGTATCGTGTCCGACTGACTTTGATGCTGATTCAATTGTGTTGCAACAGTACTTTTTGCTTGTATGACTTTTTCTGAGATATCATTGTTAGTTGTTGTTGGCGGTAGTGCCGTTGAATTAATTGCATTCGTTAAAGCTGTGGTTAAACTCTGTAAAAGTGTATTTTGAAAGATCGCTGTTAGATCAATTGCAGATGTAGAGTTCGTTGTTGCTGGTGTTGAATTAGCAGCAGCAGCCGTCGACAATTGAGCAATAAGTTTGTTAAGCGTTTCATTGGCATCTTCAATCGATTTCAAAAGCTTTCTGTTTACTGATTACACGGAAAACAAACACAAACCTGGTGGAATGTTAATCGATGATGCTGAACTTGAAATATTAGAAGTTAAATTCGATTGTGTTGCAGTTTGAACATGCTTAAAGTGACAATGAGGTCTTGGGCATGCAGCACGAGAAAAGAATGGACATGGGATATCACGAAAATAGTTCGCCGAAGGAAACATGGTGTTAAACAAAATTTATCCACAACAATTGAAAAAGAACAAGCACCTGTGATGATTACTAACTGTTGACAAATGAAACGACTTGTTTACTATATTCACCAGTTAGATTTCTCTATTTCTCCTCCATTAAATTTATTTCAAATTCAAATAAAATCTTTGTTTTTTAACAAAACTCAATCATTCTTCACATAAGAAATCTATCGAACAGAAATGCACTTTCTTTGTACTATCTGGCATCATGTAACGACATCTTTTGGCTATACAACGGGAATATCTTCTGTCTGTCTTACAACACATGAGTCGACATTTGAATTCCTTCATTTGATCTGTATAGATTTAGAACATTTAACAAAGTGCAGTACGACCTCATCTGCCTATGAAGAGAAAACTGAGAAGTACACTGACACTCAAGATTCAATATCTGTTGTTTTGTGATCACTATACTATAGTAGAAGGAGAGAAAAAGAAGGTTAACTTTTAGTTAGAATGAATTCTAATGGTGTCGTTTTATGACTTTTGATATACATGTTTTATATTAACACATGGTGTGAAACAAGTGCATTTTTTGTACGGGATGATTAATAAATGTGAATGGAAATTGCTTTATTTACACTTTGATTTGAATAGAATTTAACGCATTGTCAATGATATTCGAGACAAACTTGAAAAGATAATGTTGCAAAACATGGATAGCTGTTTATTATTGTGAATAGCAAAGGACAAAGATAATAAATAAACGACAGTTTGAGAGGATTTATCTATTCTCGTCTCAACAGTAAGAAAAATATGTTTTTAACAATTACAAGCCATGACTCTGCGTTTTTGTTTTTTGTTTTTTGTCTCGAAGAGATTATGATCATTGTTTACTAATTTCATCTATTGTTGTGTGCATCACAATCAGCATTGATAAGAAGACCTTCCCGTCTTTCTTCATCGTTCTATCGATCCACTTTCGCCACGACACAGTAACGAAGAGATGCTTGTAATAAAAAAAAAAGGAATCTATGCCATTTTCTACTACTCACATTGCACAGTAGAGATAAAAAAGTAAATTGTTACGCTACATATCTCGTAGGTGTTATTGTTGTTGTTTTTTATTATTATTATAAACACACACACATACTCCTACCATAGATCTTCGCATCGTGACATTAAAAAAGCGCAGATAGAGAGGTAAGAAGATATCTTGCACTTTTTTCTCACTACTCGACGTGATTATTTCATCATCGCGCAAACCTGTGGAGATTTTCGTTGGGTAAATTGAAAAAATCTGTCATCATTTCGATGAAAGTTTTACAACCAAGGTCTCAATTATTCATGATTATCATATATGTCTACAACAGTATTTCGAGAGATTATATAATCATGAACCGAGGCGTATTTCATTTTTTTTTCTTACTTCTCGCGGTTTTTACTCTCCTACTGAACAAATCAACCGAGTATGCACACCTCCAATCTTGCATTTCGCTCACTCGTCATCTTTCACCGACTCACATTCGTTGCCTTCCTTTCTTTCCGCATATACGCATATCTCTATCTATATCTCTCTCTGTATATGTATAGATGTATTATATATGTGTAGACATAAAAATCGAGAGAAGTAAAAAAAAGTCAGTAGGTGATTTCTTGGTTTCAGATGATCTTTTTGTTTTATTGAAACTATGCCTGCACCGTCAAATGTTCTTTCAAGTAGAAAATCGGCTGTAAATAGAGTCAACAATGACCACGATTCGGCCACGATGAAATATCTACGTCCATCGGATATCAATTCGAGAGATGGGATTGACGATGCGACAACAGCGAATGAATGGGCAGCGAAGAAGTATGTTTGGGTACCGGATGAACAAGAAGGCTTTATTCGAGGACAAATTCGTCAAGAACTAGCTGATGGACAGTTAGTGATCGATTTAGAAACGGGAAGACGTACTACAATTCATAAAGATGATACTCAACGCGTTAATCCTCCAAAATTTAGTCGAGTTGAAGATATGTCGGAATTAACTTGCTTAAACGATGCGTCTGTTCTTTTTAATTTAAAAGAACGTTATTATTCAGGATTGATTTATACTTATTCAGGTCTATTTTGTGTGGTGGTTAATCCTTATAGGCGTTTGCCGATCTATTCGGAAAATGTTATCGATATTTATAAAGGAAAAAAGCGTGAACAAATGCCACCACATATATTTGCTATTGCGGGTGATGCATACCGATTAATGTTACAAAATCGAGAGGATCAATCCATTCTCTGCACGTAAGGATATCTCAAAGCGAAAGATATGGTTGACACGTTTTGATTTAGTGGAGAATCAGGTGCTGGTAAAACTGAGAATACGAAAAAAGTTATTCAATATTTAGCTCATATTGCTGCGGCACCGAAGAGTTTTCAACGCGCTGCAGTTGGAAGTATTAGTCAATATCAGGTAATATCGGGATTTTTGCGCGAGACGAATTCGATAAAGACAAATCATTTCTTGTAGCAATTGAACACAAGATTTTCCGATGGATCTGTATGTGGACGAACGAGAAAGAGAGAGAGAGGAAAGAATATTTGTAATTTTACGTGTTTAGGGCGAACTGGAAACTCAACTGCTTGAAGCCAATCCAATCTTAGAAGGCAAGTATTTCATTGACAACACTTCAATTAAAAAACTTCAGATGTCTTCAGCTTTTGGCAATGCTAAAACGGTGAAAAACGACAATTCATCTCGATTTGGAAAATTCATCCGCATCAATTTCGATACATCCGGTTTCATTGCTGGTGCATCGATTGAAACCTATCTATTAGAGAAATCTCGTGCAATACGTCAAGCGAAAGACGAACGAACATTTCATATCTTCTATCAATTATTACGAGGTGCAAATACTAAGATGATTGGCGATTACCTATTAGAAGATTTCACGCGTTATCGCTATTTAACACATGGAAATGTTCCATTAGCTGGCATTGACGACGCACAAGAGTTTCAACATACAGTTAAAGCTATGCAAATCATGGGAATATCAATTGAAGAACTAAATTCGATCTTTCGAACAATATCCGCTGTTTTACAAATGGGTAATATGCAATTCAAACAAGATCGGAATAGCGATCAAGCAACATTACCGGACAATACAGTTGCACAAAAGGCTTGTCATCTGTTAGGCATACCGGTGACAGACTTTGTTCGATCATTTTTAAAGCCAAAGCTCAAAGTCGGAAGAGATTTTGTTACCAAAGCACAAACACAATCTCAAGTAAATTGAGATGAAAAACAAGAAAGAATGTTTTCTAGCTTTTCTTCCGTTAGGTTGACTTTGCTGTTGAAGCGATATCGAAAGCGATTTATGAACGTATGTTTAAATGGATTGTTGCGCGCATCAATAAATCATTTGATCGAAGTAAACGGCAAGGTTCGTCATTTATCGGGATACTCGATATCGCTGGCTTCGAGATATTTCAAATGAATTCTTTTGAACAATTATGTATTAATTATACTAATGAAAAGTTACAACAATTATTCAATCATACAATGTTTATTCTTGAACAAGAAGAGTATCGACGAGAAAATATCGATTGGGAATTCATGGATTTCGGTCTAGATCTTCAACCGACTATTGATCTCATTGAAAAGGTAGAACAAGATAGGATTTATAGATATGAAACGAGGTTTTGTTGATTTATATTCTAGCAAATGGGTATTCTGAGTTTATTGGACGAAGAATGTTGGTTTCCCAAAGCAACTGATCGGACATATGTTGATAAACTAATCAATACTCATGCCCAACATCCAAAATTTGGTTGAGTATTTCAAAAAGAGTCTCCTTCTTTTTCTCATTTCCATCGTTGATTGTTTTCCAG
The DNA here is from genome assembly GCA_905250025.1 of Adineta ricciae. Classification (NCBI taxonomy): domain Eukaryota; kingdom Metazoa; phylum Rotifera; class Eurotatoria; order Adinetida; family Adinetidae; genus Adineta; species Adineta ricciae. The sequence continues at coordinate 460,436 of CAJNOJ010000010.1, read as the reverse complement.
GACGACCGAACTATCGAGCCCCGGCTGATTTCAGTATTATTCACTATGCAGGCAAAGTTGAATATTCCGCCGAGCAATGGTTGATGAAAAACATGGATCCATTAAACGACAATGTGGTAGCACTGTTACAAACATCGAATGATCCATTTACACGTGAAATATGGAAAGATGGTGTGTGATTGTTCTTATTTAATTCTATACGGACATTTTTCTTTGTTGTTTTTTTTCAGCGGAAATTGTCGGTTTATCTGCAACAGATCAAAACGATGCTGCAGTGAATTTGAAATCGACGATTAAAAAAGGAATGTTTCGAACAGTGGGGCAACTCTATAAAGAACAACTGACGAAATTGATGGCTACCTTAAAAAATACCAATCCAAATTTTGTTCGTTGTATAATTCCCAATCATCAGAAAAAGGTTTTTACATGTCCATGGATTAGTCGAACTGCACTCATATTTTCCTTTCTAGGCTGGTATCATCAATTCACCTTTAGTGCTTGATCAGTTAAGATGTAATGGTGTGTTGGAAGGCATTCGTATTTGTCGAAATGGATTTCCGAATCGTATTCTTTTCCAAGAATTTCGCCAACGGTAAGATTTCTTTTGAATTGAATCGCCATATTCCAGGTGTTTTGTAGTTATGAAATTCTCTGTCCAAATGTTATACCAAAAGGATTTATGGATGGTAAAGCAGCCGCTCAGAAGATGGTAAACTCATCATTTGATTCAGAAATTCATAATTGAAACTGTTTTGATTTAGATCAAAGAACTCGAGCTCGATGAAAATCTTTATCGAATTGGTCTGACGAAGATCTTCTTTCGTTCAGGGGTTCTTGCTCATTTAGAAGAAGAACGTGATCATAAATTGACCGACATCATCACACATCTTCAAGCGCTATGTCGCGGCGTTCTGGCTCGAAAGTAAGTCAATGATTTCATTCGATATTTGCTCATTTTTCTTTCAAAGAAATTACCAACGACGCTTTCAACAATTGAATGCTATTCGTGTTATTCAACGTAACAGTCGTGCATTAATGAAGATCCGTAATTGGCGATGGTGGCGTTTGTTTACGAGTATAAAACCTTTATTACAAGTAACCAGACAAGATGAAGAGTCTCGAGAAAAGGATGATGAAATACGACGACTAAGAAGCGAAATAGAAACGCGTATCTTACAAGGACAGGAAACTGAACAAATTCTACAACAAATACAACAAGAGCGAAGTCTTCTGAACGAAAGAATTATCCATTTAAATGAAGTTGTAGTCGAATCGGATGATGTAAGGAAAAAAAATTTTGTTTTCGAGAAAATTTTATTGAATATTTCGTTTGAATTTCCAAAGAATTTACGACGAGTGCAATCACGTAAATTTGAACTTGAAAATATGTTGCAAGAAATGGAACAACGTTTGCGAGAAGCTATGGATCAAATCAATCATTGGAGTAATGAGCGTCAACAATTCGATCAACGAATACGCGACACTAATGAACAGTAGATATTCAAAAAAAGACTTCGACGAGTTTTAGTTTATTGTGACTTTTCAGACTCGAAGAAGAAGAACAAACTCGGCAGAAGTTACAAGTCGAACGTGTGCAATTGGAAGGGAAGTTGAAGAACTTAGAAGATCTTGTAGCACGACAACAGAATGATTTAGCCAAGGTAAGAATCGTTAATCATTGAATTTCAGTAGTAACTTCCTTTGCTTTCATACAGATGCAGAAAGAGCGGAAATTTCTCGAAGATAAATTGCAAGAAATCACCAATGTCAGACAAGATGAAGAGGAGAAACTGAAAAATCTTCTTCGAATTAAAACTAAACTCGAAAGCCAATGCAATGATCTTGAAGAGCGATTAAAACGCGAAGTAGAGGTTCGTTTTCTGCATCCTTCAATCCTTTCCGCTCTTTCACAATATTTTCTTTAGCTTCGTCAAAAACTAGAACGCGATGTTCGACGATTAGAAATTGACAATCAAGATCTTCGCCATCAACTGCAAGATCGTGTTCAAAACTACGAAGAGATTCAGAATCAATTGAAACGTCGCGACGATGATTTGAACAAAGCCATAGCTAACATGGAAAGTGATGCTGCCGCGAAAGCCGCTTTTCAAAAACAGATCCGTGACTTTCAATCGAAACTCGATGATCTCCAAGCGGACATGGATAGTGAACGCGAATCACGTAAGCGTTTAGAACGTGAAAAACGCGAGTTTATGGAAGAAATCGAATGTTTACGTAATGAAATCCTTGATACGACAGATATCAGTCATGAAATGATCGAACGCGAGAAAAGACGTGAAGAAGAATTACTTGGTGTGAAACGTTTACTCGATCAAGCGCATAAAGATCGAGAAACGACCATTGTGGATCTACGTTCTAAACACACGAAAGAAATCGAAGATCTAACAAATCAATTGGAAAACACGAAAAAACAATTACAAACGTTCTCCAAAGATCGGCAAACATTCCAAAACGATCTTCGAGACCGCGATAGTCAAATCAAAGACTTAAATACATCGAAACAAGAGATCGAACGAAAACGACGACAATTGGAAACTCAAGTACAAGATCTTTTCCATAAATTCAACGAGAGCGAACGTATTAAAAACGAAATCTTCGAGAAATCTCAACGTTGTCAACAAGATATTGAAAGTCTAAACGCTGCCTATATCGAAGCCGAACAGCGTTTGCAAAACAATGAGCGTACAATGGCAACACTAAAACAAGAAAACCAAGACTTACATGATAATCTTCAAGAAGAAAATCGTCAAAAAATGAGTGCACACGCGAAAGTTCGTCAAGCAGATGACTTGATAAATGAATTAAAAGATCGATTGGAAGATAAAGAAGAAGAGCGGCAAAAGATTGAAACAAAATTAGTCCAACTGAGTCAACAATACAATGAAATTCAACGTCAAGCTGAACTGGTGAATGTCGAGCAACTTGAAGAACTTCGTCGACAACTTCAACGTGAAAAAGAAGCGTTGTTACAAGAACTTGAAAGTGAGAAATCCGTCAATTCCAAATTTGCGAAGTCCAATCAAAAGTTAACTAATGACGTAGCTGATTTGAGTGTGGAATTAGAACGTTATCGTGCCATTGCACAGAATGTTGAAAAGCAACAACGTAATTTCGAAAAGCGCATTCAAGATGAGAAGAATATTCAAGACAAATTACGTCATGAACGCGATAAAAACGAGAAAGAGATCCGAGAGAAAGAAACTCAACGACTAAATCTTTTGAAAGATTTAGAAGAACGAAACATTCTATATGAAGATTTAGAAAAACGTTATAAACAGCTACGTGATTACGTTGATAGTACCAGTCAAGTCACAGACGATGTTGGAAGATACATTCAAGAATTAGAAAAGAATAAACGAACGCTTGGTAAGTTCTTTTCCAATATGTCTAAATTCAAAATTTTGCTTTTCCGTAGATGCGACTGTCGAGGATCAAAAGCAACAAATCACTGAACTCGAAGATGAACTACAAACATCGGAAGATGCTCGTCTACGGCTCGAAGTGAATATGGGTGCTCTGAAACAACACGTCGAAACACTCGCACTGGATTACAAAGCTGAAGTGGAAGAACGTGTGCGTTCTGTTAGTAAACAACTAAAGGACTGTGAAGTTGAACTTCAAGACGAACAAAAGTCCAAACAACAAATTCTTCAACAACGGAAGAAACTCGAATTGGACGTTCAAGCAGCATTACAACAGATCGAAGAAGCCAATCGAGCGAAAGATGACGCTATACGGACAAGTCGCAAGTTGCAAGCTCAAATTCGAGATTTGACCCGTGATTTAGAAGAAATTCGACGCATTGATACTGTTGCTAATCAGACCGCCAAAGACTGGCAAACGAAAGTCAAAGCTATCGAACAAGCCATTCACAAGCTTACAGAAGAAAAAGAACTTTTGGAAAGACAACTTCGGCAAACTCAATCAGAACGTAATGAACTTCAACAAGAAATAACAACTCTTAGTAGAGAATGGTATGAACGCATCGATTGATGTGAGATGAAGCAAAGATATGTTTTGTAGGGGTACATTTATGGATGAGAAACGTCGATTTGAAGCACGCATTCATCAACTGGAAGAAGAGCTTGAAGAGGAACGAACAATGTCAGATTTGAATGTTGATAAATTGAAAAAACTGGCTATGTCTTACGAACAAACATTGCTCGATATCGCTACAGAGAAAGCAAACAGTGAAAAACTTGAAGTATGTTTCCAGTCGATGAAAGCGAAGTTTCCATCTATTGCTTTCGTATTTCAAAGATCATTGTAGTCAATCTTGAACGGCAAATTCAAGATTTCCGTAAGAAATTAGAAAGCAATGATGGATCAGTGAATGAATCATTGAGATCGAGAGTCGTGGCATGTGAAACCAAGATTCATTCCTATGAAGAACAATTAGACAATGAAATTCGGTCAGGAGAACTGTTTCGTAAGTTACAACTCAATCGTATATATTTGATTTGATTTAGAGAAAAGCAAAAAGCCCTACGAAATGTTCGATTGCTTGAGAAACGTCTTCGAGAAGCTGCGATTGTGATTGAAGAAGCTCAAAAACAAGTCAACAGCTATCGAGAACAAGTTTGACGAAGATTCGAATGAAATTGTGAAAATTCTCGGTTGATTTTCTAGCTTGATAAGAGCAACATGCGTTTACGTAGCTCGAAACGTACCATTGATGAATTAGAAGAGAAACTTACTGAGATGAAGCATCGCCTGCGTCGAGCACAACGGGAAAAAGACGAAATGGAAGAATCCGCCTATCCACGAAATCGGTAATGAACATGTTCCCCATGAAAATATCGTTCTAACTTTCTTACTTAACCTTACATTAGAAGAGATTCATCTATGATTGATTTATCCTCCCATCGGGGTTCCGTTATAACTACTATTGATGAAAGTCCCGAGGTATATCACTTGATTTCCTTGTCACGGCTTGTCATTCAATATTATTTCCACATTTTTGCATGTGCACTTCTTTCTTTGAGTTAATTCTTTCACACCAAACATCTTCTGTCATTTTAGCCCGTCTGCAATTCATAATTCCGCAACGTCGTACATCAAAGCCTTTGTAACAACAACGAAATATTATTCCGAAATGTCTGATGATGATTTTCAATCCGAAGCTACAAATACGACGGCTTCCGATACGCTTAATGGTGGAAGTACATCAATAAGAAACAGTGCTGCTGACGAATACAATCAAGGAAATCGCTAAAAAAAAGATAAAAATTGTTGTTTTCCACTTCATCTGTATGTATCCATGTATGTGTATGTGTGTTTTCTTTTGGAATAGATCAATGTTGAATAGGTTTAGGTTCTATTTTTTTATTTTCGCCTAATCTTGTTATGTCTGCTAGGATAAAAGAAATTTACATTCCATGTGCACAATTATTTTGCTTTTCGCAATTTGCAATCGGTCTGTCTTCTGTATTTATGTCACCGCTTTGATATTATTCTAATTTGCTGTTTGTTTTCAATATTTTTTTCTTTCACCTCAAATATAGCATTCATATACTAAATGTGCATGTAGATGGTAATGAATAGATCAAAGAATTATCGTCTTAATACTGCCGATTTCCTTTGTAGAACAAAAGATTGAAAGAACTATCGATGTTCGTCCAGATTAAAAATTACTCATCGGGACATTATCGAATCGAATCACAAGTCCCGTTATTCTAAAGCGTATTCTGTAAGAATACTTTTCTCTAATTCTATTTTCCGATTCCCTGCATTTGCTTATTAAATACATATTATGCATCAAGGTTGTGATTATCGGAACCAACTTTCCTATAGACCATCGAATTCACCCTCAATTCATCAAACACCAGAAAAGACCCTCGTTCTACAATCGACGTTCTTTCATCAGTTGCAAAATATCCTCTCTACACAGTCGACTACTATTCATTGCTTCACTACAAATAAGATTATAGTCCTACAATTCACAATGTTATTCATCTAATCAAAAGTGATTATTTCTCTAACTATTCACATCTTCGGTTTCTTCCATATATACATAGTTTGTGCTTGTGATTTCTTGTATGTCATACTTAGATTTCTTTTATCATGTCTCTCAGATGCATTCGATCAAAACAGATGTTAACGGAAATTATCCTGGACACATTATATCCGTTTGGAATCGTTACCCAATTGTATGAATGACTTTCTTTTTATTGTTTCTTTTCTCTACAACAAAAATAGCATATGAATAGAAAAGCGAATAATAGTAATAAACATATTGCATTGATGTAGAAAAGTAATAATTGACATAGAAGTAATGTACACGTATAAGCGATTATACGGCCCAAAGAACGAATAGCTAGTGATTGAGCAAATCTCGATGACGAAGAAAATTTCGTGGAATCGCACAGATAATCTAGTAGTCAAGAAAAAAACATCGTTTCTCTTACTCATTCCAAGTAAATGAAAGTACTCACAGACAGCGACTGTTGACCAAAGACCAATAACAATTCCAAACGATAAAAATAAAATGTACTTTATAATTAATGGTGAAATGTAGGTAATATGTTGGGCTCGACTGAAAAATAATAATGCCAATGTCAAACAATGGAAACATGTGGAAAATGATATTAATATCTAAAAACAAAATGTCCTAATAGTCCTTCAATGCAGTGTTTGCTTTTCTAATTACTGTTGAAGAAATACGTTCGATAACTAGAGGAACTAATGTACTAGCAAGAGTTGCACCTAAGCCATAAACGATCATCATTTCGACTGTATGTCGTAAACCAAACAGACATGTCACATCGAACTGGAATATAAGGAAAATAAACATAGATAAAAGAATGATTTATTAGAGATTCTCAGAAGTTACTTTGGTAATACTACCAAACACGTAGCCCTCTTGAAAACCAATAAATAATGCGAATAAATAATGACGACAACGATTTAACCTCTTCGATGCTATTGAAATTTCCTTTTGTGCGTCCTCATTGGTATAGTAAAGAATAGAAAAACGTCGACTATTACTCAGAATAGACGTTGTCCATTCGGCGCCTGCTTGTGGTAATAAACTAATGATTGTTAATATCAATAAAGTAACGAAAAATATATAACGTGCCGGCTCAGTTCGCCACTCTAAAATCAAACACAAAAAAGAACAGAAATTTTGAGCACGAGCTATGTTTAACGTTACCTTGTTTCTTTTCATTTAAGTGCATAGTCAAATTGACTAAAACTGGTTGTGGCGGTAGTCGGAATAATCTTCTATCGTCACTATCTGCTTCTTTTTCGAACTGATAGCAAGGGATTAAAAGACATGGTTGCGCACCAATTAAAACATATTCTCTTCGATATTGTTGATATAATATGATTGCAAAGAGAAAAAGTCCGCCAATGGTGAATGCTAAATGACAGATGGAATTATAAATAAATGCAAATATATTAAGTCGTTTAGTTAGTTTTTGTACACTCTGAATCGGCAATGATGTCGATAGTTGTAAAATATGATCGAATGTTTTAATAATCATACAACTGTAACTGATACCACTAATTGTTGCACTTAATAATAAGGTGTAATAACATGATTCACAGTATTGTATTGCTACCCATGTGCCAGTGAACATCGTTGAGAGAACGATGAGAATTTGCGAACAACGATCGTAAGCGAGAACACTGGAAATTGTCCATCGGTAACGAACGATATGAATACGAGACGCATGCGTAGCTAGTAGAATAGCTGTGACAAAAGCACACAGATGAAATGTGAGTAGCGTTTGAAAACTAAGTTTTTCTGAATAAATTGATGTTTGTAAGATTTCTGTAGAGAAAAGACTACCGAGAGCGAATGCCGATGCAAATGAACGAATGATTAGAATTCGATAGATCGATGTCATTGGCATTGTTGACATATTTGAACAATCATTGCTTTCACCAACGGATGAGGGTGCTGCAAGGGAGTTTCTTCCTGACTGAAGATTTGTTGGTGATAAGGTATTACGAGATTTATGATGTGCTGGTCGAAGTGCATGGACAGGCGAGTCAAGCAGATTCGTGGCATTTTCCAAAAGAACATCACTATCGGATGTGCGAACAGCTGGTTGACTCAAACTTCGTTGTAGATTGTTATTTTCGTTCATGTTTGAATATTTCCTATGTGTACTACGAAGTGATTGAGTTTTGCCAATGTGATTATTCATCAAAGTTTCGGTTGATGACGATGATGATGTGGAAATCATCTGTATATGATCATTCATGGTAATATGATCATGTTTTGACGTATTAATGGCAATTTGATAGCTATTTCGACGTGGTATAACATCGTTCGTAATCGAAGTGCAATACCGCCGATGATATGGTGAACTTGCAAATGTTTGTATAAGGTATTCGTCTTTTGTGTTCATGTTCATCTGTTATCTAAATATGATACGGAGAGAATATGAATAATATTGACTTTTTCTTCTAACACTAACTTTATCGTGATCATCGAAGCACTTGAATAATCTACTCAATCATCTCCTGGGAATGATTCTCCTTCTAGTTTCTTCTTCTTCTTCTTTCTTGTTCTTTATTGACGAAACAATGTTTCTATTTTGCCTTTCTCTCCGCTCTCTCTCTCTTTTTCGCTCTTTCTTCTCTTTCTACTCATCTCTTCAATTAAGCATTCTACTCTTAATATGCTCAACTAACAAAAAAAAAAGAAGAAGAAGAAGAGGAAATATATCAGAACTCATTGTAAACAAGTTAACCGTGTAAACAGCAGAGTGTGCCATGTAGTCATTCGCGTCGATGGAGGTTAAAATTAAAGAAATCGGTCCTCTTTGTTCGACTGGCTAAATCCTTTTCGTCAACGACTGTCAATTATTCTTTAGAGATTAGCGTGTATAACAATGCCATGTTCACATTCACTTGTCATGCACAATTAACGCATTGATAGATGTGTAAACCTACCTAGAAGAGTCTGTATTGGAGATTGTTAGAGGCAGATAAGTTCGAGTATCTTTATTCTCTGTCGTTTTCGACCGATCCAATGTAGAGGAAGAACCATCTTTACTATTGCTGTGACATTAACAGCATAACACAACCGAACAAATCGTGCTGCTCTGATAAATAAGAGCGATCATTCTAGCGGCAAGTCTCTCTACAAATTTCCTTCAAATTTTTTCGTTCCAGCCGTCATCAACATCAGCATCAGCATGTTCTTTCTACTATTCTTATTCTTTTGTGCTTGCGCGTTGTAAATTATAAAGAGAGGAAATAGCTCACTTGTTCAGCATTCTCTTTCTCACTCTCCGCTTTCCTTCTGCCTCGCTCTCTCTCCCTCTCCTTTTCTTGCTTCTGCAGAAACGAGAAGAGAGATACACATAGAATGAAAGGTTCCGTTTGCGTTGAGTGACACTAGTTGGAGTCCGACCACAACAATGTTCGATTTGAAGTGGATTTTTCGATAGACGGCAAGCTTGTTTGAAACAAAAGAATGAGTCGATTAGCGCTGACGAGCTAACCTCTTGGTTGGAAAAACCTCCCCTAACATTAGTAGAATGCATGTTCGTCATCAATTTCATTATTTCATCATTCCCTCTCCGATCACTTCCACTTAGATTCTTTCATGTCTCGTTTAGTTTCTCATAGCTTTCGCTCGACAATTTAACAGATATTTCTTTCTCTCCTTGTTCATTCTCTAGACAATATTGGCCTGTTGATAGATTCATCTTCATCGTTTTTCTGCATTTTCCATACTATCTAAAACACAATTGAATCGAAAGTACGCCTGCATTAAAACATACAGAATCTTATATAATCTATAAAGCATGATGAAAAATTAAGAGAATAAAAATAACAAAACCAAGAAATACAAGCGCTAGATGAAGAACGTCTTGTCCGCTACTCGAATTAATCGGTATTTGGGTTTTCCATGTTAATTTACTGATATACGGTGAACGTATGGTACGTGCTTCATTCCATCCATGATAGACAATATAAGTTGTCAGATTATCTGCACCTCGAATAATTGAGTTGTGCCCAGGGCCAATAATACTACCATTAACTGAACGTGTTATACGCGGATGATCAGTTGAATCTTCACTATAGGGTCCCATCGGTGACTCCGCAATACCATAATCGACACCATACGTTGGAGTTTTCCAATTACTACCGCTGTAGAAGCATACATAAACATTAGGTTCTTGTTGCCAAACAGCAGCACCTTCTAATGTATACCAGTCGTAGATATGATCGTAGATTGATCGATTCGCTTCGAAAAGCTGCCAATCATGTTTGGCTCGGAGGACAACGGTTTTGTTCCCAGCTAGTCGAGTCATGTTATCAAGAAGACGATCAACGACAATACCCGTGCCTACACGATAACCATCATCTGTATCAAGAAAATCTTGAGAGTAAAATAAATACCATTGTCCATCCTGTTGATCACGAAATGGATGCGGATCAATGGCAAACGGAAGTTTCGACACATCAGTTAATTCTATTGCGTCATCATCTTCGTATGGGCCAAGTGGCGATGTCGATGTAGCGACACGTAACCGATGTTTTTTGTCATCGAATCCAGCAGAGTAGAATAAATAATAGATATTATCTTTCTCAGCTATCTCAGGTGCCCAATAAGCATCAGGTTGACCAGCTTGTTTCGTTATATGCAAAATATGACTTGCATACTTCCACGTAGCAGAATCATTGGAAACAAGTGCTGGAAATGTAAAATTATCTTTGACCGAAATAGGAGCAGTACCAATCATATAGTACATCCCATTAGACTGAAACGCGAATGGATCTGCTAAATAGTTGGACCAAATGGGAGCCGTTGGATATTCACTAACACCTTCTGGTATTCTAATTGAATTGACATAAAAGAGAATAGTTGTTGAAAGTATGATGAAACTATTTTGTATTTTGCGAAGCATCGAGTACAGCTGTATGATCGCAAGATAAAAAAAAGAATGTAGAAAGTTTGATAAAAAAAAATACGTTGTTAAATATGTGCCTCATTGTTTTATTACGAAGACAACTTCATGACAATAAAAGTATACCTAATCTTATATTAACCATTGATCTTTCGAGATAGAATTTCAAGGTCATCATGAAAAGTTCATAATGTTTTGTTTCGATTTAATCTTTTCGATTGAATGCTGCACAAATGGACAAGAACGGCAGCTACATCGTGTAGATATAATTGGATGAAGAGATATGCCACTAGATAAAAGCGTTGAATCTTGACTTCATGCATAGCTTCATCATCTTCCATATCTTTTTTGTTCTTTTTTTTCTGTTTTTTACTCACTTTGAAAATGGATTCCGAAGGTAGACAAGTGGTTGTATGTGATAACGGTACTGGCGTATGTATTATTTCTTATTCAGATGAAAACGCAGATTTAGCAAGACGTTCTTTTTCATAGTATATCAAATGTGGCTATTGTACATCGAATTTTCCTGATTATCATTTTCCATGTATGGTCGGTCGACCTCTGATTCGTTCTCGAGCGAAAGTAAATAACATCGAAGTTCAAGATATCATGGTTGGCGATGAAGGTACTGGAAAAGCAAGGATTTCTCTATCTGAAACTTATTTATGATTACTTTTGCTTAGCACAAGCTGTTCGACAAACGCTTGAGATAAACTATCCTGTTGAGAATGGGATTGTGAATAATTGGGAAGACATGAACCATATCTATTCGTATTTGTTCGGTCCAAAGAAGATGAATATCGATCCACGCAATGCAAAAATTCTTCTGACAGAAGCACCATTAAATCCAGTGAAAAATCGTGCGAAAATGTTAGAAGTTATGCTTGAACGATTCCAGTTTCATGAATGCACATTAGCATATCAAGCTATATTAACTTTATATGCTCAGGGAATTTTGACGGGTGTGGTCGTGGATATTGGTGATGGTGTGACACACATTTGTCCTGTCATTGACGGGTTTTGTTTGCAAAATTCAATTGCACGTCTTAATATTGCCGGAAGAGACATAACAAGATATTTAATTCGTCTATTACTTCTTCGCGGAGTATGAGGAAGCGTTGTTCTTTTCTGTTTGGAGATCTGTATGTTTTTGTTGTTTTAGTATGTGTTCAACCAATCGGCTGATTTTGATACAGTTCAACAAATCAAAGAGAAACTTTGCTATGTTGCCCATGATGTTGAGGAAGAACGAAAGTTAGCGGTTGATACGACCGTACTAGTTGAAAGCTATACATTACCCGACGGTCGAACAATCAAACTATCGGGTGAACGATTCGAAGCGCCTGAAGTTCTCTTCCGCCCATCTCTATTAGGTCTCGATGTCAGCGGTGTTGCCGAACAAGTATTCAAAGTCATTAATAGCGCGCCAATGGACGATCGACGCAAGCTTTACCAACAAATTGTTTTGAGCGGTGGTACAACAATGTATCCCGGATTTGGCACCCGACTCGAACGAGAATTGGAGAAACTCTATGAAGAACGAATATTGAAAGGAAAATCGGAAAAGCCAGCAAAAAGCATCATTCGCATCGAAGCACCACCTCGACGCAAAAATATGGTCTTTTTGGGCGGCGCTGTGTATGCAAATCTAGTGAAAGATATTCCATCTCAATGGGTATCCCGACGTGACTATGAAGAAGAAGGGTATGAGCGTTGCGTACAACGATTGAATAAAATCTGTCCACGATAAAACGAAAAAAAGTGATTAGTTTTAACATTTATTTTATACGAATAATTCCAATTAGTTCTGTCTGATTTTGTTTGTGACCTTTTATATGCTAAGGCAATATATTTCGTGTGTCATTGCTCTTTCGTTTCTCTTCTTCAGTGGTAATTCTTTTTTCATTTTATTTCTTATTCAATGAGCTGCACTTGTAGATATACAATGTACAAACGATTACGTTGTGCATCCGTGATACTGATCATTTTAGGGATTGGTTTTACCATTGGTTCTATCCTTTTACTAGCACTTGGTAGTTCATTAATTGACAATTCCGTGAAAAAAGTAGAAGATAATCTTTGCCTTCTATTCGAACATCTCGTTCTTTCCTCGCTCTCTCTCTCTCTTTCTATTCTATTTAACAGCAAAGTGAACTGAAACAAGGAACGTTTCTCTACGATGCATGGCGCGATTCTCCGGTGCCGTTATACATATCTATATATGTATTTGACCTAACTGATACAGATTTTCTAAATGGAAGCTCTAAACCACATATAAGACAACGTGGACCATTCGTTTATAAGTAAGTTCAATGAGTGATGTTTCGAAAAATATGATATTCCCATTCAGAGAGGAAAGAAAGAAAACCAATATACGAACTTATATCAATGAAACTATATCCTATCAAGAAACACGAACGTATACATTCGAACGTGAGCGATCAGCGGAGCCTGAAAATACGAATATTACAACAATGAATATTGTGTACATGGTAATCGAATAATGACTTCGAAATCCGACATTGATAGCTCTAATCTTCTTTAGACATTAGTCAATTACCTTCAAATGGAAAATGTTCCAGCTATAGTTCGACGTATGGTCGGAGAACTGCTAAGTGTTCAAGAAAAGCCAATTATGCAGCATTCAGTGAAGGAATTCCTCTGGGGTTATCAAGATCCATTGCTACATACATTAAAAAAGGAATTTCCGGAGATTGTCACGACCGATCAGGTCTCTGCTTTTTACGCATCGGTAATGTCCTCGATGTTTTTCAATTTCGATACAATTCTTGCTGGTCATTGTAGGTAGAACAAGCTGGTTCGAATATATTTTTGATCAATAATGGCGTTGGTTCCGATTCAAATCATCGCGAGCGGCTAAATGACGTTGGTAAAATCGAACGATTTAATTTCGAAACGCATCTACCCTATTGGTCAAATGATTACGCAAATATGATCAACGGAACAGATAGTACAATATGGCATCCCAACGCACGCCGGGATGAACGAGTCTATTCGTATATTTCGGATATATGTCGATCCATTTATCTTGAATATAATGGAACATATACGAATCCATTTAATATTGAAACATATCGTTATACACTACCGTATACTGTCTATTCGAACTCGACAGATAATGAAGGTTTTTGTTTGAATCATGCCAAAGCAAATAAAACGCATGAATTGGAATGCTTACCGAGTGGTTTATTTTCATTGAAATCATGTATTCACTGTAAGTTTAAGAATTCTGATTGATTAGAAATTTTATTTTGGATATCTCTTCCTCTAGTGAGCGGAGGAACATCGGCACTTCCATTACCAATTATTGCATCGAGTCCACATTTTCTAGAAGCAGACACTGCAGTGCAAAAATCTGTCGATGGTTTATCGCCTGATGGAATCAAACATCGAAGTTTTGTTGAAATCGAACCTCGCACAGGCAGTATGTACTTGTAAAACCAGTTGATAACACTCAGGATTTCGTTTGTTAATAGTCGTCATGAATGGTTCTCGGCGATTACAAATAAATATCAATGTTGTAAACGATTCAAGCATAGAGTATAAATGAATTTTCGTATCAGACAATGATTTCCATTGAACTATTTCAGTGCCATAGCTCATGTGAAACCAGTTGTCTATCCAATGTTATGGGTGGATGAGGTAATTGAAGCGGATGAATGATTTCTCGAAATTTCAATTCTTATTTTAGCATTCGGAAATCGATAAAGCAAATGCCGATAAATTTCATAACAAAGTCACAACACCAATTACAATTATGAATGTAACTAAATACGTAATGCTCGGTGTCGGCATCACTTTGATGGTCATTGCCGTTGTTTTACTTGTTTATGAGAGACATAAAGTGAGTAGTAGAAGTTAATGTTGAAGAGTCTTCCAAATATTGCTCGTTTGTTCTAGAAAAACATGTCCGGTGATGCTTTTCCGCCCGTTGATGACACGGAAAGACTTTCATCCCATTTTTGATAACCAGAAATGACAAATGATGATTACGAAAAAAATAATTCACACACCCGGCATTTCTTTCAATTCCACTGATCTTTCGAAAATATTACTATTTTTGGAATACGACTTGTTTTTTGTATATATCTTCCCCTCGTCAAGTTATTGATGTATACATATACACATCAATAATATCAAACAAAAACAAGTTCACTATGGTTATTTTTTTACTGTAATTTTTACAATAAAATAACGAATCAATGCTTTTATAATAGAACTGACGGTGATACCCGCTGCAAATTAAGAAACACTTTAATCAGGTTTCACTCTCACCCACCTCTCAGGTACATTCGAATTATATCAATCAAATATAAAATATTCTTAGAAATCATAAAAAAGAAAAGTTTTTAGTGAAATTCTTTTAGAAAACTATCGAAATTTATGTACTTGTCTACCCAATATCTCTTATATTTTTGAAGAATAACAAAACATATCAAAGAACCACGTTTGTAATCGATTGAGAAAGAAGTTAGATTGACTTTCCACAAAACGCAGCAAAATGAACAAAGATATTTTGCTGATAACTACAGGTACGTATAATACATGATATAGAAAGAAAAAGTTTTCTTCCTGCATACACGCATACATAAACAAACAACAATTTCGTTTCTTTTTTCAGTACAATAATCATTAACGAATGTCTTGGTCATATATGTTCCACCAGTTGCTGTTTAGGACATTGCTTATACGGCTCCAACCATCAGAGAGGAATAACGTCATTATCCATTGTAACAGACAAAGTATTTGCAGGTAAAGAAAAGCTTCAGAAATACGTGTAATACCGAAATAAATGATAAACCAAATTTTTGTATTAGAAGTGCATGATAATAGTTTATATTCCATTGATAACGATTGATTCTATAAGAAGATAAAAATTTCACTCGTCATAATAAAATAATTCTGACTAGAAATAATCTCGTATAAAAGCAAGTTCACCGTCTATTTTATATATTCTATATTGCCCTGTATTGTTTCTCTGGCTTTATTCAATAGCGAATTGAAGATAAACAAAAAAAGCATTGATCAATGAGTGGATAGATTGAAAAATTGACTGTTCTCTTTTATATCTTTATTCTCATTCGAACGAAATTCAACAGTCCAACTCTTAATATAGCTAATCAAATACATGAAATGGAAGCAAAACACTTCTTTATATAAGAAAAAAAACAAACAAACTAGATATACATGTTCCAATATGGTTCAATCAGCATATATACGAGTCCAAGAAAGAAAGCCATTGACCAAATAAATGTTCCATAAATAAGAAGTGTATTATGATCCACACATCCATATATTTCTATTGGATCGTCGCTTGATTTAACACGAAAAAAAGTTGGTTTGATCTTTTTGAAACAGAAACAACAATTAAGCATAATTAATGTAATTAAACCACCAAGCATACAGAGTGTCACATATAGCTCCCATGACGATAGAATTTGTAAGACGAATACCACAAATTGATATATTTATTAGTAGTTGATGGAGACATTTATATCGATTCACACAATTAAGTTGATTCATTTTTCTCACTAGAAGATACAAGACAGTTGGATTCTTTATCAAATTCAGCATATTGAGGATGTCCGATACACATATCATAAGAATTAATTGAAAGATACTGAACACTAAGCCAGCTGAAAGTCCCAATGTTTGTATTGGTTTCGTTAAATTACTATAAGCGTCCTAAATGATGCAAAGTTAATCAAAGAAAATAGCACTATTTTTTTTCGGCATACCGTAACTAGTTTAGTAGTTTGTACGAATAAAATAATACCAGTACGAATTAAATACGTGTTTGTTTTTTTTCTATCAAATCAAACGAATAATAGATGATTCGATTCTACATAAACAAATTAACCGTACACATCATTTCGTCTAAATGGAAGTATAAACTCCACCTGTGGGAAATAGGCTTTTCTTAATTTAAATATTCCTTTTCTTATTTAAGAATTACTCAGTATATAAAAACATTTTGTCTTTATCAAAAAATGACTCAAAAGTACAGATCATAAACTATATACCGATGCATTTTTGTATCGAAACTGGTATTGTTAACTCTTATTCAAATGTATTCTTGAATAATTTTTTTTTTCACTATATCATTCACGATTTCATTACTAAAAAGTTATAACTATCATCGAATCTTTACATGTGTATGTGCAGTTCTTAGTATCCTATGGCATGTTCTTTTTTTTTATCGAACGATTCATTTTACGAAGATAAATAGAATAATTTCATCCTCAATTCGAAATGTTTTATCTTAGTAGAATTATATTCATCTAAATTTGACGCCAACGCGTTGCCACGATATTGACTCATATGACAAACAATTTACGTGTTTTTTTCTGTTCTTTCACAACTGAGTATGAATAAGCTCAATTTGCAATTGACAGTATAAAAGCAAGTGCATATTTTCTTCTCGTCATTACTTGCTACCAGAGAATGCCTGAAAAAAGTCAAACAATGGTCAATGGTATCAGTAACGATGCGTCATATGCTGGTGCTTGTTCTGATGTTAGTACCGATGGTTATCTTTCATTTGGTCCAGAAAATCGTTACAGTGAAATACCAGTACTTCGACTTTTTCTTGGTAAATATCAAATGTATCCATCAATGATGGAATGTCAGACGGATGATGATGCTCTTTATTATCATGTAACAACTATTCTAAATTATCTTCGTGATCAATATCATCATGATATCAATAAAGATTGTATTTTACGAAGATATAATCGAAAAATTAAGAAAAGTTATTCCAATTCTCGTTTAATTGATCTTGGTAATGGTATTATGATTCATTTTGATCAATCATATTTTGATGATGATATTAAAAATCCCAATAAACTTACAGCTGATCATTCTGATAATTATTTTCTTGTTTCTCAGATAATTAAAATTTATTATCTACCAAAACATGATTCATTAGTTGATGATTTATCTAGTCAATTCAAAGAAATGACTGTTTTCTCGTCAAAATCATGTACTTTACAAATGGTTTGTCGTAATTCATGTGGTTTTTATCTCAGTTCAATCAAAATTAAAAAACCATTAATTACTGATCTTGCTCTTCATTATGGTAAAAAATTTGTATCTATTCATGATAAAATTCTTAGAAATCTCAATACAAAAGATTCCAAAGGTATTGTTCTTCTCCATGGTATTCCAGGTTCAGGAAAAACACATTATATTCGATATCTTATTCAAGAAGTTGAAGATAAAACATTAATTTATGTTCCACCAGATATGGCTAAAGAAATTTCTTCACCACAATTTCTTCCATTTCTTATGGAATACCAAAATGCAATTTTAATTATTGAAGATGCTGAAAATATCATTAAAGATCGAAGTGAAACAACAACACCATCACAAGCTGTTGCCAATCTTTTGAATTTATCCGATGGTTTATTAGGTGATGCTATGCATCAACAAATAATTGCAACATTTAATTGTGATTTAACAATTATTGATCCAGCTCTATTACGAAAAGGTCGATTAATTGCCAATTATGAATTTAATAAACTTGATCTTGAAAGTGCAAAGATTTTATCAGATAAATTAGGTTTTGGTCAAGAAAATATTACTGAACCGATGACATTAGCTGAAATTTACAATCAAGGCAATACAGAAGAAAATTAGTTGTCGTATTAGTGTATCAATAACTGTTGTTGTAATCTTTTCTTTTTTAAAATAAAATGATCATGATTTACTTCGATGTAAATTCATAAAGAACAATGCAATTTTTATCGGACATCATTTATGAAAACTTAAATAGTAAGATGCGATTATTATTTCAGGAAACTGAATGATTGCTTACTAGTGCATATCCTCAATTAAAAAAAAGAAATAAAATAGTTCGTTTCCATGTTTTAACTGACGAAAGAATTTTATTATCAATAGTCATCCTATTTAATTCTAGTTGAATATCACGGTATAACAGTGTATTTTATCAGAATCGTTTAAAATATTTTAACATGCTAATAAAATTGTTGTCGAATAATGTACGAGCTAAAGTTCTCAAATGGCAAATGTTTCTTACAGGATCATCAGATCCATTAATTATTCTACTGCAGATTTTATCAAGTGATTGGTGCATTGTTATTCTAATGATACCTTTGATTATTCTAACAACACATAGTTCTATTCAAAATCCAACAGAAAAGACAACAATTATCGTACAAAATCAATTTGTTTACAAAAATCTTCAAAATAAATATGTAAACTTACAATGTTTGTGTAAAAAAGAATCTATATCTTATGATGATTTCGTTCAAATAAGTCCTCGATTTCATCAGATATATTCACATGATTTTATTAAATGAGTTGAATCTTCCGATGAAAATACGTATTTATTATCATGTAACTGTAAATATTCTTGTAATAAATCAAATCTGAACTGTCCTTCAATAATTCTAAATTGGTAATATGAGGTAATGCTCCATATAAGTTCAACCGAAGAAATTCATAGCAATTTCGACTACCAAGAATTAATAATAGAAGAGCAAATTGTTGAATATGATGATCATAACTAAATTTATTCTTTGGTCTTTTCAGATTTTCAACAATATTTTTAATCCATGAAATAAGAATAGGAGCATTATTATGATTTGATACAGTAGGAGTATTTTCCCACAATTCTGTTAATTTTTGTGCAATGTCATATTCGATGTGATTAGCAGGTACAACTAAACTATTCATACGTAAATTCATTTTCGTCTTTACTAACAATAATAAACGATCAAGTGAACTTCGATAACCAAGTCGGGGATAAAAATTTCCATTTGTTGAAACATAACCAAGTTTTTGTTTCAAAGGATTTAATTCTAGAATATCATAATTGAAAATTTCAATTAATCGATCGACTGTTGTTCCCTTTTCTGAAAGAAAGGGTTATAGCGTTCTAAAATCGGTGGCTCAAAACCTAAAAGTTTGTGAGTTCGTCCAATCCAATCAGATTGCGAGTTTTTCAATCCAATCAAGTTGCAGCTTCTTATAAACCAATGAAACCATAGAGATAACCATACGGAAATGATTTACCTGGGGTAATCAAGGTCGAGGATCACGAATCCGATATTAGTTTTTCCGTAAAAACTATCTGTACTGTTTTTTGCGACAACGGTTCACTTTTTTGCAAAAAGATATTTTTTTATAAGGGTTGACCGAAGGGTTTTCGAGGTCGAGGATCACGAATCCGAGGTTAGTTTCTCGAAATTCTAATTAGCTCATTAGCTAATTAAGCGGTGAAAGTTTTCTTCGTTGTCAAGTAAGGGTCGACCGAAGGGTAATCAGGGTCGAGGATCTCGAATCTGAGGTTAGTGTTTCTTAACTAATTATTAATTTTTCATTAACTAATCACGACTTATCAACATCCATTTTCAGAGTAGACCGAAGGATTTCTGACGTCGAGAAATTCGAAGTTGAGGGTGAATTTCGTTTTATTCGCTGAGCCTGGGCTTGTTCCTTTCTCTTTACAAAGGAGATATTTTTCTTTATCTGTTCTAAAATCTTTTGTAGAAGATGGTGAGCTGAACGCTATCCACGGACGTCATATGTACAAAGATAGTAGCTCAAGAACTTACACGAAAAGATCTAATGCATTGTACATAATGATGTTTCTAATTGAAGAAATCCGAAAAAGTGATGTGAGCTGAGTATCATCTTTGCTTTTTAGGCTACATACATCTTGTCTTTTTATGGGAATTTAGTAGAAGTAGTTCACAAAGTAATATACCCGTCGGTGGAGTTCCATCTTAGTAATTACAGATGCGTGGACTGTAGAAACAGTATTCTGAACACATGCAGCGCTATGAAGGATGTTGGCTTCGAAGCAAATCATACAATAAGAATTTCTTATCTAGTTTCTTTGGGTAGTCGAATGAATAGGAGATCATGACTGTAGAAGCGACAATAAAAGAAAGCCCAATCGTTCAGTCTGAAAGTCGATCGAAGGCGAAAGGAATAACAGAGACAGCATGGCAGCGGCTAGCCGTGAGTGACCGACCGGAGGGAGATCGACGAACGACTAGACGTTTATTTTGAAAATTACTTGAAAGATGAGATTTATCACTGTCTTAACGAAAATCAATGGTTTTTGAACGGACATAATTTATGTACTTTCGAGCTTCGAGAATAGGGATTGCACATTATCAGCGCTACAAATTGA
This sequence comes from Adineta ricciae, assembly GCA_905250025.1. Classification (NCBI taxonomy): domain Eukaryota; kingdom Metazoa; phylum Rotifera; class Eurotatoria; order Adinetida; family Adinetidae; genus Adineta; species Adineta ricciae. The sequence continues at coordinate 439,358 of CAJNOJ010000010.1, read as the reverse complement.
ACAGAGCAATAGAATATGTACTTTAAACTACACAGTTACGAAGGGTTTTGATAACTTCGATCAGAGATCGACTCAGTACGAACGAGCTACTTCTTTATATGGAAAAACTATGAAAACTGATCATGTGCGTCAACGGCTAGCCGTGAGTGACCGACCGGAGGTAGTTCGACGAACGACTAGGCGTTTAAATGCTAGATTAATCCTAAAGTGTACGCTTAGAATAACCTTGTCAGGCTTCTGATAATTTTGAAAGGGATTTGACGAAAGGATATTCCTCAATGGAAATATTCGACAAGGTATCATTTTGTTGACAGGAGAGAAAAGAATCGGTTTGTCGCTGGAAGACACAGACGAATGTTCAAACTTTTCAAGTAGTCTACTGTATATCGTCCGTCTATGAGCGACTTAGTAAAGCATTTATGAAAATTTCCATGCGCGTGATGTGAAAAAAAACAGATGATAAAGGTGAATGGTTGGCCGTCTGACTAGGCGTTGAGCGATGAATTTTTCAGTTAACATAGTTAGTGCTGGAGAATTATCCACTGACAAATGGCTAATCGGTCTGATTCCTAAAAAATCCTCTCTATCCTATTCATTCTAGTGTGTGACATAGTGCCATGATTCAGTTGAGCACTATAGTAGGAATCGCACTGCGCTTTTTCTCTTTCGAAGTCTCTGAATGTGTTCAGCATTCGGAAAAGTCTTTCAGAAAAGGCTCAACGAATCCAACAGATGAACACTACTTGTATATATAGATAGATATTTTGAAATATGAACGTCTTGCTGAGACTGCAGAATATGCAACAATTAATGTTGTCTGTATTATGAAAAAAAATCCATGAAAAAGAAATAGTTCGATGAAGAAACATTGAGTCTTTATTCTTTTTATTTTTCAGCATTAATTATCGGCTACAAACAAATGAATTGATCATTTCGTGATTAGTACCATTGCTGCAAACTCTACAAATGGAAAGTTGGTTTCTAACAAGAAAATCTATCAGTCATACCTCTGTAATTGATATGTCCATCTATAGACACAGTGCACAAAAAAGATTTTAGTTTGCAATTTTAGAATTCGTCTTACTATCTTTAGTTTCAGCAAATTGCAATAATTCTGCCATTTTCCGTTCACTTATATGTGCGCCAAAGCAAGTTCTAGAAATCATTCAATTAATCCTTCCAAATCAGAAAAGAGAAGATACTTTACTGAATCTGTTCTTTAGAAATGAAACCACTGTTCGTATTATCAAATGCTTTTGCCCTTGCTAAATTGATCAGGTAATCAGAGAACCGATGAGTGTTGCGAACGAACGGTTGAATTCGTTGTCGGCGCTGTCGACAACACCACCTTGGACAATCTGAACAAATACAAACGAACAATGAACTTCTTCGTCTATGTATTCTATGAAGACGAACTATTCGCATCGATGAGTTCAGCAAGTTCACATTCAATGAGTGCGATGACAAGTTGCTTTTCGATAAAATCTTCGTCATTTTTGTTAGGAGTTGCAGTTGGATCATCTTGATCATCGATTGATTCCACGAGACTTTTCAGAATGAAAACTACGAAAAGAAAATCAACGAAATTGGCCAAATTCTCAACATGTATTCTACCCAAAACTTGATTAAGCGTGGTTCGGTCACCCTGTTGATCGTAAACATAAATTGCTCGAGAGAGTTCACTCCACTGTTCGTCAGATAATAAGCAATCATCCATGATGTAAATGCTCTTGAAATGACTGTCTCACCCTTCCTAGATGACTGCTTATAACAACGATAACAATAAGAATAAATAATAATTGTTACCATGTTTGACAGCAGTTTCAGAGTACACAACAGATAAGAAAGATTTGTGAGTGATATTTATCGAGGATATATGGAAGGTAACTATGATGATCGAAAGACAATATCAATAAGAAAGTAGGGTCTTCTGTTTTATAGTCGTCGGTGACATTTATTTTTACGATTGAATCGAGAAGGTAATGGATGTGCAATGATTCATATATCAGAGCGAATGAGTACTGTACTGTGAAGCCGTTTTGATACGTTCGAAACCAGTAGGAAACAGTTGATATGGATGATCTGTATTGTTTTCAAATAATGTCGTTGATAAATAATAGGCATTGTAAAATGAATTTATGTCAAGTGAGAATTGAAAGATAATTGGTGTACTTATAGGAATTTCATGATCGTGGCAGTAGTCAGGGGTGTGGCTGTGAATGAGACGAATGATTGTTTTGATGATATCTGCATGGGTGACAAGAAGAACATTTTCACGACGGTGAAGATGATTGAGAAGTTGATCATAAACGAAAGGTTGAACTCGTTTATGAACATCGATGAGTGTTTCTGTTGATGAAGAAAAAGACGAGTAGCGGTGAAGGTGGGCGAATCGAGGATCTTTCGTGCGTGGACTTGAGAATGGCGGAGGAGCCAGATTAGGTTGAGTGAGCCATTGTCTGATTTGATGTTGACCAAAGAGAGATTCGGCTCTATCCTGATGGAAACTAGTGAGATTACCAAGCATGCGATCGTTCAAGCGCCAAATGTTATATGTCGGCGCCCAGAGATGATCGATTTCTTCTTGAATAATAAATAGAGATTTGCTAGCTCGTTTGAGTAGACTTGTAAAACAGATATCAATAGATAAGTTCGCTTGTCGAAGAACTCGACCTGTCTGGGACATTTGCTGTTGGCCAAGAAGTGATAAATCACAATCGTTCCAACCAGAAAAACGTTTATTGAATTCATCATCACTTGTTCCATGCCGTACGAGAATGAGTACAGAATCTGGCGGATGATTGTCTGGTAAAAGAGGAGATAGCGAGGAAATCGATCGTTTCAAACATGAACAAGTTGGTGACTTTGTTTTACAACATGGGCACGGGCAAATAGAACATTTATGACAATGAGATAGTTTGGTGAAAGAAGTCATCATAGAATGAAATAAAAGTGAAGAAAATGGTTGTCACGAGTGACAAGATTCTTTGCATGAAATATGAAAATACGATCTTTATTCTCTATAAATAAGCAGTGTATAAAAAAAGAACGAAGAAGAATATCTTCAAAGTTAAAACGAGCTGACTAGCATTCGAATTGGTAGTTATTGGCATTGACTTCGCCGTTGTTGTTATTGCCGACACAACTGGTTGATACACAAGTGAACCAAAACCACAGATATTCGCTCCACGAAGAATGCGAATATAACCACTCTCACCCCAATCTTTCCCTAAATATAATCACACGAACATAGAAATAACTCTACACGTTTACACTCACCCCAATGATTTTTTGCAGTCCAATACAGGTCTCCTTTTTGAGTGTTGTCATAACCCACTAACTGCAGAGCATACATCGTGTTCGCTTTAGAACAGTTCGTTTCTTGAAAAATACCTGTAGCAACACCAGTCCTTCGATACTGTTGACCTCAAATTTGTCATACCTCCTTTGTATCGCAAAAATATCTGCTCAGGTGGATAAAAGCCAACGAATAACGTGGATTTTTGTGTCAACTGTAACAGCGCAGTATCATTCAGCCCATAATATTCATCAACTGTATCAAACTGTTTGTTTGTATACAAAAAAATGAGAAAAACATATGATACTGACGAGTTATCATTAGAAACATACCGAAGCAAATGGTTGACAGGCACTAGTCTGACATTTGCCAAGAACATTCGGATAATCATCGTAAGTACAAATTCCACCAAATGATTTAATGCATCCATAAGTCATGTTCGTAGCACAACAGTCCATTACTCGCGCAATACTTCCACGTTGTAAAGTTCCCGTAGCGATCGCATGAAGACTTTCGATCGTTTCTAAGAAAAATACAATATTGAAAGTCATTACATCGTAGAAGTTCACTTACCAACCATAACAACAGCGTTCATATATGAAATATCCAGATAATCTTGTACGGGTGTAACAACGCCATTTGTTTGCCAATCAAGACTATCTGGATATGTTATCAGACCCGGTACACTTTGACTTAATTTTGCTGCTGACGACAATTGTGCATTATTTCCTTCGAAAATGATTCCAATACAGAAAACAATGAACTACTACAGTAAGAATAATATGATGTAGATTAGACGATTCACTTACGAGTAATGATGGCATTTCTTTCAAGCGATACTTGAGAAACAAACGAATAGAAACACGTATGTTAAGTATTTATCCGTCGCTGGTTAATCTTCATCGGATATGGTTGAGTTAATCACTCTTATGTACCTTTTGTCAATACAAATGATGGGTTGCGAGAAAAACAACGATAAATACCTGCGTCATCATGTTGTATACTCAACAGTATGCACTGACTAACTTCTTCACGTATCCGTGTACGAAATGATCTTTGATATTACGTCACAAGTATGACAACTCAGACATAATTCATTCTAAGATGCGTCGTTCAGCACATTTCTCTATGTGTCGAGATGCTTTTATAGATAATTAAGAATCTCATCTGGACAAATAGAACATACATATTTTTCACATAAAGATCTATCGAAGATGATTAATCATTGAAGCAGATTGGAGGGCTCGGATTATAATAGTTTACAATAAACAAACTGAAACAGGTTTATTCCGGAAGATTGCATTCGATCCGATTAGATCGTAAACATTTATCAAAACTATTCTTTCGAAAGAGATCGTGAATTTCATATGAAGATCAGAACTGGTGAAAAACCTTGAATTTATTTCACGCGAAATAAAACAATCGAGAATTGCATAGATAAAGCGCGTACACTGTCCTATTCGTAAAACATATAGACAAACAAGATATAGAAAAGAGAATTGTTGAACTACGTCACGAATTATACATTGTGTTTATCACAGGGAAATCAAATCGAATAGAAAGAAATATGATTTTGGTTAATTTTCGTCTGCAGATGGAATGCTCGGATTGATTTGCTCGGGCAATGTTTCATCGGATGAAGATAAATCAAACTCATCTTGTTCATGTGGTTTCGTCTAAATAAACATGAAGGAACGAATTTGATAGAAATAATTACTGATCAATACATACAATCCATAAACCAAAACCACCTTTTTGAAAAGCTTTGCTAATCTAAATATGAAAAATAATGGAAAATGTGTGAATATTTGAAGCAAATGATTGTTACTTCGACTTTAGCAGTTTGATAATCAAGTGCTGATTGTTTCGCATCACAATAGATCGTTGTTGGTGACGAGTCAGGATGAACTTTTTTCATCAGTGTCAACCATTGTTGAAATATAGATGCTTTCGATACTACCGATGATTCTCCTAGATAATTTACAATATTAGGTTAATTTCAATCGAAGAAAACTTCTTCGAAACATACGAGTAGTTGTTAATCCGCTAAAAGTATCGACAATTTCACATTTTTGATCGACACAATTCCAGATAAATGCATGATTAGGTGCTCGAGAAGTTGTTCGCATTTCTGGACTACTAACACCAGATATGAAAGGTCGGCGTAAACCATACGGCGACGGAATATTATTACTAACCTAGAGAGATATCAGACTAGGTGACTTTTCCTCACAAATCTTCTTATTTACATGTTCAATACGAGCAAACAATGCTCGTCGAATGTGTTCACTGTGATAGAGACTTCCAATAATAATGCTTGTATAATAGATTGGTTCAATTAATGTACTTAGCAGAGCACCTATAGAAGATGACGATGAAAAAGTCATCGAGAAAACTCAAGTTATTACCTTGTAAACCAATAAAATTCCATCGACATAGTTTATCTGAGCAGGACATTGTGAGGAGACGTTCACCGCCTAAGATTCCATCCCACGTTTGCATGCTTTGGTATAAAGTCTTTGCCATTACAGGAATGGTTCCTTCGCCCGCTTCAATCTTAGTTCTTAATAAGCCGCGAGATTTTCTCAACGAATGGCTAAATTGCAACAATAGTTTTATACCGAGGAAAGAATGATGATGATTAAAATATTTACCCATTTTGTTTATTATTTGGATCCGAGTTCGATGTTTTCGATGGTGGTTGTTCGGAGTTTGGTTCTTGTGGAGCAAAGAGACGACCATCACCACAAGGTGATGTGGATATGTATAAATGAAAAGCAATCGATGACTTCAATTGAAATCGATCTGTGTTAGGAATTCTTTCGAAGATCGATTCCGAATTGTTTTCTTCAATTAATAATTTCAATTGTTGATAGCAGTATCGAATCAAACATCGACGGGAAACAATCTCAGCATGGCAATCATTTAATGATTGACCATTGAGTGCAAGTCGATCTCCACTAATACATTTCGTTCCTGTTGTTACACAAACAACTTCGATAGTATCAAGGTTAAAATCACGTGTTACAACAACACCAGCTAAGACTTTCCGTCGTTGAAGACGTACGTCATTATATGTTAATTGATTGAATTTCTCCTGTATCGATGATGCAATGCGATCAGCGAGATCACGACGTGAATATGGAAGATCAGTCGGAAGTGAGTCACTTTCGATTGGCGTGCCACCTAGAAGACAAGCGAATCTCAATGAAAAAGAACATTTTGTGATCGTAATTAAATCTTTGAACTTCTACGTCTGTAAAGATCAGATAGTACTGCCAGTAAAACCAAAGAAAAAAGAATCGACGGAGTCAGTCTATTCGAAATGTCAACCAGATCTATTAGTTAACTACTAAGGATGAATTTAGTAGAACAAAAGAAAGAGCTTTTTTTCACATAAAAAGTTAGAAATTACCCTCGAGAGAATAGCACGATTTTGAAATTAATCAATCTATAAATATAAATATTTGATAACCTACCTTCCTTATCAAAACACATGCCAAATAATTTCTCTAATATTAATTGTGCAGCTTTTGTTTTAGCTATCTTCTTGCTACGTCCGGAACCGACAAAGCGTTGACCATCAACAGTAATAGCAAACTTGAATTCACGTTGTTCGTTCGCTGCTGCTGATGATGAAAGTGTGTCATCAGTGATTTCTTCAAATAGTGCATCGCGTTTTAGCTGATTGAGCAGGTAAAGAGGACTTAAACCACTTTGAATCTCACGTGGTTCAACTACCATAGGACTTGATGTTGTTCGAGGAATATCATCAGTATTTAAAGTTGTCGATGAAGCGTTTAGATTTGTCATATCGATATCAGTATCTGTGATAATAGTAGCAGTAGTTGTTGTTGTTGTCGTCGTCGTTTCGGGCTCGATGGGTACATCATCGGATAATTGAAATGGTAGATCAGCAAAAGATCGAAGAGCTTTTTCAGCAGCTGAATTATTAAATCGCGAGATTATGCATGATTAAAGTAAGATTAAAAATTAATAGAGAACCCTACCAGCTTGTTTTGCTTCTTTCTTTGTTTGAGCCATGCCCTCAAACACTTGCCCATTCACCTCGACAGCCATGGTAAAAATCGGTCGATGCGATGGTCCTGTTTGTGCTACAAGTTTATACTCAACCGATGGTTTAAGTTCGTGTAATAACATGAGGGCATTCTTGGATGATGGTGATGTACTATCGTTACTATTGCTCGTTGTTGATGACTGGCTCGTGGAAGATGTAGATGTTTGCGTTGGCGAGATCTTTGATCGTTTTCTCGCCCAGACTGGTTGCTGTTGTGAAGAATCATGTAGATCATCACGTGGTCGTTTATATCCGTGGGGTATCGTTGGCAATGTTTGTTGCAGTGCATTATGCTCGACTAAAAGTATGCAAGATCATCCAACAGTCATTAATTTTTCCATAAAAACAAATATGTCCAGATTGTTCTACGTACATATTTCTCGAAAAACTTTCTGTCATAATGATTCTATCTTTTTTCATCGTTACGTGTTGTTAATCATTATTTATTCATACTGACATGATATGAAATTACTTGTGCTAAATTCGATCTCGAGTAATCTGAAACGACAACAACTCAATGAGTTGTACAAGTCGAGTGGCTTGTCAATATTCATTATTAAATTGGAAAACAATGCGTCAGCAATCGCATTGTGTGAAAACGCTTAGCATTTCCAGAGTCAAATCAATAAAGAAGAGATCATGACTGGCAAAAGGAAAAGAGCGGCGAGACGAAAAGGAAAAAGAAAAGGAAACTTACACTTGGCAGTTGGGCATAAATTGAATGGATTGCTCAAGAGTGTCGTATTATAGAGAGGAATTGTTGGAGGAGATGAAAAATCCGGAGGTACGTGTCCTAGCAGAGTCGCCGGAGGTACAGTCGAAGTCGAAGTTGACAAAGGCATGTAAACAACACGACCGAGTGGAAACATATGCATTTTCGATATGGACGATCGATGATGTTGATTGAAAGCGGCACCGAGTATAGTGTCGTGTGAAAGCGATAATGTATAGCGTATCGCGTAGATAAGCAAAAATCCGTTTTATTACTGTTCTTTCTTTAGCTGCTTACTGCCTCTGGCGTGTGTCAAACATAGGAAGAGAGAGAGAAGGAGAGAGGCAAAAAGTGGGCGCAACTTTTTCTCTTTGCTCTGTTTCTCTCTTTTCTTTTTCTCTTTATCTCACCAACGATTTTATATAAATATCTTTGTCTGTTTGTACTTTTTTATTCTTTTCTGTTAATATGAAAAAAAAACCGACGACGAGGCAGTCATAAACTGAATAAGAAAATGACATTGATCATCATTTCTTTTCCTACATTCAATCGGCACCGATTGAAGGCAAACAAGCGTAGATGACACAATGAAACATGATTTCTTCATTGAGAAATCGAGTTAATGAAGAAGAATGAATGTTGGTCGGCGAGAGATGAACTCCCTCTTCTTTTCTTCATTTCCAACTTATCGAATCTGTTGAGCATGCCTGTCTTGCTCTTTGTCTTCTCAATATGATTGATACGCCATGCTCGTGTGTTCTATGCCGAAGTCGTTTTTCTCTCACCATCGGAAATCGAATGACAAACAGTGAAGAGTAATGAAATGATCGTAGACGGCATTCTCAGAGAAATAAATCATCATTTGATACATTCTTTCTTCTTAGTCTCATATCACGATTGCACCAGTGCAGAGAAGCAAACTCTGATTCCTCTCTTCATCATCTACTTATCATCATTAAGTGAATGACGTTTGGATAGATCGAAGCAGTCAATCTTATTTTTTTTTAACTAGGGACGAATGACAATGTCTCTTCGAAGCACGCGATATCATTTATGCTTGTGATGTATACACACATGTAAGTACATTCTAATTAGAATGGAAATCATTGGAGATCTTTGCTAGTTTTACTTCTTCTTTACTTGACTAGCAAAGAAAGAAAGAAAGACAGACAGACAGAAGCAAACAAATGATGATGAGAGAAAGAAGCTTGACCAACAGCAAATAACTTGTTGATATAGGCTACAGTGTTTACTTAACTAAATTACGACTTGTCGTCTTTATTCTGTTTTGCTTATTTAGCATCGAAGGGTTTCTTTACTTTTCTTTTTCTTTTACTTTCCATTTGAGAATTGAAGTATCTCTCTCTCTCTCTTTTTCTATTTTACAAAACGAAAGAATTTTACACTACTGCACAGAATGATGGTGAGCACTCGAGTGTGTAAGAATTTGAAAAGAATAACAAACTCAACATTAGTGATGACCGACCATCAAGTGACTGAATTAGTTTATTCATATGAAACTACGTCACACGTTGAGAAAAGGTGCGAGGCAAAGCGAGAGAGAAGAGGAGAATTCTAGTATTTACTTACTTCGGTTGTCATTAGCAGTAGCAATTGATGTTGACGTTAGATGAGAAAAATCGGAAAAGAGTTCTTGAATAATTTTATTTTCACTACTTGAAGAATCATTTTGAACATTGTCGGAAAAACTAATCATGATTTATTAATCTGAAACATATGTATAGAAAGATGGAAAATCTTTGCATGGGTTATGTTTTAATCGTTAGGAATGATTCCTATCATTGATGACATTGCTAGAACTGACGAGTCAAGTTATGTCAACAACAGCGGTTCGAAAAAAGCAGATTCACACCTCATTTACTCGTTTAGTTTAGTATCTATTCGATTCTTTTATCTTGATATCATATCATATATGGCTCGCAAAACAGTCGGAGGACATCGTATATACACAAACATATCACGTAATTGTTTAGAATGTCATCCAGCTGTTAGCAATCTTATTGTCAGCTGTCATCTTCTCCGTTTCTATAATGATACATGAAAAAAAAGAAAAGTTTCATATTGGGATTTTCACTGTATTGATCTTGTTCAAGAAAGATTTTTCAATTTGAGTTCAATGTACAAGCAAACGCAGACGAATACAATATTAGTATCAATCAAGAGAAAACGAACAGAAACAGACGAAGAAAATTTCTCGATGAAGGCCAAACATATTGACGGACATATGGCGAATAAATAAAATCAGATGGATTATGTACGATATTACAGTTTTCTCATTTCACTGTTCTTCTTCTTGACACTGCCTTCGACAATGGTTACGTGCTGTGTAATATCCTCAATTAGAGGCTTTTGACCTTCTAATTCTTGATTCATTTGCATTGCCAATAGTTTTAGACGATTAACACCTTGATGAATATCACCTAGACACACGAATGAAAGTTCAATTAGATTTTGTGAGAAGCAATTATTTACTTACGAAGTCCATCTTCTGTTTCACGCTCTATATCATCCATAGCACTACGTGATTTTCCAAAATAAGTATCAGTATCTGATCTTAAATTCGTAGGTCGAGTATTGATCGCTGCTGCTGCGGCATTATGTGTTGCAGCGAGTTTCTTCTTTTCAGCACTCGTTAGTTGTGGTTGAGAAGTAGACTTTGGAATAGAAGGTTTCGGTGGTTGAAAATAATTTTTAATTCCACCGAATATCGATCCTAGTTTATTCAGATTCTTCTGTGCTTCGACGAGATTTGAATCAATGGTATGACAACGTTGTTGGATATTTTCTAATTGTTCACGTTGTTGGACTAACTCCTAGAAAAAAAACGAGGCGTATTGCACGTCAAGGTCAATCTACAGAATACTAATGCTGTTGAGATGTGTTCAACATCTTGCAAACGGAACTGTTCTATTTTTAACTATACACTTTATGAATTTTTCAAGATTTCCAAGTCTAAGCATTCTGTGTAGCTATACATTGACTAGATGAGATGAATATTTTTTTCATTTATGTTTCTGGATTTGATTAGCTCAAGGACATCATGATCTTCTTCTTCTTCTTCTTTCTGATAATGAATAATATAACATATTATGCTGGGAGAGAACTTTACGTTTAGACCTGAGGAGAAAAAGCATGATTGAATTGTCTTACCGCTGCTGTGTTGTTTCCAACAGCTTCTGATTCACTGATCAAACCAAGCATTCGCCGAGTCGAATCAAGAATACCTGTCTTCTTCTCATGAATTTGCTGTTGGATCGAATGAAGTTCTTCTTGATTTCCATTACTCCTAACGGTAGTGTCCATGTTTTCGCAAAAAACGATAGTGATAATGGGTAATGTTATTCTAGATTGACTTCAAATAAATATATCGTTTGCAATAAACAAAAACTGACGTCACGAGTTGAGTCACACTCGTTGTCGCTAATATCGACGTTGATGGGGATTCGCAAAGTACATTAATAATTTTCAACGAGGAAAAATGTGTGATGTTTCAAAAAGTATTATCAGTGAACATTTTTGCATTGTGTATCTTATTGGCTGGTTGTCAAGTGCTTGTGAGTCATTCGAATAAACAAAGCACGATGAATCATCGGTTGTTAGTCATCGAGCGCTAAGCAAGCGCATTCTTTCCTCTGAGTTGTTGTAAAGATAAAGACAAGTATGTCATGAATGCGTCACTTAGGTGAAATATCGGAAAGATTTAGATCCTATTTTCATTAATGCTTCTAAGTTCAAAACTTCCACAGGTTTATTTATGGAGGATAAGAGAGCTAACATCTTATGTGAAGTGCTTTCTATTTGTTTGATCGATTGTTTTAGATCGATTTGTTTTTGCTTGAAAATGTCGAATAATAAATGGGTCGCAGATCTGAAAACTGTACTTCAAGTCGCTAAAGCTCGACTCGATGTAAAGGAAAAGAAAAAAACTGAACAAGTTGCTAAAGAGCGCTACACCGTCGCTGATTATATACGAAATAACAAAACACCACGAGCACGAATCGGTAAGAATTCTTCTCGTAAAAATCTGGCAATTCCATGTCTGATTATTTTAGCTGTCGAGCACCTTGTTCGAGAAGATTACAAAATTGAAGCTATGGATCGAGTTGAAGCATATGTCGACACACTTCTCATGAGAATGCAATTGATCAAAGATCGTCCGTATGTATTTTTATTCGAATAATGATTATATGAATTGGTTCTTCGGTTTTCTAGGAAGAACGGAGCTGTTGACCCAGCGATTGAACAGCCATTAGCAAATATCCTATGGGCAGCACCGTTTCTCACACAGGATATACCTGAATTAGGTCAAGTGACACTAATGTTTAAAAAACACTTCGGGCAAGAGTAAGTTTGAACATATATTGTATTTCTTAAAATTTGTAATGTCAATTTTCTTGTTAGATATGTAGGAATGTGCGAACAGAATAAACTCGGAATGGTTGACGTTGATTTATTACGATGTTTAAGCTGTGATCTGATACCAAAATTACTTATTGAAAAGTATTTAGTCGAAATCTGTCGAAGTCAAAATGTTGCCTTTGAACCCGATCCAACTATCATGGCTCAAGATGAATTTTGGGCTATAGGCCAACGATATGTTCAATATCCACCTGTTAATGACGAAAAACGACCGCCACCACCTCCATCAAGTGGTGGGACTTCATCCACAGGTGGAAGTGGAGGAGGCGTTGTTCAGTACCCAAATTATGCCGCAGCTCAACCGAGTGCACCTGAGGTACGATCATATTTCTTTTTTCATTGATAGATTTCTGTGAATTCAAACAATAACTTTTCATAGTTTGAAAAACCTCCTCCAACATATTCAGCAGTAAGTCTCAACAATCTCTGTTTTGAATATCTTTGCATGTTGTTGGCTGCTTACTTTTCTAACGCTTAAAATACTGAGTATTCTTCTAATAACAACCTGTAGTTTAAGTCGAAATAGATTGCATTTCATTCATTCATTCATTCGTCGGTGATCTCTTTAAATCAACCATGTCGTTATAGGATAAATCAGATCAGCTCACATTGTATTTCTCAGGAACGAATCGTGTAGGTATTTGAACAAAATCTGTCAGCATAGCATTTAGTATCTTGAAGTATCGATTAACTTATAGGCTGATTTAATTTATGTGTTCGATATTGTGTAGAAACTAACTTGTTAAAACACACTCTCCGTTATATTAGATCAAATAAAAACAAATGCATGATATCACAAATTCATTCGAGCTGGACAGTTAATTTGCTTGCTTCATTTCCATCTCTTTCGATTCTATCGACTTTTCTAGCGATTGAATGTAGTTTTCTTAAAAAGAAATCCACCAGTACGATGTTGTTCTTTCTCTTAGCAGCAACCACAATATCCCAACATCAACTATGGCCCATCGATTCCACCACCGCCTCCGTCAGCATCATCCAATGCACCTCGTATTGGTTTCAACGTGAATGACGACGCAAAAATGCCATTCAATGATCCATTTCCACAAGTGCCTACTGGTCATGATCGTTATTCACCACCGCCACCTTCAGCAGGAAACGACGGTTCCAGTGATCCCGGCTTTGACGATCTAGCTCGTCGATTCGACGAATTGAAAAAGCGCAAATAAAACCTGAGTTCTGGTATATACAATAAACTGTATCTTCGTCGTATTAATGATATTTCCTATTTCAGCTCTTCTATTTATACTTTTGACAAACAACACAGCGTCTTTTTTTTGTATCTCTTTCTTAATTCTCAATCACATTGAACGTAAAACGACTACCTCCTATTCTCTTCTCCTGATTCGTCTAATATTTTATTAGGACATTTCGTATTCAAAACGCCGTTCTTTTCCTTGTAACCATTTAATTTGATACAAATTAAAGACTAAACAGTCGGTATTGTTCATTGTCAGTTTTCATTTAAATGCCACTTTTGACCTCTATTTCCTCTCAGCTACATGGAATTATTCAAGCGCTCTGTCACGTGAGAATACAAAGTTGACTGATATGCGGAAAAGCAAGGGTGTTGGTTAGAATTTCTAATTCTCACTTGTTTACATAAAAAAAGAGCGAAGTGAGAAGAATCAATCAAACCAAACTATTGGTTTAAAAATCGCGAGTGTTTTTTTTTCAGTTCCACATTCATGTGTTGTCAAAGTAAAGAGAGGTATATGTCTCGACAACTATGTGTGTAATGGCTATACTCGTTTTGTAAAGAATTGAGTGAGAAAAAGAAACTTTCAAGTGAAGACAAAATGGAAGTAACACCTTATACAGAAGCGGAGTATTCTCTAGTTAGAACCAATGGAAGTGCCCAACGGTTGCCTCCGATTCATTCAGCAGAGTCAGGATCACGGTAAAATTTGTCATTGTTTGTGACTCATCATGCAAATCGATGTGTTTTAGAAATGATAATTTGCCATCCTATGTAATTAATAATACCCGTTACGTTTTACAACCATCCAATGTTATTCGGGTAGGTTTGACTGTTAGAATCACTCACATTCATTCATCTTGTGTAAAGGACGCTGCTGATCACCAAGTTGGTCAACTTGATTCTTGGCCAGCGAATGCTAGTGGCGGAAGCGGTGCTCACCGAGGTTTAGCATTGACTACTCAAGGTCGTTTAGTACCTGTCGGAGCGAATCTACGTGGGAAATTAGATTCAACACCTAAACCTCGATTCCTTGCAATCATTGAAGAATATTTATACAGTGAATTGAAAGCGCTCGGTGTCGAAGAACCAGTAGCAAACGATGCACGTTTACAAGTAGACGATTCTTTGTCTTTTAATCGGAAATAATTATTCTGTTCTTGTCGACAGGTGTTTCGTGAAGTTTTTTCTGCAGTTATTGATGATTTCAAAACGTATCGTCCACTTTTATCCATGATCAAAAACGAGTACGAGATGATGCTCGTACATCTCAATGATAAAGTTCACGAATTGGAACCACTTCGCGTAAGGCGACATGTTTAGTTTGGAAAGATTAATTACCCATAAATCATTTTAGCACCGACTGGTTCTTCTCAGCGATGAGTGCGATAAGAAGTTAATGCAATTTCGTAAAGAAGAACGAGACGATATGGCTTTGTTGAAGGAAGAAAAGAAACGTTTACAACAAATGATTCGTCATTTAACAAATCAAAATCAAAATCTTGAAGCAAACATCCAACGAGTGAGCTTTCTTTCTTTGAAAGAAAAATTAGCATTGACAGAAATGTCAATCTCGGACACGTTTTAGTTACAAGAAGAAGTTTCCAATCAATACGAACTCTACCGCAAAGAACTTGATTCGAGAAAATTGCTAATCAATGATGCAAATGATCTTCGTGCTCAGCAAGAAAAACATACCGATGTGAAAGAAGCTGTGGATGATCAAGGTGCAAAGAAAGAAGATACAATTATGATGAAAATTGCCTTGAGGTGCGTTTCAAATCTAGACTATTTTCGTATTCATTTGTGTTCTTGTAGACAAGCACGAAAAGATCTTGATATTGCACTAGCAAAAATTACTTACATGGAAGCGAATTATAATGATGTCGTTCCTCGACGAGATTTTGTTGCATTAGAAGTTAAATCGAATGAATATCTGGAACGAATAAAAGAATTTCAAGAACTCATCGATAACCAAACAAGAGATATCGAACAACTTCGCACACAAAATGAGTAATTCGTCAAAAAATGTTCACTTTCATCTATTCGCATTTTGTTTTAGAAATCTTCGAGAAGACATTCAAAGTCTTCAACGAGAAAAGGATGAATTAAACATGAAGAACGAAAATATTCACGAAGGCATGACACCACGGTAGAAACCTTTTTCTTTCCATCATTTCAATATTCTCTTTTTTTGTCCTTAGTCCGGCATGGCATTTGGCAGGAGAAGTTATCGATGGTGGTGCCGAACGATGGCAAGATATCGCTACGAATAAAACGAGTCAAGAAAAACTCGTCGCTTTACTCAATGAATTTACTGGTGGGAACGACGAGAATGGCAATCAGACATCGAGCAATGCCGTACCAGATCAACTGTCTCCTCGTGGTGAAGGCGAACAAGTTCCATTTCATCTACGTTCAACAAAATCAGTGAAGAACCGACGATTAACACGACGCGATGTTGCTGTTCTTATTCAAGAAATTTGGACAGAACGTCGTTCATCGAATAATCAAGTATAGTGAACTATGCTCATAAAATAAATTTCGTGAGAATCTTTCGTTCGATAATGTTCAGGAAGGTCGCACGAAAACACTATCAGAGTTTGTCTATGAATATCTTCGAAATCGATACGGGAATCACAATACTGCTATTGAAATGGGTTACAATCTTGACTATGCATGCAAGCGTTTCAAACATAATGAAAATTGCCAATTATTCTCGCAAATCTTATCGGGAGAGGTTTGTTATTCAATTTGTTTATCTATTCTACAAACTTCTGAATAGGCGGACGAAGCTATTTATCATACTACAAAGAACCTTATTGAACAGTTAGCAGAACGAGTTATAAAAGAAAGTGAAACACATCCCAATGGTTCTGTAACAATCGAACAATTTACAGAAATGTTGAAGAAATATTTACCGGATAAATCCTCAAGTGATATCACAGAATTGGTTGCTGCTGCTGAAAAAGAGCAGCCATCGGAAGAACAAATTGCGCTAGCTAAACTGTTTTCTGTGGTAAATCATTGAACATTGATTTATCCTCTGTTTTCTTAAGTTTTATTTTTTAGGATGACGAAGACAACTACGGTGAATTCATACGTCTTTTAAAACGACAATTAAATCAAGATAAACAAAGATACATTCATGATGTTCAAGAGAAAATCGAAAATTCAAAGTAAGAAACTGATCTTAAACGAGAAAAACCAATCCGATGCTCATTATTTATTTTAGTTCAGTGAATGCTAAAGATATGGAACAAGCTATTCGTGCTGTAAATCCTCACATTCGACACAACGATCTAGTTCACATTGTACAATGGATATTCGAAGCCAAAGATGGTAGTCAAGTTCCATCAATGAATGTTCGCGACGTTCTTCAACGCCTTCAAAACGGTGTCTTCTACCGGCAACACACCTTATCATCCTAACAGTTCTTCGTCTTTTTTATCTTATCAGAATAAATTTTTTTAAAAGTTCATAGGCTTTCGACCAGGAGCGGTAGTATTCAAGATTAGCCGATGTACGATTGATGTATGGCAAGAGTTCTTTGAAGAAATGAATACGAGGCCGATGTTCGAATGCTAGCATGAGACATGTTTTGTTTTCATGGGTTTTGGAGTTGATCAGATAGCTCAGGTAAATTTGACCGTATGAGTGATATCGATGGAAAGATTTAACACTTCTCCAACATTCTTTGCGTTCATATTCGATGATGTGGTGTAGAACATTTTCACCTTTATCATTACGAAGATCGAGACGAGCACCGGACTTGACTAACACGTCGAAGAATGATATTTTCTATAAAGACTTCTATGGAAATTCAAATCAAATTATCGCGAAGAGAATGTTTACATTCATCATAACAGTATAGTGAGCAGCAGTATGGCCTGTTAATGTTTGCACATTCAAATTACATTGATGATTTTGAACAAGTGTAAGAAGAATATCGACATTTGCTGATGTAAGACAATCTATTAGCGCTGTTCGATTTTCTCGATCAGTTTCGTTGATGTTCACATGTCTGTTGAGGAGAAAAACAACACCTTCATACCAGCCGGTTTCAGCGGCGATGGAAAGTAATTTTCGACCGGTATCTTGTTCGCCATATTGATTCAAGTAGGATTGTACATTCGGTTGACTGAGAAATGCAAGAATATCTGATGAGTGTTGGCGAAATTCGCTAAGAACTCGTGAATCATCAATTATATTTTGAAGTGGAATATTGATCGTCTTGCGGCTATCGTCTTCTTCATCTCTATTGTTCACTTTTTGCACGATCTTCTTCATTTCATCGAGATTAGCCAAATCATCAATGTAAACACGAAGAGAATCCGATGAGTAATCATCTACATCTCCTTGTTTTTGTCTTCTCGTCCGACGCCAAACACAATCCGACAAAAGATTCAAACACTGATCACCCTCACACTCTTCAATCTTCACTGGCAAGAGTTCTAAAGCACAAATTCTCTCAATGAGCATGCCATACTTACTGAAGTTGGTACTCGCGTTGATTTAATCGAAAATAACGATATATTATTCATCAAAGAGAAAAGTGAACAATTTCAGGCGCAAAAAAATCGACATGTTTTTCTTTTGCTCAGATCCAATTATTAAATAAGAAGAACAGAAAGATAGATTATAACAACTCGATGTGTACATATTGTCAAACAAACAAACAAAAAGGAAAGAGAAAAGAAGAATTGCTAAAAATACACGACAATGGAAAAGAGAGAAAAAACGAATTTAGACAAGTGTTTCAAGCTGAGTATTCTGCAGATGAGTTTTCTGATGAACAAGTGACATTGTATGATGATTACTATCGTCGCTAGTTAAGGAATTGATACCTGAATCTTCATCAGCTTCTTTAATCGACGTAAACACCACGTTTGTTGTTGTCGTAGCAATGTCCAGGGTATCGTAGGGCGATTGTTCGTCGATATTTGTTCGAAAATTCTGTTGTTGTGACAAATAATTCGGTGTCATGCATCTCGATGATGTCATTAGATTCGACGATGTTTCGTATTCGAGGTATTTCAGTTCATCGTATTTGGAAGCGAGTAAGATTTCCATTTCGCGTAACGATAGATCTAAATCGTGCATTTCTTTTGATTGAATTCGTGATAATTCTCGACTACGATAGATTGAATTTTTCAACGAGAGTAAATCATTGGACATTTGAGAATTATTCTCATTACTAGTTGATGGCAATGTACTTGGTAGCGTATCATAATGTTGTTGATGTAAAACATGATTGAGTTCATTTGATATCGCTTGTTCGACAGCATATAAGATATTTGTTTTCTCATCGATACGTTCTTGCATATTCAAGATTGAATTACATAGTTGTGTAGCGAAGATTAACTGATCCTGTTGGTCGATTTGATGAGAAAATAAACGTGAAACATCAGTCAATGATACTTCATTGTTGGAAAGAGATGACGACGTCGATGAGTCAGGCGAATATGGGTTTCGGGGCAATGTCTTCGATATCGGGGATGATAATGTTTCTGCTTGATGAATTTTCTCGTCGAGGTAATCGAGTAGACGCTTTTGTCTTTCGATAACGTTCATATTCTCATTGAAATCGTTCAGCGACTTTTGTCGATAGGCGATCGACTGGGCTTGGCATTGATTATTCGTGATAGATATCAATGATGAATCGGATTGTGAAGATGTTAGTAACGACGCAGATATCGACGAAAATGACTGAGATTTCGCTGAAAGAAAACGACGGAAGATTTTCGAACGAAACTTCGATGTCGAAGAATTATGATCAATTATTGACGAGGTCGATATAAGATGAAGGATGGTTAATGGTAATTTATCGAATTGCCAAGTCTTATACGCTTTAATTACTTTGCCACGGCCTTTAAGTAGACGTTGAGTGATTAGCGATGGTGCTTCGGATTCATTGGCATTTGGTACAGTCGACGCTGTCAGTTGTACACATTCAGCGATCGCATAACCTGTAACTGCGTTCGGCGAGGAATTTGTTAATGTCGAAGATTTTAGTAGATCAGCTTGTGCCAATAAAGCATAGATAAGATCATCGAATGTTGTCTTTTTTGTGATACCGGTTACCCATTTACGTTTGCCGTACACCCAAACAGGTATTTCAAGTGATAATTCACTCATGTCCGATGCATTGCTGCTGCTTGTGTTATTGTTACTGGCTGTGCCTGTTGTCGACATGTTTATTACTTGTTCGTCTACAAGAAACAAAAATGTTTGAATATGTATATGTGCACAAAAAGTACTATTATGTTGAAGATAATGCTCGCTCGTTTTTCTTCTCTTTTTTCAATCAATATCGTCTGTATGAATGAATGATTGAATGAATGAAAAAAACGATCAAACCTTGATTGCAAGGTAGTATGCATAAATAAAAAGTGAAAGAAGCCGAGAAGAGGGATGAAGAGAGAGAGAGAGAGAAGGCACACTTATGGGAATAAGCTCAATGTACGTTGATGAACGAATGTTGGGTCAATATGATTGCTTTGAATCAAAGCGAGAGACTGATATTTGAAACGTTTAGGAACAGAAGGCACCTCGACGATAACAATAGAAGCGAAGCTGATACATGTCTGTCCACACGATTTCATTTATTCCTTACTTAAAATGTATACACATGAAAGAAGAAAATGAATGCAAAAATAAACAAACGAGATCAAAAGCATAGATAGCTAGGGACATACCTTCGACGAAAAATTCTCACATCTGAACGTCTATTCTGATTTGCTTATTTGTCTTGTGCATGTAGAGTAGAAGAAGACAGCTGTGCTGATATGATGCTGTAATCGTTCATATACATTGCTGTTCTCATCATCTTTCTAATCAAATCTAAGCAATATGCTTCCTCATTTGATTGCAGAAGCTCACTTCTTTTTCTTTCTTCTTCTCTCGGTCTGTTAGCAAGATATGGTAGCTATTAGAGTTCAATACTCTTGTTTACACTCATTATCGCGATGTAAGTCCTTTATTTCTTCGTATACGATGATCTACCTCGTCTGATGTCGACGAACTCGTTATTCAGATGTAGACAGACGTGCGCCGTTCAAACGTCTTCGCTCTCTCTCTCCTTCTACTTTCGCGTCTAATACACAATACTTATTTTGCCAATATCATCCATAGATGTGTATGTAAACGAAGAGTAGAACGATATAAGGGACTAACAGTCAGTCATAGTCGACGTGCATATTCTTTCTTCTTCTTTTTTTTTTTCCTTCGTCATACGTCCGTTGTTCATACATATCGACATATCTCACTATTCTCTTCGGTTAGACAGCGAACGAGTGAGGGAGAGAGGTGAACACATACATCTGTGCTTTTTTTCGTTATTTCTAGGTCATTCTTAAATATGATTGAATGAATCGTTATGCTCAATTTTGATAAATGAATAAAAAAAGAAAAGAAAAGTACCCAATCGAAGCGTTATGTACTTTCAAGTATTCAATAAAAAGGCAGAAGAAAAAGAGCAAGACTAAAATTTTTTTCATTTATTCATATTCTTTTACTAAGCAAACCCTAATTGTTGTCGGATGCACTTGAATATAATTGCATATGTTTGCATAATACTAGTCCTGGAACATGATTACGAACCAATTTACATAGGAGATGAGAAGAAAAGTAACAGGAAGTCCCTTTATATGGCTTATATATAGAGATGGAAAGAGAAGCTGAGTAGATCGAAAATGACCCAGTGCTAAATGGCAATGAACTAGACAAAAACGTTCAATATGTGTGTATGTGCATCTATATATAAGTACATACGTCTACCGGCGATAACGGAAACGAAAGCGTGTGTTTGATTCAATCAACAATAGACGCATCCGGAGTTGTTTTTCACTCGCTAGTCTAAGTGTAGAGNAGAGTTCAATACTCTTGTTTACACTCATTATCGCGATGTAAGTCCTTTATTTCTTCGTATACGATGATCTACGTCGTCTGATGTCGACGAACTCGTTATTCAGATGTAGACAGACGTGCGCCGTTCAAACGTCTTCGCTCTCTCTCTCCTTCTACTTTCGCGTCTAATACACAATACTTATTTTGCCAATATCATCCATAGATGCGTATGTAAACGAAGAGTAGAACGATATAAGGGACTAACAGTCAGTCATAGTCGACGTGCATATTCTTTCTTCTTCTTTTTTCCTTCGTCATACGTCCGTTGTTCATACATATCGACATATCTCACTATTCTCTTCGGTTAGACAGCGAGCGAGTGAGGGAGAGAGGTGAACACATACATCTGTGCTTTTTTTTCGTTATTTCTAGGTCATTCTTAAATATGATTGAATGAATCGTTATGCTCAATTTTGATAAATGAATAAAAAAAGAAAAGAAAAGTACCCAATCGAAGCGTTATGTGCTTTCAAGTATTCAATAAAAAGGCAGAAGAAAAAGAGCAAGACTAAAATTTTTTTTCATTCATTCA
Source organism: Adineta ricciae (assembly GCA_905250025.1). NCBI lineage: Eukaryota > Metazoa > Rotifera > Eurotatoria > Adinetida > Adinetidae > Adineta > Adineta ricciae. The sequence continues at coordinate 417,174 of CAJNOJ010000010.1, read as the reverse complement.
TATTCTTTTACTAAGCAAACCCTAATTGTTGTCTGATGCACTTGAATATAATTGCATATGTTTGCATAATGCTAGTCCTGGAACATGATTACGAACCAATTTACATTCGAGATGAGAAGAAAAGTAACAGGAAGTCGCTTTATATGGCTTATATATATAGAGGGAGACCAAGAGAAGTTCAGCAGATCGAAAATGACTCAGTGCTAAATGGCAATGAACTAGACAAAAAGCGTTCAATATGTGTGTATGTGCATCTATATATAAGTACATACGTCTACCGGCGATAACGGAAACGAAAGCGTGTGTTTGATTCAATCAACAATAGACGCATCCGGAGTTGTTTTTCACTCGCTAGTCTAAGTGTAGAGCATGAGTATAGGTTGGTACTATCGGAAAGAAGAAGGAAACAAAGCTCAGTGTGAAAGGACACGACTCGCCTGTTTGCTTATGATCATGATCATCATCTAGGTTTCATGGTTTGTAGGAGATAAATGATTGAAACTGTCAAACATATAGAAAAGATGAAGACAAAAGATAATTGCTTTTTATGTATGTCGATGATATCGAATGTTCTTCGCGCTTGGCGTGCATTAATCCCTCTAGCATATACGTTCGACAGCAATGATTTCTTTCTTCTTCTTGTTCGTAAGCACACACACACACAAACGCTAGATCGATATTCAATTACATCATACATACATGGGGGATACATAGCCTTGTGCTCACTGCTGTAATTTTCTCTTTGCAGAACTTTTATATGTAGTAGCAATGGCAGCAGTCGTTTCTTCTCAAGAGAGATCAAATGAAATAGAAGTCGTAACTGAGACAAGTGACGTTTAACTCGACATATGCCATAACAAACATGAGTAGTTTAATTAGTATGATTGATTAGTTAAAATCAATGGTAGAGAAAGAAGATTTCTCGAAATGAATTCTCTTACTCGGTGATTTATGCGAATCGAACAATTCAGGTAATTTAGAAATAACCTTGTTGTCAATGAGAAATATTATCATTGCATGAAATCGAATCATTATCGACTTGGTTACATTAAATACGAAACGGAAATTTCTATTCAATGATAATCATCGAAATCCATTCAAAGAAAAGTACCACTTATCAAAGAATAATCATAACTTTGCTTACCATCTCCTCGTATACATTGACTGATCATTTGTACTGGTTAAAAGTAAAGCATCTAATTGTGTACATCTTGCTCTTTCTCTCTCTCCTTTTCTTTTTTTTTTCTAATAAGCAGCTGGAATATACACAAAATGATAACAAATGTCGCCATCTCCCTCTTTAGCTTCTTTATACTCTCATATACATTTGATAATTGCCTAGAAAATTTATCCCGAGGATTAGATTCTTGAGAAGCCAGATCACAAAACAGAAAGAGAGAGACGAAGAATTATGGAAATGATTAAGACTATTCGACATGATAATAAATATCAATCATCGCTAAGTAGAATGCGGCTGGCTTTCAAAGACCGTGAACTTCTTCCGGTTTTCTTTCCTGTTTTACATTTATCATGGCCTTTCGCCTAGCAAATGTTAATATGGGTCATTTCAACAATTTACTGTTAGATGTCATTGTTGTCGAACATTTTAAAGTTTGAATAAACATTGACACGTTCAACAAATATAACCTAGAGGGAACGAAACCTTTTAAGGTTTAATATATTCATATACTCGATGCAAATAAAATAATATGTTGAATTTACACGTTCGTTTTAAGTCTTGATATTCTTAGTCTAGACTATCTAACTTGAAGTTCAAAAAAGAAACGAATGCGAAGCTTTAAATCAAAACAAAAGCTAAGAACAAGGTTGAACAGAAGGGCGTTGATAAACTTACATTTATGTGAAAACTAATCTTCTTTATACAATTTAACATCCTATGAGGGATGACTTCGAAAGAAAACCAATGTATTAAAACATGAACAATCTAAGTCTCTGGGGATAAGAGAAAAGCACTTGAAGGAAAACGAAAATCAAAAAGTTACCTTGACGTTAAAAATGAGGTGCACGCGATGTTAGAAATTCAATCACCGTTTGAAGAACGATTAGAAGTGTTTATGCTGATTGTGTGTTATCGTGCATTTCTCTTATTCGTTGGTTATCTTGTTGTCGTTCGCATTTGCTATTGTATTATACTTGTGTCGAGGGATGATCGATTGCTGAGTTTTTTCACTTTTTCATTTTCACTAAATAGGTAAAGAGAAAGGACGTGTTCAGACGTGACCGGAGAGCGCGACGAAGCGAGAATGTTCGTTATATACACTGTTCTCTTATTCTTTCTCATTGTATCCTCCTATTTCTTTTCTCTCTGTCTCTTGCGAGGTGATGTTTAACGTGTCCAAATGAACTTGGAAGCTGGCTGAAATCGAAATTGTTTTGAGCAGAACAAAAAGAAGAAGAAGAAGAAGAAAAGTGACCTTTTCACCGTGCTTAACATATGCTCAATGGACGAGAAAAGGAAGATGAAGTAGGAAAGGACATCAGATAAAGAAAAAAGTACACTTTTTAATTTTAACCCTAGGCTATCGAATATGTTTGACTTCTGAAATCGGATATGAATTTTATATATGTGTGAACGACGTAAGAGCAGAGAAAAAGAAAGAAAGAAAGACTCAGCTATTCAGTCTAAGATTTTCCGTTTTGTCAAAAAAAGGATTAAAGAAAACAAGCAAAATATAATGATGTCTACCAAACATAACAAATTGGGATGTTGAAAAAAAACTAGAGCAGTTAATCTTTATTTACCCAATTACAGTTGGATTTATCTCCTACATTGTCTTAGAACAATCGACGTGAGGAAAAGACGAACATAAATGTAATTATATCCATGACCGGATGGGTTGTTCGAGAAAGATTGTTTACGACACATCTGTTCAATAGCACTCGTAAAGATCAGCAAAATGTGAACTGACGACATCTTTTCTAAACTTCACTTAAAATGTTAACTCAGCGATTGAATGTCATGGTAAACATCAAGCAAAATGGATGATTGTAACGAGCATCAGACAAACTCGACGCAGCATTATTGTTCTCAGTTTTTTTCTAGTATTAAAACATGACAACAGCAAGTACAGTTTCGCCAGTTGCGCTTCAGGCTCAGACTATCTTGGGCGTTCGGTCTAAACTTGAGTCGAGTCTATTCTTTGCTGATGAACACAACGTTGTTTATCCAGCCGGCAATCATTACGTTCTTGCCAATGTTGAAACTAAAAGTCAACGCATATTCCGCTGTCATGAACTAGAACATGTTGATGCGATGCTGGTTCACAGTGATGCAGCTGTTGTAGCTGTTGTTGCAACAGCAAAGAACGGAGACAAGGAGTCCGCAATGATCTCTTTCTATGACATACATTCGAATGTGGGCAAAAAGAAACGAACGTTTGAAATACGTGATCGGCCGACAACGATAACATCCATGGCTTTCTCACATGATGCCAAACATTTGGCTATACTTGAAAGTGGCAATCGAGAGTATACATTATCACTTTGGCTCTGGCAAAAATCACGTCTATTAGCAAGCATTCGATTGGGTCAAGTGGAAGGTGTATCTGTCTTATCTCAAATTTTATTTGATCCAACAGATAACAATTACTTATCAGTTATTGGCAGACGTTATTGTCGTTTTGTTCGACATACGGATGGAAATCTACGAATACAACCATCGTCAGCAAAACTCGATCAATATGATTTTATCTCACATGGTAAATATAAACTTCTCAACACGTTCTCGAACGTCTTTCTTTTTCTCATTATCCTTTTCAAGCATGGTATGATCCCAGTCATTTGATTGCCGGCACAAGTAACGGACATGTGTGCGTCTTGTACAATGGCGATGTCCAGATTGAAATGGACATTGTCGAAGGGCGCGAAGCAGCATCGGCAGCGTAAGAAACAAAAGATTAATGACTTTTTTTTTTTTTTGATAGACCGATTAAAAACATCTTGCTGACGCACGCCAACTGTTACCGTAAAACAGACGTCGCGTCGTAAGAATAGAAAACATGTTGTGGCAAGGGCAGCATAAAAGAGAAGAAAGGTTCACTTGTTCGCTGGCATTGATTTGAAAAGAATAGAAAAAAGAAATGATCAATGACCTGAACATTACTTTTGATGAGGATATATTGACTAGAAATGAATTAATTCGTTTTTTGTTGTTGTTTTAATTTAGACCAGCACGTACAGTATCAACAGCTTCATCGGCACCTAAAAGTGGCAGTCGGTCAGCCCTTAATCAACATCAGCAAGAACACCTTGACACATCGCGCCCGTCGGGTGAAAAAGTAACCTCGATCAATGTTGTTAACAAAGGATTCTTCTGCTTGGTGGGTGGAAAACGCTTATGTCATTATTCGAAAATTGCTGATAGTTGGGATTTTGCTAAGACTCGTGAATATGTGGTGCCTACTAATGATACAGGCACTGCTCGTTCATTGGACGGCGATTCAAATCACCCACAAACCTCAAACGATAAGCAGCAAATCAGTGGAGAACAAGCAATGTGGAAAGTTGCAGTTAGTCCAAAAGAAGAGCATGTTCTTGTTCTAACAAGCAAACAACAAATCTATGCTGTATCGGATATCACCAAGGATCAACCAGCAGAATCAGCAGTCAGTTCTATCCTCAGTTCATTAGTATCGTTTACATATAATCTGCGTTTAGGAACCTTTTCTCTTAGAATTAGTCTTCAATTCATATCATCAGCTGTCCATACGTGGCGTAGATATTGCCATACATAAACCGTTATTTGTTTCATCAGGCGAAGATCATACTGTTCGTCTGTGGAACTATGATACGAACACATTGGAACAAATTCGTCTATATAGCGAGCCAGTATATGCGATTTCTATCCATCCGAATGCGCTCCAGATCGTCGTCGCATTCGCTTCTCGAGTTTGTCTGATGAATATCTTAGTTGATGGTTTTTCAACTGTCAAAGAATTTGCTATACGAGCTGCACACGATATTAAATTTAGGTAATTAAATTTTTCTCTGAGAAGCTATGCCCCCATATGTTGTTTGTCTAGCAATGGTGGTCAACTTTTCGCTGTAGTCGATTCGGATATTATTCAAATCATATCTCCATTGTATTTGAAAGTGTTACATCGGATGAATCATGGGCAATCTGTAAATAGAATACTTAAGGATGATTTTGATGTTGAGAAAACTCTTTTTTTTGTTTAGATTAGAAATATTGGATGGGAAAAGAACGGTCTGGGTTTATATTCTCAATCTGCAAACTATTTTGCTGCGTGGAATCTCGAAACTCAAACGAAGATCTTTGAATTAAAACCAACATATCGTTTTGATGGCGGATTTGCAGTCGATAGCGATGATAGATTCGTTTACTTAGCATGCGACGACGGATCGATACGAGAATTTCAAATCGGACAAACACAGGTTGTTGTTTTTCGATTTGATTTATGAAAAAAATATAATCACATCTTTCGTCTATCAGGTCAAAAACGAACTAAAATTACCCCAAGATGATAAACCTAGTGCCTTGGAAATGTTCAAAAGTAGTAGAACATTACTTTGCGGCACATATCGTGGTTCGATCTATGTCATAAGAACTCCATTATCCAGCGCATCGAATGGTATTTTCCATTATCTAGCACATTCCGCTCGAGTTACACGTGTGAGTAACATTTTCAGTAAATTTCTCGTGAATATATAAGTCACGGTGTTCGAATAGATCGTGGTGGCTTTCAATGAATCCTTGATTATCAGTTGCTGTGAAGATGGTATTCTAATGTTATGGGGTACACAATCCAAACGATCGACTAAGAACGAAGAATGGACACCAGATGTGCTACAAAACAAAACAAGATATCTTAGTTTGGTAAGTATTGTTGACTATCACGATTCTATTTGTGTCATTGGTCGACTGGATTGAGACTTTGACTTGTCATCTATTTTGTAGCCGCAAAAAATTCGCGAACTTCAAGCTGAGATCGAAGAGCTGACAAACGATCATAAGTATCGTTTAGAACAGATGGATGCGATCCATACGGGTGAAACTCAACGCTCTACGGATAAGTATGAAAACGAACGTCGACATCGTCAGAATCAAATTGAATTTCAAGTGAATGAAAAAGAAAAAGCCAAACAAGATTTCGAAGTGAAATACGCTCTAATGAAAGAGAAATTCGAAAATGATCGACAAGCTATTGGTACGGAAAACAGCAAATGAAGTGTTCATATAATCCTTGAAATGTTTATTTGATTTCTAGAACAAGAAGATCGAGATCGCATGGGTCGAGAAACCCATAAAGAAGAAGAACTGATTCATTTATCGCAAAAAATGATGGAGGATAATGAATTTCGTCTGAAAGCAATGAAAGAAGCAAGTGAAAACGAATTACGTGATATAAAAGAATACTACGTCGCAAAAACTATCGAAACCGAAGCTGATTTCGAAGATGTAAGTTGGTAGAACAGAATCTTTTGGATGTTTGATTCTTATTCGATCGTTGATTAGTTATTGAAAAAAAATCGTGAAAAACTTCGAAATTACGAAGATCAAAAGTTTCAAATCGAAGAAGATATCGAATACGAACAATTGAAACTCAAACTCGAATATGAAAATGAAAAGAAACGTCTGGTAAGTACGTTCGTTAGAGAAAGCAAATGAATCGAATCGATGGTTTTCAGTTGGAACAAAACGCACAATTAATGAAAAATTTTCGTGAAACACTCGAAGTCCAGGTAAGAATCAGTACGAAAGAGTCATTGATAGCATCTTTGACGTTCGATTAGGTTCAAACTTTGAAAGCAAAACAAGAAGAACAAGTTGCCGCTGTTGAATCTTACAAAAAAAAGAACACTGAACATAATAATCGAATCCAAGCGATGACACAGGAGAAAGCAGCATTACACAACGAAATTACCGAACGGAACCATACGATTAGTGATAAAGTAATGTCGTTGATATGTTCTGAATTTGTTGCGATGGAGAAAATTGATTTAGCTCGAACGCATCAATGATCTTGGCTTGAAAAACCAAGAATTAGAAAAATTCAAATATGTACTCGATTACAAAATTTACGAATTACAACGTTTAATCGAACCACGTGACGCAGAAATCCAACGTATGGATAGTCAATTACTCAAGGTAAATATTCGTATTCTTCGCTTTCGTGTTTTGTTCAAATGGAATCTGAGTATGAAATCGGACTTCGATTCATATTCGGACTTTCATTTATCTTTCATGAATGAGCGAAAACTGAAAAGCGAACAGTTTCTGTCTCATTGTTTGTGTTGTTCTTTTTTTGATCATTTTAGCTTGATAACCATTCGTGTATGTCTGTTCTGTTAACAAACATTATTACTAAGACATTTGTGTTCAGATGGGTGGTGAACGAGAGAAAAAAGAAAATGATTTGAATCGAAGTCGATTTGATAATGTGAAAGAACGACGAAAATTACATGCAGTTGATGCACAAGTCGAACGAGAACGTCGAAAGGTTCGCGAAGACAGTTTTGAAATGATTTGAGAAAGTAAAACTTTGATTTTTCAGAGAAAAGAATTCGATTTCGCTATGCGACGTATTAAAAACGATATTCTCACTCATTTTGCTGACCTTAGTGATCCAAAACGAGTAAAGAATGCTGTCATTGAATTATATCAAAAACACGTCGAAAACGATACGGTAAATCGCTTTGTTTCCCGTCATTCAAATAGAAATTGTTGATTTCCAATAGTCGAAAAGCATTTATACGTCGTCCGATCCAGTCGACGGGATTTCCGACGAGGCAATGGGTCAAGATCGTCAGCGAATGTTTCTCGAACGTACAACATTGAATTTGAAAACAAAATTAACAAGTGATTTGAACGCAACTAAAGCCAATCGAATGAGAATTATGAATGTAAATCGAGAAGACTTCGATTTCGAGCATCTTATATTTCCTTTTTCAGGAGAATTCTCTTTTACTACAAGAATTAAACAATCTACGCGAAGAATTGAAAATCGTCAGAGGCAGACTTCAAGATTATGGTATTGCCAGTGGAACATTCGGAGAAAGAGGAGTGCACAGTACTGAAGCTCTTATTCAAACATTGAATGCAGACGCAGGTTACACTGATTGTTTTTCTTTTGAGATGATTAAGACGAATTTTGTATGTGCAATAGGTAACTACGCGATTCGACAACGTGATAATGATTTAATGAAAGAAATACACAATAATCAGCAAGAAATTCTTCGATTACGCCAACGCCTTAGTCGCGCACAAGCAGGTTATCATCTAACCGACCAAGTATCTAATGACGATGAATCAGAAAGTGTTTCTATTGTAAGACTTTCATAAATAAAGAACAAACAAATTCGTCATTATTCGATCGGAGGAACTGATCGAACATTTTGGGCGAATGGAGTATGAATGTTGATGAGAAAAAACAAAAAGAGATGCGTTTTTTTGAGTCTGTCATTAGAATAATATTGACGATTCCGATGTCAAGATAAAAATCATCAACGATAAGTTAATGCAATATGTGTTATTCTTAACAACTGAAATCGAAAAGAAAAATACTTTCGCAAATGACGTACTATTATTCTTAGTATAAACACGAACGATAATGGACGAAACCATAGAAATGTTTCATTTCATTTTCGTCTGTCTATATATTGTTATGTTATTTTGAAAACATATTTTCTGTGTTGCTCCCTGTGAAAGCTCCAATCCATGGCGGTCGATGATAATCAACCGATTGCAGCACAATATATATCCATGGCACCCTCATCCGCATCTTCGTCATCGGTATCTCTAGTTGAGTCTCGATATCGTGCGCAAGTCGCGACAGAGAATAGCTCGTCTTTCGTCCCATTCTTCGCTCGGACACATCAGACAAATGTTTTCGTACCTGCACATCGTCTACGAACAAATATGGCGACAACACCCGCATGTTCAATGAATACCGATCTTCAATCGTTACAAAGTGAATCCAAATCATCGAATATTCCTTCATCCAATTCTAGAAGCAATGACGGTAAATGTGTGCAGCCTCAACAAAGAGCTAATCCAATCTTAAGCAATCCTTTATTGAATTATCGACGCGAAACGCCCAAACCGATTCGAGTGAATATTTCTACAGATTCGTGTCAGACTGTCGAACTTCATCCGATGACAAAACCGTGCAAAACGCGATCAAACAACGGCAAACAAATGTCAACAGTATCTCTATTGACGCAACGTGCTCAACCGGTGTCCGATGGGACGATAATCTCCGGAGAACTTCCATCTATTGATAAAGTGAAATTTGATTATATCACACGGTGGATACACGAAGTACATGTTGCCACATGTACTCCGAATTGTTATTCGAAAATGAAATTTTCACCAAAACGTTTGATCCAATCTTAATCTTTATCCGGTTTTTTTTCCTATTTTTTTTATTTATTGTTTCGCAGAGAATTCGATAAATTAAAAGTACAAAGTGTTACACATGAAAAAGAAAATGTCATTCAAAAGAAAAACTACGTATGTATATATTTATATATATTCTACTGGAATGAATACTTAGTTTATGTCGGGTAAGGAGTTACTTTCGCCGTCACAAACGTGATCCCAAACAATATCGGACCATTTCAATAAAAGCATGGCACACGCAAGAAAACTTCGTCCACATATTAATTCGGTGATGATTGTCCATTGATCTGTTTCGATGGAATAAAACTCAACGCTTTCATGATATTTTCCTGGCTGATCGCCTTGTCCACCACATACAAAGATCTTCTCATTGACAACCGCCGCACCCGGTCGATAACGATGCTCACACATCGGTGCAATGAATTGCCATTGATTTATATTTGGATCGTAAACTTCGGCTAAATTCGTATTTTCTGTGTTCGATTGTAATCCTCCACAAACATAAATTTTTCGTCGGACAACAACAACGGCTGCGCCTGAACGTGCGATACGCATAGGAGAAACATCATTACTCCATTCAAATGTTCGAGGATCGAATTTCATGACTAGATCAACAGCATCACCTTCTTCGAGTACTGCTCCTCCTAGAATGACATTTCGTCAAAAAGAAAAATTTGTTTTTTTCACTCATTTCTCACCAATTATATACAAATAACCATCCAATGTGCAGCAAGCTGGACTTGTCATTCCAACTTGCATCGTACCGATCTAAATGGTCGAATTCATATTCTGGTCCTCTCTTCGTTCGAATACGTACTGAAGTCCATTTATTCTCGGCAATGGAATATCGTTCAATGGTATTGAGACGCACATCTCCATTTGAACCTCCACATGCGTAGATATATCCATCAATTAATACTAAACCTAATTCAGATCGTGGGGTTAACATATCTGACAATTGATGCCATCCGTCGAGTTTCCGATCGTATTTCCAAACTTCTGAACTTGGTCGACCTGGATCAATCGAATTTCGAATTCATTGTATTTTCTATCATAAATCGAACAAAATGACTCACCATTTGGAAAATCTCCACCACATAGATAGAGTAATGACGCTCCTACAACAATATCAAGCGTACGTCTATATCGAAGAACAAGAATTTATTTACCTAATGAAACAATAGCATGTTTAGAAACGGCATACGGCAAACAAGCAAGTTTTTTCCATTCATCTCTAGACAGAAAATCATTAGAATTAATACGATTACATATACTTTTGTTTGTTGGCACGATATTAGGTGAGTTTTCTATATAGAAGTACTCATTAAAATAGAAACAAATTCAGATACCTTTCGGGATTATAGACTTCAACACCACGCACAACGACTCGTTCATCTTCGCCACCCAAAAATACCAATACTTCACTCAGCTCTGTAAGCACATGAATAAACAATTATTTGTTGAAATCGGATTCAATTTTTCTTTACCTGAACATGTTCGCGGCTTCAATCGAGAATTGATTGATACCATTTCCGGACGTCTGTCAACAAGTAAATGATATTTCAGTGCTTCGTGAAATAGTTCACGACAAGTCGCATCTTCTTGAATAATTTTACACGTTGCAACTTTATCCATCAATATGTACTAAATATTCACAAGAATCAACCTAGATGAGACGCACAGATTTCAAACATATACATACCGGACTGAGAAATGCTAAACGAATATGTTGCAGTATCTAAAAAGAGTGCGATAGCATAAAATTTTCAATAAATATGTGACCTACTGAATGAAAATCATTCTTTCTTTGTTCAGGTGCATGATTTAACCATCGTAAACATGCTTCATATACTTCATCTTCACTCGTTATACGCAGATCGTCTTCCTCTACCAAAAAACGACATTGATTCTGCTTCGGAAAGGCGCACTCTTACTTATAAATTCAATGACTTTTTGTGCTGAAACATGAAGCCATTCATCTTGTTGAACGACCTTGAAAATCGAACGAATTGATACTGATAAAAACATGAGAGATTCGACTTTTCCTACTTGTGAGAATTTCTTCAGAACGAACCGTTTTGCTTTCTTTGTCAATTCTTGAGTTCCGTGTAATTCAGCAAAACAATTTATTCCAATGGCGTTTGTTTCATCCAGAAAACGTTCGAAAAATGAACTGCACGCATCTCGTACGGATTGCATCATTAACAGATTTGCAGCGGAAAGTAACGATTGAACATTATTTTCACAAATTGTGATTTCAGCTAGAAAATGCGGCGAAATAGAAGTTTGATAAGTATTTCATGTTTTACATGTATATGCATATTCAATAAGTTCAAACATGGCATCAGGATCGACTCCGTTGAGAGTGACAGATGGTTGAGATGATTCACACATTTCGGAGGTCGTAAACATTGCTCGAAAATATGGACTGGCAGCAGCAAGAACATTCTGCAAAGAATACGAATGATCAATCGATTGATGAGAGTCATGTGAAAAATAGAAGACGTTCTCACTTTGTGACAAGGATATTCATGTTGACCAACAACAATTGTTACATCGCATAACTGTCGACTTAGACGGAGATCATTGAGAGCTTCTAAAAGCGAATCTGGATGTGCATGTTCGTAGTGTGCAAGAACAGCGCCTGAATTATTCGAGTTGTTATTGACGTCATTCGATTGTGTCACTGTTGGAATGACCGTCGGATGATGATTCGCTATCTTTAAGCGAGCACCATTATTGAATCGTTTTGTAGCATGATGATTACGAGTAAGTGATGTCATAGATGCCGAAGACATTATCTTACATTCATAGATGCTTATCTAAAAATAAGCGGTACGGGATCGATTCAATATTTTTGACAAATGTCATAAAGTTTTTGAACTAATTCTCTGTCTTTCATAAACGAATCATTTTGAACTTTACAATCGCGGAAATATTTTCCAGTGATCTTTGCTACATCATCCGATGTCGCTAAATAAACAGGTGTTCGAGCACTCTGTTCTGGGGTTTCATGACCGCCAAAGCCCATTGAGTTGCTTAATTTTGTGTTGGAATCACCGGGATGACAAACATTGACTGTTATTCCATCGTGAAGATATTTTTCTGCGTAAGCTAATGTTAACATTCGATTGGCTTGTTTTGCTTGTTGATAAGCAGCATCTGTTGTATAAGATCGCCTTTTAAACTCTAAATCGTCGATATCGAGGCCACCAGCCCAGTAACTTGCTACATTAACAATTCGTGCATGTGGTGCACATCTTTTCAAATTGTTTTCCAATGCATTCGTCATCCATACATACCCTAAGACATTCGTAGCAAATTGAAGTTCAATACCATCTTCATTCACTTCACGTTTCTGTGGCCCAGTAGCGTGATTATTAATCAGGACATCAACCGGTTGATCTTTCAACTGCGCAGCAAAGTTCTCGATTGATCTTCTCGATGAGAAGTCAACGACATAACCTTGTATCGCTGGATTGTTCGTTTTGGCTTTGATTTCTTCGACGGTCGTGTTTAATGCTTTTTCATTTCGACCAGCTAAGATTATTTGTCGATTGTGATCTTGAGCTAAAATCTCACAAATCGCTTTTCCTATTCCACCGTATGCACCGGTCACGATGAACGTTTTCTTCGCCATAGCAGAGCAAAAGAGAACAGAATCAATCACAAGAAAAGAAAAAGGCATGCATACTCAATCAATGAAAAAGATGTCACTCGAAAATTCTCCTATTGGCTCATAGACTTATTTGTTTATTTACATTCTGTCCTTGTATTTTGAAAGAGTTTTGCATCGTTTAGTGTACTGTTAAATAAGACTAACAACCGCGTATTTGTACAAATAAGTTATAGAATGAGATTCAAAGATCTGTCTACAATATTATCATTTATCAAATTGGAAAGGTTTCGATGTGGATTTGATCATATTATTTACCGATAGTTTCAAATGAATTACAAAACAGTGAATTAAAAAACAAACGTTTCTCTTCTGCAAAAAAAAATTGTTTTTTGTTGTTGTTGTCAAATTCCTCTGTATTTCTGTTTAACCTTCTTCTTCTGTGTAATATATTACGTGTAATTGATGATGAAGAGTAGCGGCAATTCAACAACCTTTACCGTTCATGACCGTCTGGCAGCAGCCATTGCTCCTAATACAAATTTAAATGTCTCAACAAATCCATCGACTACACCTACCGCTACTTGTTCAATTACTCTCTCGACATCAACATGTCAACAAATGATGACAACAAGTACAAATCTGATGCCGGCGGGAAGTTTATCATCGGCAACAGCAGCATCATGTAACATAGCCGCATCTACTGGCACCAATCAACATCAAGATCTAGTTAATCTCTTTGAATGTCCTGTATGTTTTGATTATGCATTACCGCCTATACTTCAATGTCAATCAGGACATATTGTTTGTTCCCAATGTCGACAAAAACTATCATCATGTCCAACTTGTCGTGGACCGCTCGGAAACATTCGAAATCTAGGCATGGAAAAAGTGGCCGATACGATTCTATTTCCGTGTAAATACCAAACAAACGGCTGTTTACTAAGTTTAATGCACAAACACAAATTAGAACATGAAGATGGTTGTGATTTTCGTCCGGTAAACGAATATTTCGTTACATATGTTTTTCAACTCTCTCTCTCTCGCTTCTCTTATTAGTACATGTGTCCATGTCCAGGTGCATCATGTAAATGGCAAGGTAGCTTAGAAAATGTCATGCAACACCTTTGGCTTGCACATAAATCTATTACTACGCTACAAGGAGAGGATATTGTGTTTTTAGCAACGGATATTACTTTACCCGGAGCCGTTGATTGGGTAGGATCAGAATACAACGCGTTTTCTTTTGTTCGGATTAGTGAACGATTTCCTTGTTTAGGTTATGATGCAATCGTGCTTTGGTCATCACTTCATGCTCGTCTTGGAAAAACAAGAGCAACAGTTTTTCGCGATTGTGCAATTGATTGGTACACGACAACAGGCAGAAAAATTCGTCTATCGTCTAGAATTGAGTGGCAACAAACGACGCTTAACATGGGAAAGTACTCCTAAATCGATTCATGAAGGTATTCAGCAAGCTATTCTGCTGAGTGATTGTCTGGTTTTCGATGGAGCAACGGCGTTATTATTTAGTGAAAATGGCAATTTAGCTATCAATGTAACTGTGTCTCTCGGTTGATCTATTCTTCGTTTATAAATGAAGTTGTATCTAAATCCATTTTTTTCTTCTTTTTCCTTTGTTTCAGTTTTATGATGTCTCTTCATACTTCATGTTTCTTCTTCTTTTTTTCTCTCTTTTCGTTTTGCTTTCTACTCAAGAATACATTTTTCTCTTTTGGATTCATAGCAAATATTTTCTTTTGTTTATTTGTTTCATACGTCAACATACGATTGACATCGAAGAAATCTCATTATTCTTTTCTTCAGCATTGTTAGATGATTATCAGACAAATTCATCTTCCCAAGATAATAGCATAAACTTGGAACTAAGCAGCAGCAGATGCAGACATGATATCAGCTGATTAGCGACATTCATTTATGATAACCTTGTCGTAAGACACGTGTCATGCACCGATTAGTACGTGAAATGATCTATGAAGGTCGACAAGTCATTATCGTCTTCGTTGGCGAAAACTATTGAGATCAAATGATCGTGATTTTCAACGATGTTCGCTTCTCTTTAAGATCATCATGAAAAAGACTTTTTACCGTTGTTCGTGTTTCCTCAAAAGTAATATCTATTTGGAACAAGTCGGCACTCATGTACATTACATATCGGACGAACAATTTCGAGCAGACTATCGACAAGTAATTGTCAGCTTAGATCGAGCATTGATTTCAATAATGAACTTCTTCTAGCTTGCATCGGCGAAGAATACCATAGAGGATTTGTTAGGGTTAGTACACAAAGAAATAGATCGTCGACGCACACTCGATGCTGATGCACAGAAACGAAAGGAACAAATTCGAAGAGAATATCAACCACTACATCCAGACTTGTATACATTCCAAGTATATGAAGAATTGAAGTAAAACAAAAATGACTTTGGATTTCTTTTAGAGCAGGTTTTTATCGGAAAATTTCAAACAAATATGCTCTCAGTTGAAATCATCCAATGATTCAATAAAAAAACTTGGCAGTAAGTCAAAGCGATAAACAGATTCTGTCGACGTTGATTCATATATGTTGAATTAGATGGACTTTATTCGATGCCGGTGTTTACAAAGGAATTTTGTCGTCAACTAATTGAAGAATTAAGACATTTCGAAGCATCGTCCATGCCTAAAGGAAGACCGAATACAATGAATAACTATGGCGTATAACAGATGAAAAAGAAATGATCGATATCTACTTCATCGTTTTGTTCATTTAGGTTCTTTTAGATGAATTAGGCTTTACAAATTTTATTGATGATTTGCGTAATCAATATTTGAATCCACTCGTTCGAACTCTTTTCGGAGATGAATATATGGGTGACACTGGTTTAGATTCTCATAAAGCATTTGTTGTTTCATATAAAATCGGACAAGATGTCGATCTGGGATACCACTACGATAATGCCGAAGTCACATTAAATGTATCACTCGGTATGCAGCCGAGAGTGTATCTCCGTAGAGATAATATGTATTTTTTCTACTCCTTTTTTAGGAGAAGATTTTGAAGGTGGTGATTTGTATTTTGGTGCGATGGCTAAAGCTAATCGAACAGCGTTTTCAAATTTCATATGTAACTGAAAACAAAAAAAGCGAAAATCTTCTCTCAATCAAAGTTTTATCTAGTTGTAGAACATAGTCCAACGTTTGGTATTTTACATCGCGGTCAACATCTGCACGGTTCTGAACCAATTAAATCTGGCGAACGGTACAATCTTATCATCTGGCTACGTTCATCATCAAAACGCAATCAACTCTGTCCCATGTGTTGGCGAAAATCTGATTGTCTCATACCCGTGGATTCCGATAGTTACGGTGATGGAATGACTAATTCATCGGAGGGCAACTAGAATGGAATCGATCTTTTCCTTCAGCACATATGTTAAGAAAAGAAAAGAAATGGTTATTCTAGTGTTTCATTTGACAAATGGTATCTTGATTCAATGTGACATATTGTCAGGATCAATTTTCTTTCTCTTCTTCTTTCTCTGATTAAGTCAACGACATTGCAATTTTCTTCTTCTTCTTTCTAGCGGCTTGATCGACATTTAACTTGAGATCCGTTTGATGTCGATCTGTGAAAAGTTTTTTTTTTATCGATAATGATACTGAAATTGAGCGAGGTGTGCGATTGAAATTTGAGATGGCATCACTATTCAATTGACGCAATCGGTAATCGATCTCCTTCCGCTTGCATGTCTGTCAGCAGAAAAGAACTCAGCTCAATGAACTTCAACACTTACGCCTCCTCGCTGTCACACAATCATATGCATTGATGATAATTATCCTTAAGATATGTGAACACTAGCCAGACATTTCCAAGCTTTCATCTTGCTTTCTTCTTTGTTTACTAAAAACTGATTTTTCTTTATGGGCTATTAAACGAAATACATACACAATAGACAGACAAAAAGAAAATGTTATTGTTTACACTATGAAACAAAAAAGTGTGAAACGAGAAGACGTGATAGTATGTTTACTCTTCAAATAAACATCCTTTCGCGAGAGAAGCGAACAGCATATCGCATGTAATTACTCGTTTGATCTCTACAATCTATCAAGACAATGACTATTAATGAGCATTTCACGAGTTAAACGCCAACATTGCTTAGCAGTATTGTCCAACGATTGAAGAGACTTGCCTTTAAATAAATCGACATTCGGAAGAAAGTAATGTGGACATTTTCGGCACTGTAGACAAGATATCAATTGTAGCAAAATTCCATTCAAACGATCACCCAAGGAATTGTCATCGCACCACTCATGTTCATTGGGATGTTTTTCACATTCGTATAGAACTAAACATTTGAGAACGTAATTGGTGATTGGTGACGAATCAAAGTTACGATCGCGTAATGTTTTCAATAATGATAAGCATTTACGTCGCGTTCCATCTTGTAGAAGACGATCTTCAGCTTCGGTAAATGACATAACCCAAGCATCGCCTTCGGAACTCGCTTGTTTATCTTTCATATAGATCGACTCTTTTGACAGAATATTAAATCCTTCGTTTTTAACATCGTTGATTTGATTAGGATTTGGCCATGTGGGAAATTGCGTTGGTGAAAATGGCCAATGCGCAGCCGAACGTGGCCACAAGCCTGCGCAGCGAAATGCCGGTACAATATGTACAATAAACTTGTCACGTATACGAAGTCGAACTTCAGATGTATCAGTTAACAGTTTCACATAATCACGGCCGGCACATTTTTCACAAGCTTGAGCAACAAGTGCTTGAAAACGTGAACGAATCTTTCGTGCTGATAGATAACCACTTGCAGTAATGAATTCCACCCATAGTGACATTGATCGTTTTCGTCCATCGGATAGTTTTAATACGGCACAGCCTGGTATCGTACCATCATCGACAAAATTGAATACACCCATTTGGTTTAAATATAAAACAACCTAGAAGATAGAATATGTCTTGTTAATCGAAAGATATTAATCATCGTCGTTTCATTTTTGCTTTCTTCTCAGAATGATTGATTTATACACGCATCATTTATGTCTGTTATCAATGTGAGTACTAATTGTTAATGTTCGTGGACTTTCTTACCTCAAATTCTGTATGTGACACCACTGTGAGACCTTCGAATCGACCGTTGATTTCATTGAGCGATGAAATAAATCGTGGTTCTTGTGCTTCGACTTCACGTAAAACTTCAGTAACGACTTTGGAAACTTCACGAACAGCTTTGTAGATGGCATTCTTTCGTGGAATGACTTTTTCAGCAAAATATTTATTAAGTTGAAGAGCGAAATTATTCGAAGGGCATAGCATGATTCTAGTTTACAATCCAATTGATTTAATCATGATGAATAGAAGGTAAAAGACACTCATCTACTTCGCTTTTCTCTCTCTCTCTGTCTCTTGCCTATTCTCCAATGGCCAATCAGAAAACAGCTCTCTCTCCTGCCAATGAGAAAAAAAAGAAACAAGCAAATAAATACATACTTCTATTCTCGACTCTTTTCTCGTCAACGACATTAAAGAATACTATAATCAATTCACTGAAACATACAAATATATCTTGCCGACTTCGATGTGAAAATCATGCAATTCAAACGAGCCTATCGCATGTTAGTTCACTTGATTCAAAATTACCATATTGACCCCATCGTTCAATAGATAAGAATTTCTTCGCATTGATCAAGATGGATCCACGCTGTAATAAAAAACACAACAAGGCGAAGCCAAACGTCATTTCCCAAATGTATTATCATTCTTCGAAAATAGATTCTGAATCATTCGAGCATGCAACCGAATTCAAACAGGGAGTAATTAGAAACATCCATATTCATCACACGTGTAATTGCACGATGATGTTTATCATAGAGAAAGAAGATGTGAATACTTGATAATACAAAAATCACTCATCATGACGAGAAGAGACTCGAAGATAGTTGAAATTTCTTTTCGTCTACTCTCTTCATAACAGAAACAAATCAGGTTAAGGTCGTTTATATAAGAAAAAGATCTTCTCGCGTTTGGGAACGTTGATGGATGATAATGATGTTGTTTACCAGAATGATATATACAAATATGATAGATAGGTACAACGGTCTTCTTTTCGCTGCTTGATTGCAAAATGTAAAGGTGTAATAGATCTTTTTCATTTGATCAACTGAAATAATCGTTCATTCTAGAGACATAATGCATTCAGAAGAGATTATATCAGTACACTTACACACTTCACTTGATTGACACGATGAAGAAAACGACAAAAATGTGATAGGCTACGGCGAGAAAACAATAGAATGAACCAGTACTAGTCTTGCTTGCTAAATGAACCGCATATTGACACGAACAAATGACTTGAGGGTGTGGAAATGAATGAATACAGTGATTCACAGCTAAGAAATCGATGAAGAAAAGATGCGACAGCTTCTCCACTAGATAACAACATTGATTTTCCTCTCGTATGATGAGTTTTGCTCGATTTTTGTCTGAAATCATTGAAATTAATTATAATGACAAGTCATTGAAAAATAATGGAAATTTGTTCGGGTGTAAAACAAGTATAGACGACAACAGTCTGTTTCTCATCATTCGCTGGGTATCCGAATTCATGCATGAGTAGAATTTTTTCATTTTTACGTTTTCTACGGTATCATTCAACTCTTTAAAGACCGAGCTGGTTTTTTCTGTGAATATCCTAGAAAGAAATTAGTTCAATACGCTCACATATGTCTGTAATTCTCAACGATTCAAATAGAAGATAGGCAAAGTAGTTACTATATAACCTCTGTTATAAAAGTCTTTGCATAAGATATATGTCCATTTTTCAATCACTAGGAAACAATATGCGAATATAAAAACCAATCAGTTAGAATCAGCATTTGTTGCTCTTTCTGATCGCATGTTCAGAATTCTTTTCGGAAGTAGAATCGATTTATTGAAGCCAAATCTTTGTTAGGGACTAAAATTATGTTTGTACAAATGATAAGTTTTCGAGATATAATTTGAACTCCTTTCACAATTATTTTGATATTTAGACATAATCCAAAGAACCGAAAGTAATTGATTACAATCAACATTAGATACTTTATTTGGATATAGTCGTGAGGTTTTCTTTTTGACTCACAGTTAGTTAGTCGTAACATAGGATATTTTATTGAATACAAAAAAGAAACCTGTATATACGCAATCGATCATTTTCGTCTCATTTCCAATCCATTTAAAGAGCGTTCAGGAGTAATTTTATTTCTTTAGTTTGCACAGATTCTATTATCATGTAGTATGACGAAACGTACCATGTTAAAGCTTTAGATAATTAAAAGGTGGGAAGATTTTTGTCATTCTACTATTTACATGATGAAATATTTTCAAAAAAGTGTTTGAGAAACATTTTGTTTACAATATAAAAATCAGTTGAAAACAAAGTAAATCGGGTATCTTGTAGAACAGGCTTCCTTCTACAAAAGTGTGTGCTCTCATGGGTTTAATTAAGACAGTCTCGATCAAAATATAACACAGATAACACATGAAGCACTATGTACAAATATAATTTTAGTCCCTAACAAAGATTTGACTTCGAGAAATCGATTCTACTTCCGAAAAGAATTCTGAACATACGATTAGAAAGAGCAACAAATGCTGATTCTAACTGATTGGTTTTCATATTCGCAAATTGTTGCCTGGTGATGGCAAAATGGACATATATCTTGTGTAAAGACTTTTGCAACAGAGGTTAAGTTTCTCCCTCAAATTAGGTAAGATTCAGTATAGTCATGGTTTCAACAAGTACGAACTATACATAAGAAAACAAATTTTAGACTTGTACTCCTTGACAGTCGATTATTGATAAAAAAATTTTCAAGTATTTCTAAAACATTCATATAACAGAATCATTTGCGTTTCGCAGATCTGCTCGTAAAATGTTAATAACTGTCAAAAGTTCGTCGAAAATTAACTAATCGGTCATAAATCGTCTGGAATGAAATATCAAGATGTTTTATTCTCATGAATATATTTATTTGGAGCAACGATAAAAAGTAGTTGTATTCATAAATATGAAATTATTTCTTTGACATCCGTATGTAAAAATAACAAGTTTTCGGGAGTATAAAAGGTACGAGAGTAAAATGCGAAGTTTAGATCATATCTTCTCCCTACAGTTGTTGGATATTATTAACTATTCATACCCTTTGAATCGATCATTATCATGAAAATGCAAGTATACTTTGTTTTGTTATTCATCGCTTTGGTTTTTATTGTTGGTTTTCATGCGAAACCAATGAACTTCAATACCGAAGATGACAGTAATGATGAAATGGAAAATGTCAAACGTGGTGGCATTGATCCAGAATGTACACTTAGTTGTACAAAATGGTGGTGGTGTCGTGCTAGTGGATGGTTCTTGAAAAAATGTGAAAAACCAGCAGGATGTATCTGCGATCAATTTGCTTGGGAAAAATAAACAAGAATATCAACATATTTTCTTTTTCTATCGTGATGAACTATCTGTTCGAATAAAATAAATGAATTTCATATTCAAACCAATTTCACAGTTGAATCATAAAAAACAATGTTCTCAAGAAGAACGATAAAGAGCGCCCTCTTTTAATTACTAAACATCATTTGCTCGAAGAATCGACCATTCTCTTTTCGAATAGAAAGAATGAATGAACTGACTTGACTTGTCTCATTCACTGGCTCGTTCGTAGACGCTCAGGATATTGTAAGAAATAAACATGAGTGATCCTTTGTCCAAATTATCAACAGAATTAGAATATCTAATTGAGAAAACGTGGACTTTATACGTGACTGTGACAGACTTTCAAGCCCAATCTCAACCGCGTGTTGATCAAGTTCTCAATGAAATTATCGGTTTGTTGAAAGAGATTGATCAAATGAAAGGCCAATTTGACAATGTACAAATTCCAGAACAATTACTCAAGTAAATCAGATCAATAGTCTTCGTGGGAAAATCGTATTTATTTGTTTTAGTTATGTTGATGACTTGAAAAACCCACAGATGTTCACACGTGATTGCTTACAACGAACACTTGAACGGAATGAAGATATCAATGGCAAGAATGAAACACTTGCCAAATTCGCCGATACATTAGCAGTGGAGTTGAGTTCGCAATTTCCAACACAGATGGCTCAATATCGTCTATGGAAAAGCAAATCATCTTCTGTTGAGCAGTGATCATTGTTTTCTATTTGTACACCAGAAAGAAAAAGTTCTTATTCAAATAAATTATGTTAAAATGTTCAGATAATCTCTAACGATTCTCAAATACACAACAAAAGTTTTCTGTATTCGAAGCGAGAAGAACATAACTGATTCGATAGAAAATACAACCTCTTAAGATCTCCGAATCTCAAACTCAGCTGTACAAAGATTGATATCAATAACACATGATTGCAAATATACTAGAGAAAAACGCTTATGTTGTTCGAATTCGGAATTATATCTGCTATAATATTCTCTTCGTCAAGGAAATTTTCCACATAATGTCATAGACATCTGTCTATTTTTATTTAATCTAAGCAAAATCATTGTTTTTTCAGTCAGAGTAACCAAATATACTACATTATATAATATGAATTAACACATATTATCTCAGTCTTGAGTAATAATCCAAAGATCCTTTCTCTCCTCCACTAATTGGCACACTCGTTTCGCGAATAGGTTTTCTCTGTGACCTATAAATCTTGATGGAAACATTATGTTGATTGTGTACAATATGCAACGACTTTTTTTATTTGATCAGGTTTGTTCTTAAAGAGAAAAAGATGAAAGAAGATCAACAATACATATCTTTCTTCTCAAGCATATATGAGTTTGCTCATTTTTAAACAAGAATTTGTTTCAATAAGTTTTCAAGTGGCTTGATCCTGAATGTTACATGCTGTTTGACGTTTATCATATCTCTTTTGACGCAAGAAAAATCATCGATTGGTTTCATGTCGGATATGTAAACCAATAGGAAAAATAGATAGAGATAAAGATTGATATTTTCTTCTTCTTCTTCTTCCTCTCTCCCTTCTCCCTTTTCGCTAACGATCGAACCAAAAGGAGATGAAAGCGAGAATTGACTGACTTCTTCTTCCACTATTTCTACGATCAATTTCTGCTAATTATTTTTTTCACATCCACACATCTCTTCGTTGCTGATTAATCATTACCATTCAAATCAGGTGAGCATCAGCATCGATTCAAGAAAAACCTGTGCACAGATTTCCTTTTGAAATTAGAATGGAAGAACAACAACGTTTGCATGCATTTTCTTCTCATATACAACATTATTCACCTATGGATTACTCTCGTTTTCCACCAGCATATCCCATGCGTCCTTATCATCATCCAACAGGTACTTATTCAAGCCAGAGTGATTGCTGGTTTCCACCACCCACACATGCGACTGCACCTCCGCCAGCATCTTCAAAATATGATTCGACATTTGATTATCATAGTAATCCGTATGTTACGTACAATCCTCAACAATCGAGTTCAACGACCGATCTTGATTATAAAACAAATACATCAGCATCGACAAAAGCGACAGTAGCAGCCTATTTTAATTTCAATTTCAATTGTGAACAAGCGCACAATCATCATCATCATCTATTTAGTGACAATCCTCCGCTAGGTACGACATCACCTCAATTGATGTCGCCAAACAATTACAAACAAATAAATAATAAAAATGCAAACTTAACTGATCTTTCATCAACAATACGACTAAGCCCAAAAGCATCTTCGTCTGGTGGTTTGTACCCGATCATGACAATTCTCTTTGAAATAAAACTTTGTTTTATCATGTTCATTTAGCTTCATCATCGAATGAATCATTGTCGATGAATAATGGTGTTAGTCCAGCTCAGTCAGTTCCTGTCAATTCAAAGCCGCGCAAAGAACGTACGGCATTTACAAAAAATCAAATTCGTGAATTAGAACGTGAGTTTTTGAAGCACAACTATTTAACACGTTTACGTCGCTACGAAATTGCTGTTGCACTTAGTTTAACTGAACGACAAGTGAAGGTAAATGACAGAGGAGACTCCTTCGTTGTCTGAAAAGCTAGTTATTCGTTTTTCAGGTATGGTTCCAAAACCGTCGTATGAAATTCAAACGTGTACGCGGAGCTGTCTTAGCTAAAATAGATAAAGTCAATCAAAAAACGTGTTATCATTCACCAAATGAAGAACAAGATGGAGACTCCGAGGATGACGAAAGCATTGCTAGCCACTAGAGTTTTTCTTTCTTTTCTTTTCTCTCTTTTTTTTTGTTGCTGTATAAATAAACATAAACGATTGCTAAAGGAAAAAGGACGACAAAACAAATTCTCTCCTACGGCATTAATGTCGTCGTCTTCTTCTTGTTTACATTTCCGGCTTATTGAACTTAGTGAGTCGTCAATCGGTTTTTTTGCCCTAATTAACTCTATGCACACGAGTGCAATGGTGTCCAGATGGACGAAAAAGCCGTTTGCATTATTTACACCCCTGCTATCATTTGCGAAGAGCACTTTATGGAGACACATATCGGAATCATCATCGTTGCTCTATTTGTTTAATCAATATCTTTTCCTATATACAATATTCGTGGAGAAGACGTCGAAGCAAGTGCTCAAGTGAAATTCAGATGTTATTGATTTAATCTCAATGGATTTCTTCTGTGTAGCAATGATGTGGAACAAGAACAGAGAAAGTAATTTTTGTCGCTTTCTTGTTCGAGGTGAAAATGAGGCGCAAGAGATGATGATGCTTGCTTTAGGTATCTCTGATCTTTATTGATTGAAATAACAGATGATGAACGTCAAATGTCAAAGCTTTCTTGCTAATCGAACCGGTTGCGCCGACGTTTTTCTATGTTGTTGTTGTTCTTCTTTTTCCTTGTGTTAACCATCTGGGACGAAGGAAATATCTTTGATTCAAATGAGAGAAGAAAATGTCATTTAGTCAGATAATAGAAATTCTTGATTTGCTTCACCTGAAATATTGAAATCTAATACGATGAAATCTTTTAATTGTTGTTATTCATATGATGATATCAAATATATAAACTCACGCTCCACCAGAACGAACGAACGAACGGTTGGATAACTGTGACTGAAGAATGGGAGGAGTGTGTGTTTATACGAGATGAGATTTCATCAATTGATTGAATCGATATAACAATCGCTCTAGTTGTCTCTGTTGAGAGAACTGTGGGAATACTCCGATGTAACGATACCGACACGAAGAAAAGAAGAGAGACGTCATGGATATCAAAGTAATAATAAACGAGAATTTAATTATCAATACATAATGTTGCAATTGTTACCACAATTAACTACTACACGTTCCATTTACATCGCCAACGTTGGAGTATAAACGCGTCTCGTAACCGGAAATTGATGTTCATATACAAGAATTACTTCTTTCGAGTGAATGGAAGATTCTGTAACTTGAATAACTAAACACAAACTTTTTACAGTTATTTTTGCGCATTAGTAGTAGTGTTCCGATTTCGAAAAATATGCGCCATTATTCCATTGGTTATTCTACAGGCCAATACAAAGTGTTGTCAGTGAATAAGAATAAGTGAGTGACACTGACTGAACGAGCGTAGTTTATATTGAAATAGGATATAAAAAAAAACGGGCGAGAAATAAAAATGCATAAATGCATTTAATATATTCAAATGGTCAATGATTAATGATCGAATAACATTCACTGTCCCTCATTGATTTGAATTTTATCTGATTGCTTTTTCTTCAATCGACTCTTATTTACTTACTTTCGATATTTTAGATTAATCAGTCAAGCAGTCAGTTATTTGAGCAATCACTTTCTCTACTCCATTCTTCCCTTTTTAAATCCGTCTAGTAATGAGTGAACAGACGAACAAAACTGAAAACGAAAACAATACTCAAGAAAATACAAATGGACATAATTCAAACAATGGATTAAAACGTAGTCGCGAACATGAACATTTAAATGCACGGTTTTTAGTGTACAGTCGAGATGCAGGAGCAATCATTGGTAAACGAGGTTCAAATATTCAATTGCTTCGTCAGAAACATAAAATTGTTATTCAAATTCCTGACTGTGATGTACGTATCCTCGAAAAACAAAAATATTCTCCTAACTTTCGTTGTCTGTTTCAGGGACCAGAACGTGTTCTATCTTTGCAAGGTGATTATGAATTATGTATGTCAGCTATCGTTGATATGTTGCCAATCTTGAAAGATAGTCAACGTATGCAAAATGATCAAAGCGAAATACGTCTGCTCGTGCATAAGAATCAAGCAGGAGCATTGATTGGTAAGTGTATTCGATTGTAAGGATTGTAAACGAAAGGAATATTTGTTTTCAAATAGGAAAGTCTGGTGAACGACTTCGAGAACTACGAACACGATATAACGTGGGCATGAAAATTTTTGGTGTGTGTTTACCGCTTTCCACTGAACGTGTTGCCGCATTACGTGGTCGCATCGACGATGTAGAAAGTTGTCTGCGAGAAGTATTTACCATTCTTGAAGAAGCACCAGTACGCACACAAATGTCTCTGTATGATCCGATTAATTTCGATGTTAGTCTTTCGGCTGAATACGGTTCGTAAATGAAAATATTGTTAACTTTTAAATCATAAAATCGTTTATAATCTAGGTGGTTTCTCTGACGGTAATTTTGCAGGACTGATGAATCAAAGTGGAGGTGGTGGCAATCCAATGAACGGTCCACCATTACCACATGCGTCACTACACCCACCCCCACCCCCACCACCACCATCATATCATGGACCGCATGATCACGGAAACTTTAACGGACCATCGTATGGTAATCATATGGATTACCCCAGTGGACCAATGGATAACTATAATCACTTGCCACCTTCGTTAGGTGTTGGACCTAATCCTAATTATGGTCCTCCACAAATTCAGATGACTCAAGTGACTATTCCTAATCATTTTTCTAGTTGTATCATCGGCCCTCGTGGTACTAAAATAGCACACATACGTCGTACATCGGGTACTGTCATTCGTATTGACGATCCCGCTCCTGGTTCTGACGATCGAATCATATCTATAGAAGGTACACCTCAGCAAATAAGTCAAGCTCAGTATCTTCTTCAAATGGCCGTGAAAGAATCCGGTTTGTGGAATGGAAACTAGACTATTATCAATACGTTTTCTCTGTACATTGAAATTAGAAAACTAAATAATCAATCAAGATACTTCTCATTTTCTTTCGTTGTTGTTTTTAGTTTTCTGCTCATTAGCTCTTTTCTCAAATATTATTGTTGTTATTCTTGTATTTCTATGCTTACATTGTCTCTTTCGTCTTTCTCATAACCTTCCTTTACTAATGTAACATTCGACACAAGCGAGAAACAAAATATATACTCATTGCTATTTTCTTACAATAGTAACACAAGTATCACAATCACTTACGGTCGATTCGACATGAATTTTATTTCAAATTTTATCAGATATAGTTATCAAGCAACAAAATACCTTCGAAAGTATCATGTCGGACAGTTATTCATGTTGACGAATATCATTGTGAACTAGAAGAAGAAAAACAGTTTGATTTCGCTTAATGACTTGATGATAATCTCTTTTTCGAAATAAAAAAATCCAGCAAGATTACTTGAGTAATGCATGATATATATTTTCCTTTAATAATAGATGGTTTCACGTGAAAAAAAGCAAACAGGAACGAACGGGTATACATAAAACTAGTTTGTTTGCTTAAAGATATACCTGTGAAAGAAATCTATAGCACGTACGTATACGAAAACAAAATCAAACGAAAGAAAACCATCATATGTTCATACATGTATCATAAAGAACGACTATGGATACAAGAACAAATATGAATCAACGCTCTAGAATAAGTTTTGTAGAATGGAAGTCTAAATACGAAAGCAATAGAATCTATTGATCATGTTATATGTTAGAAAGAAGGAAAAAATATAAGCGTAGTAAATCATCATAATGCTAAGCTTATTGGTGTTAGTTTCTTGTAAATTACTATTTCACAATGATACAATAATATATAAAAAAAACAGTGTAGAAACTACTAATCTCATTTCTCATCTTGAAGATGATCAAGAGGTTTTTCATACAAAACAAAAACGAAGAATAGAGGAGTTGTAAATCACTAGTTATGACACACACTCACACAGATACATATATTTTTCGAAAACGTTCGATAACAACAAACGAATACACACACACACACACACCGTAATTACACATCAAAAAACAGAAATGATCATGTTAAGTGAGATGCACTAGAGAGACCGTCATTAGAATATATCTATATACAGCGCCAAAGAAAACAAACGAAGCACAAAATATATGATAATCTAACAATAAGGATTAAATGAGAACAGAAGAACTAATAAACGAAGTTTTAACCAAGCCAAACGTGATGGAAACAGGGTGGTAATGGAATCATAGTAGCAGCTTATAAAAGAAATGAAAAGAAAGATAAAATGCGAATGTTCTAGCTAGAATCTGTGAGTAATCAAGCGTGTACCTGCAAAAATCACGACCCATTTTAGGCCAAAAACTGGCTGACAATACAGATGATGTTGCACTTGCTGCTGTAGTGTTGTCTGAGTCTGCGGTGTATTCGCTGAGCACATGCCTTTTAGGTTTAGAAAAACAAAAGCAGAATGAGTCGTGATTTTTCGCTCTATCGGAGGATTCTACGGGCGTGTGCAAAAGTTCGCAAGCATTCGGCAAACTCTCAAACATTACTTACGAAATATGCCGGATGGGATAGGTCGATAAATGGCTGGTGGAAATGGATGAAAACCGGCAGGTCCAGCATTGCTTGGATCCGGGAAAAGAACTCGATGGGTGGGTGGAGCTATTGAAAGAAATGCCGTGTGGAAATATGGCGATGATTTAGTTTGATAGCGTAACGAAGCTTGTTTTTGAGCGTAGATTATTCCGTAGAGTTTGTGCCAGTTCTTTTCGTTTGAGCAATTTTCTATTGTATTCGAAGTTGCTGTTATTGCTAAAGAATCGAAATCGAAGGGTTTATTGATTTGAAAGCGAACAATTTAAGAGTTTTGTTTTACCAGCTTTATCAAAATCTCGAACACATAAATCATGCCAAAGAAGATTATCATTTAAAGTATGATGAATATCACGACACGTTAGTTGAAGCATACAGATCGACTTGATAGGAAGATATTTCGCCAGACGAAGCTAGAGAAAAAAGAGTTTTTTTTCTAGACATGAACTTTCCGGAAATTCAGTATTACTTTGATTTCATTTGGTAAACCAACTAACGTTGCAGTTGAACATTGTCTTGATTCTAAAATGATTTCCATGAAATTAAACACGAATATTATTCGAATTCGAGACTTACGTTCCAGCAATTTGCACAGTAACCGATTTGCTATATTATCTTTGAATATTCGCGACAGTGTACGAAGTTCACGATAAGGAAGGGTGGTAGTTGAAGATGTTCCTGAAATATATTTTGCATTAGAAAATCATCAATTCAAAATGTACTTTCATCACAAGTCAGGTACTCAAGTATAACACACACTTCTGTCTAGCTAGATTCATATTTATGACTATCAGAATACAGGTAACATTGGTAAATTTCACAAAACAATCGAGCGAAATACGTGTCTGATTTTCTTAATCATTCTCTCAATAACAAAATCAGATTCATTCTCTTTGTGCTTTACCTGCTTTGTGCATTTGTAAATAATCTCCAATATTCAGTGATAACTTCCCGCATGCTTGTGAAATCGCATTGACTACACCTAGAAAGACGAAAATGAGAATGTTTAAAGATCCAGAGTGAATTTAGAAAATTTTCTCACCGTCAATTGTCACTAACGTATCGGTTTTCATCAGTGCTAGTGAACATCGAGTACGTTCTTCATCACACAGTTTATGTCGATAACGGATAACATAGAATGTCGATGATTTTCGAGCGCTTTTGATATTGTAATTATTTTCCGTGTCCTGAAACAAATGAAACAACTTTGAAATAGATTCTCAGAAGTATCATTTTACCATTTGAAAACCGCATTCCAACATTAAAGCATGAAGGACGATGATCAAATAATCAAAATCCGTTTCAGGCTGCGAGTCTTCAATCAGTCGGTATACTAATACGGGATATGTGTGCGAATCTCGTACTTCATCTAAGGTTAATGGTTGATCCGTCCATGGTACTAGTGGTAATATGATGGCATGATCATCAGGATTATCATTTAAAATGTAAATTGTATCACCATTCACCAGACCTGATTGAGATATTGTTTGCTCGTCATCTAGTGCACCTTTTCCATTTAATGACAGATGGAATTGAAAATTGTTCAAGGATGAAAATTGTTTTGTTAGTTGTTTTTTCAAATCATTCACGGACGAGTCTTCTTTAATACCGTCGAATACGGTTGATTGTGTTTGATCATGACATTTTATTCGAAATTTCATCATTCGAACAAAACAAAACTCGCTCGATAATATAAAAAAATAGTCGACAGCGCTTTCTTCCTTCTTAAACAAATTAGAATACACACAAGTAAAGCAAGCAATGAATTCACATGATCGTCATATTCTGCCTACCAATCAGAATCCATGTCGCTGTAAAAGAAGAAGCGTTCCTTATCACGATACTGTACATACTTATGTGTATAAATATGCTTTATTTTTACCTTCAAGGGGATTGTTGTGTCTAGGCAAGATGGGCGACCGTGACGTGAGTACTTTTTTGAATAGGAAATTGCTTGCAGGCGATTGTAATTGTTTGAATTTAGCCTGCGCACAATAAACGAAGTTCGAGGCGAACACGAAGACGCTCACCAAGCTTGCCACGAGATCGGTCGCGCTCACCACGACATCGGCAAGTGTAAACTTTAGATAATCCTCTAACAAATTAGGGTTTATCCGAGATTTCAGAAGACATTTGAATTAGATAGATGTCTCTAGATAAAGAAAAAATACACATTTTGATTGTTTTTATTTCAACTGAAGAAACTTGGTGCAAATTTCATGTTCGAATTGCTCATGAAAATAATCATTTATCTCTATCAATTGTGTATTGTTTATCTTGAACAGTTCGCATTCCGGATCGGCTCAACGATCAAGAGTCAGTCCTTTCAGCTCAGCATCGACGCGAAATTTAACAGAACATGGCAAATCAGCGGGCCCAGAGCCGAATTCCATACTTGGCATTTTCGGTCTAAGTCCACGGACAACTGAAAACAGTTTGCGAGGTTGTTCTATTCTTTTTGGTTTCGAAAAACTGAAAACTAATGTTTTGTTCTAGATGCTTTTGGACGTTTCGGTCAAGTAAAAGATGTGCAGATCATAATGGATAAGAAGACTTCGAAATCTCGTGGCTTTGGATTTGTTTATTACGACACTATCGAAGAAGCTACACGAGTAATTGAAGTTAACTTCTCGAAGTATGAACTCGTCATGTGTACGGTTTCTTCAGGCTAAGGAAAGTATGCGCTCAATTAAGTTTGATGGTCGTGCTGTGCGTATCGACTTCTCAGTGACGAAATGTGCGCATGAACCGAGTAAATTCTCTTTGATTTAATCTCGATTTGTCTCTTCTATTTACGAATATAAGCTCCTGGCGTTTACATGGGTCAACCGGTTCGTCGGACCAGTGATCGATCAGCAACAATCTATCGACGATCGGATCACCATGATAGAAAACGCTTTCGGTTTGTTTTCATGGGCATTGCGATAATAGAAACGCACATGGTCTCTATCATGTTTAGATCACGTTCACGAAGTCGATCGTCGAGTCGACATCGTAAGGGTTTATGTGTGCGTAAAATCAAACTTTGCATATGTTTATTTGGGTAGGTGATCACCATCGGCATGCTGTAAGAGAGCCATACCGAACAAGGAATCATAATTAATTCAATGCGGATCTATACGAAAGATTTTGATCTAACTCTCCTTTGACACTAACAGTCTTTATAACTGCAAGATAACATTTATTTTCTCACTAATGCTAGGATATATCTATTCGAAATCTTTGTTACTGAAGATATTACTTCGAAAGAAAACAATTGAACGTTTGATTTGCGTTCTAGTGTATTCAAAACTTGTTTCTATTATAGCCAAAGAACAATTAGTCTAATGAGTTGTTGATTCACGAGGAGAGATTTAATTGTAACGTGTCAATAAGAATCACTGCCTGTTTACTTTGCACTACAAACAAAAGAGCACTGTGACAGGTAAATTTTGTTATTTTTAACCGAAACTTCTCTTAAAACCAACCGATTGAATGGTTTATTTATTGATACATTTGCTACGAAAGAAATACAGTATTTTCCTTCGTACGAATGAAAATTACGATGAAGATCGATCATTATGTATTCACACTTTTAGGTGTGAATAATCACGTACCTTTACAGAATAAATAACTACTTGAAGTTTTGCAAAAGTTGATTGTTCTCTTTTCACTTTGAATCAAGAAGCAAAAAACGGTATTTTTTTCTCTTCTCATTCGATCAGAGAAGAAAGCGTTTCATTCGCTTATGGCAAATTTCTTTCGACGTTGCTATTAGATCACAGTAACATTTCCATTATGTCTCAAATTTCGTCGAACCAAAACTCATGGCTTCTATTTCCTCAATCATCACCAATACAGAATGGAGCTACAAATGTATCGGTGGTCTGTAGTGCAAATAATATGGTCGCAAAAGAAATTTCGTCTGTTTGTTCTTTTCAGATCGGTCAACCTACCGTTCTTCCACCTCAAATGTATCCAAACTCTCAACTTCAAGTAAATTCGATTCTTATCGCAAACGATCCATGTGTGTTTATCTATTTATAGATGCTATCACCGATTCTAATGAACCCACCGGGGGTAAGTCCGACATGTTGGTTCAGATTCCAGTGTATTGCTTGTATAAAATAGAAAGCTCGTTACCATATTCCGCGAGTAAATCCAAGTAATCTGGATGATATTCCAACCGAATATCGAGCGATGTTAGCGATTAACTATCCGCCGCGTAATGACGATGATATCGATGGATGGTTCACCTACTTTCAATATGAAGTCGCAATCTATCGACAAGCAATGAGACGTATTGTATTTGATGTGATGCAATTACGTCATCAACATCGTATCTTAGTCGCAGCTAATACGGATTTACAATCAAAAATAGATAATTATGATAAGAAGAAAAAAGTTCTCTACGAACTTTTCCAAGGAGATAAAGTCGATAAAGAAAAAGTTCGAGAAATATTCAGTAAGATGGTACGCTTTCTTCTATAAAATTATCATTTCACGTCGGGTGTAGATCGTTTAAACGGCAAAATTGCTGCGCAAACACGCGAATTAAAAACCCATGAAGTACAAATCTCGGGCTATGAACGAGAATTAACACGAGTATGTTTTTTTCCCAGTGAAATCTCAATTATGTCAAAAAGACTTCACTTTCAGAGAGAAGAACTGCGTGCAAAATACGATCAATTAGTTCGAAAGAGTCAAGCTCGTGAAGCTGAAATCAAAACTACGAAGGAACGTATTGACCGAGCTGAAGCACTGGAAGATACGATCAAATATCAAGAGCGTGTTATTGAAAAACTTCAATCAATGATAAGTAACTACATGCGACAGCGACGATCTGAAGGTAATACTCATCGCCTCAAACAGTATTTTTGCTAAATATGAATTGAATTTTCTTCAGGAACAATCAATGACATTGACCGAACATTGTTAACCGAACATGCGGCTCTTGGAGTCGAGACAAAAAGACTTATGGTTTGTATTGTATAGATCTTTTAGGTCAATAGTTTGTTTGGTTGTTCTTTGTAGAGAAACCGACCAGCAGACCAAACAGGAACGTTGGTAAACAACCGACAGGAGATTATCAGACAGACTCAAGCTCGTCAGCAAGATCTTGAACAACAAAACCGTGCTTTTCAAAGAGAATTAGATGCACTGAGTGCCGAAGTAAACGATACTGAACCCTATGATGATTGACTTTCGTTTTGATTAGTTCGAAGAAACTGCCGAGAATTGGAAGAAAGAAAAAGCTGATCTCCTTCAACAAATAGATGCGATCGATAAACCGGTAAGACTTTTCACCTGAATCTAGACATATCGAACTCTCACTTCTCGTATTCAGCCAACAACGCGGCGCGCACAAGACAATAATCCAAATTAAATTGTCAATGTATTTAATGACTGTTAACTAACTTGATATCCTACATATATAAGTATCTATATTGCATTTAATCAGATGCTTTTTGAATTCGATACAATAAAAAATGCATCATACGCATTTCATCAATTGATAAACTATGAAATGAGATTGTCAATGGCGAACAACATGCGTCGCCTTTTTTCTGCGGGAACTGAGCATTTCTTTCAATCCATTTCGTAAATTTACCCAAATAATGTTGTTCAAACGTCATCGGATGAAATGTTTCTAACTGATTCTCATCACGGAGATTCATTACATAGACATGAATTCGTGCAAGACAATAGGCAATATTGATATCTTCAGCTTGATCAGTAAGACATAGTCTCAATTGTTCTGGTTTACTTAGAACTTCTTCACCGAGTCGAATAAGTGTTGCCTGGCTTAGGACATAACCAGCACCACCTGACGGATACAGACGGTCAGAAGTTTGAGCAATATAGCCGTAACATGTGGTCTGATTGGAAACTCGACGTCGAAGAAAATGACGAAGATTTTCCACGATCACAAACGTATCGTCATCGCCTTTGAAAAACCAATCGTAATCTGAACGATATCGATTGTAAATATAATGTAAAGAGTGAAGAACTTTCGACGATAATTGATCATATTTTTCAATGTTATCATTGCCAATATATGCAATAGGAAAGCGATATAGTGAACGATTAAGTGGTTGTGTTGGAGGAGAGCCAGCGATAAGAAAAAGTGAACGATCACATCGTTTACCCCATGTTCTGAAAAGAAAGCAAAAAGA
Source organism: Adineta ricciae (assembly GCA_905250025.1). NCBI lineage: Eukaryota > Metazoa > Rotifera > Eurotatoria > Adinetida > Adinetidae > Adineta > Adineta ricciae. The sequence continues at coordinate 382,213 of CAJNOJ010000010.1, read as the reverse complement.
TCACTCATTTCATCGATATATTTGTTTTTCACTCACTCATACACAGCACGTGCACGATCAAGTCGTGCGATTGTCGTCGGGATCCAACACAGAATCTTTGGATTTAAATTAATGATATCGTTTTTGTTAAATGTAACTTCAGGCGGTAGAGGTGGTATCTTATTGTCGCAATCACATTCAGAAACATGAAATATATGAATCAAAGATTGAATAATCAATAATAAAAGTATGAAGCAAGAAATAAATAACCGACGACGGTAGAACAACATGAGAATATGAAAGATCAACGCAGAAAAAAAAGCCGTGGAGTAACAGATGAAAAGAAGAAAAACAGAAAATTTTGCATCGGTAACCTTCACATAATGTAATGTTTACATTTGCAATAGAACTAAGAAGAGGAAAAAAACGACCAATGATTCAAACTTTGAAAACAACGAAAAATTCGTGTAATAAACATTTTTCAATACAGTCTTTCAAAAGGGGTTTTGTGAAATAACCATATTTTATTGCATCGATAAGGTTTTCAAAGTATTCAATTTCGAGTTCTTTATTCAGAAAATCACTGTTTGAAGGAAATCATCAAAAAGTGAAAAACAGCGCGTAAAAACAGATAACGCAAAGAAAAATTTGATGAAATACGAAACCATCTGCTCCAGAAGCAAGTGTAGTTGTTCGTATTGTTGAACGACTTGTTGTCGGTGTAGTACTTGAAGTTGATGGTGCGGAGGAGGATGAAGATAAAGTTGAAGTTGATGGTGCAGAGGAAGATGAAGATAAAGTTGAAGTTGAAGTCTCGATTGGCATGAAGATCTGCGTCAAATTGCGTAGTGAACCAGCGGTTGCATTTGGATTTGGATTAAGTTTAAGAATTTGACAAACAATATGATAGATATCCACATTATTAAGTGAACTAATTTGCACACTTTTACTGAATGAAGGACCACGAGCCATAAAAATAGCTTGCATTGATGGAAGTGTATTATCCCAGCCATGATTACCTTTGTTAGGATAGCTCGAGTTGGTGGTCGCCTGCGTAGACGTATATGAAGGTGATTTATAAGATGAATTCAACAATTTACTTCAGAGAGAATTTGACCTTCGATGTCTGGTAATGCTGTTAATTCCCCAAGGCGATGTTTCGGTTTCGAATAGTGGAAGCGCTCTGGCATTTCATCACGTTTATACACTGTTACATTGGGAATGTTGCTAAGATTAGCTAGGACTTCTTCTGTCTAGTTGCATTCAAATAGGTGATTGAGATGTAGAAGATGACAACGAACCCTTACCCTTCCCCTTCTCGGCATAACATTGAATAGAGCACCGGAGAGAATAGTGGATTCAACTGCTGATCGATCGAGATATTTCTCGAATATTGGCCTTACTACTTTCGTTACATTTGTCATGCCCTTAAAAAAAGTTCATATTTTTTGGGAAATTGAGAACTAGTCCGATTAGATAATGAACATACATGATCAGAGAGGATTATAATATTCAAATCGTCATTGAGTTCTTCTTTAACTCGATCCAATAAGTATTTGGTATCGTTATCAAGACGAAATAACTAATTCGAAGACAGTGATTACCTTTTTCATCTGACTAATTTCACTTACCGTATCACGAACTTCCGGTGAATCTGGACCATACGTATGACCTTGTTTATCCGGTTCACTTTTTTTATCAAACACAAAAAATTACCGGAAATTTTCGACAAAATCTTCAACTTACAAATGATATAGCATTACTAGCTGGATTGGTAATTCTCGGAAATAACGAATCGCACTATCAATTTTCTCTCGATATGGCACAGCATCCGAATATATCGAGGTATAGATTAGAGGACGTACTCCGTTAAATTGATTGTGACATGCTGGCCAAAACAAAACAGCAGATTTCACATTCTGAAAATAAAAGAAACAGAATGTAAATCGAATGTTCTTTGCTTCCTCCGAACTTGTTTCGTAGCGGTAATCCAAATAGGTTCGATACTTGGATCAGACCATTGACCCTCATCTCGACTACCTAGAAAAAGCTTATCCTATCTTTTGAATTTACTCAATTGGAAAAGTACGCACTCATTCCTATACTTTTATTCAGTAACCGGTCATAGAATGTATTATGTATCACGCCATGATCTTCTTGGTACATGCCTAGATTTAAATCATACAAAGTATAACTAAGAATGTTTATTCTTCGAACAAAATAGCACCTGTTGCAATCGATATGTGATTCGGAAATGTCATTGTGGTGAATGTTGGTCGCATGCCATTATTCGCACGAATACCCTGATTACGGAATTCATTCAGTGTTGGTAACTCATATTTATTCAAATAATCATGACGAAATCCTGAACGAAAATCGTTTGTTTCAATCGGATTTCTATGAATCCTGACTTTAACTTACCATCAAGTGAAATGACAAGCAAACGAGCCGTGTTCGCCGCAGCATCGATCGCTGATAACAGCAGGAGCTGGACAAGTGCATGTTGATAATACATTTTCGAAATCTTCTCAAATCGGATTGTCGACTGATATATATATGATGATGATGATGACGAAATAAATGATTATTTCTGTTTTTTTAGACTTTTATCGCCAAATATATATATCATGTTCTCTTATCTCAGAGAAATTCACTCTATTTATGAGATATCGAACATTATACGAAAAGAATGACGATAATCTCTTGGCCTTTCTTGTATAGATAATCATTCGAGTTTTAACTTTTAGATGTTAATGTCAGAGAGATGCAAGTGTAGTTTTCGTTATTACAATAGAGAAAAAACAAGAAATGAACACAGAAATTAGATCAATTGTTCAAGTTCATCGGCAGATCGATTTAAATATGAAGCAGCTTCTCGATATGCGTTAACCAGAACTTTAATTGAGCTCGTTTCTGTGTTTGATAGTTTCATTTGTTTTGACGACTTCGTTATACTTGTTGATGATTCTGTTGTTCCTAAAGAAAACCAAGAAAAAGCATAAACGAATTTTTCTCAAATCATTTCCTAACAACCATTCATATGTGGATGAGATGGAACAAGTGGCGGCGGTGGTGCAGTTAGTGATTGAAGAAAGTTTGACGGAGAAAAATTCGGACGAAAGAGAGATGATGGTGAACTAGTACCATTTGAGTTCGGCGTCGACGCTGCAGCAGAGAAATACGCGGATAAATCAATCGATGGACAAAATTGCGAGGAAAATGCATGACGAAGGAAATCAGCATCCAATGCTGATAATGCCGATGTCGAAGGTGTGACAAGATCAGACTATAAATTAATAAAAAAGGCAAATTATCTTCAAGAAGTTTAACAGAACAACGACGTGTATGATTGAGATCACAGTTGCGATAAGAAACGAAGACAACACATTGAAATTTTATGATATAATTACAGTTTTCGTTGTTGTAATGGTTGATGTTGAGTTCGATCGATTCTTTTTCGGATTTGTTTCATTGGAATGTGATGTTGTCGTCGGATGATTCTACAAAAGAACATATTTGATGAAAAGGTCTATTTGTTTACGAAATTATCTGCGTTACTTGAGGTGATTTTTGTCCTTTGAAAACACTACGAATCATTCGACGTATTCGTTCATGAGATAAATCCCGAAATTCTTTCATACAAGTAGTTTCTAGTTTCTTCACTTGTTCATCGTACGTCGAACCAAGTGACGATGAATCATTCATTAATGTTTGAATAAATAACTAATAGAAGAGAGGAGGAAGAATATGAGCAAGTCAAATTTGATGTCGCTTACTTTCAGACTTTTCATGCGTAATTGAGAGTCGTTTTCTTTTTTTATTTTATTATTCGCCGTTGTTTGCTCATCAGTTTGATTCGGCAAAGTCTTGTTTGCGGTTGAGTTGGAAGTTGTCCCATTGGTACGATGCGGTGACCGGGAACGATCTTTTGGCGGCTGAGCAAGCATATCTAAAAAAGAGAAAGGAAAAAAAACGTTGATCACTTACTTTATATTATTTACAATGAGATATTTCGAGAAAAGCCGATGAAGAAAGAGAAGAAGCAGAAAAGAAGGAGGAATCGTCTCTGTCTTTGTATTCATTATTTCTGTTTCTTTTCAGTTACTCTGTCATTATTTATGAAAATACGAAGTGATGAATGAACAGACTGAGCATGTTCTTTTCTTCTTTTTCTTCTTCTTCTTTTTCTATTTCAACTCTCTCAAGTCTTCTCGCTATTAACCTGTTGATGTTAGAGTACAGATTCAGGTTAGTGTATTCTTCCCCGGCGATCTCAACTGACTTGCCGTTCTGAACACAATCGTTGTTGCATCAATTTCTGCAAAATGAATTCTAACTAACATATAAATATAAAAGAGAAAAACTAGTGACGTGCAGCGGACGGAAAGCTCTCTTCCTGTCTTATTTTCCCTAAAAAAGTTTTTTTTCTCTCGCCCTGTATCTCTTCGTTTTCTTTTTAACTAGAAAACATCTCTCAGCATCGTAGTTAACGAAGGTGAAAGCCGGTAAACGTCTTTATATGTGCAATGTCGGTAAACTATTAAAAAATAGAGAGTGAACGTTGGGAGTATGCTCATTCCGCTCGTCTAACAAAGAAATTGATAATGAAGACGAACGACGCATTTGCACTGCTACTCATAACAGTATTTTCCTTCTTGCCTTTTCCTTCTCTTCATCCAAAAAAACGGTGTGTGTGTGTGTGTTTGTTTCTTCTTTCCGACGAAGACGACAATTCCTTTTCTCTGTGCCCAAAAAAAGGAATGACGAGAGAAGCACGGAGAGAAGATCATGTTTTCTGTTCTCAAATGGAATAATATAAGACGAATGAGCACACACACACAACATGTAGCTTAGATTCTATTACGTACCGACGCGACCAACACTCGAGATCTGCTTTACCTTGACAATGTGACGGAAGTGAAATAGTAACCATGTCATAGCAGTAAAACAGAAGAAAAAAGAAGAAATATTACTGTTCACCTGTTGTTATTAAATGAGCTTAGTAATCGTTTTTTCAATATTCTCATAGCGGAAGTTTTTTTCGGGAAAAAAAATCATTAATTAAATCGATTAATTTTATTTTCAATTGCATTAACAAATGTTTCTATTAGTTCTTCTTTTAAGTATCAAGCTGATGCCAATCAAATAACATGAAAACATGCATATTGATAAATGATAAAACCAGCTTTCTTCTTCTTGTTTATCAATGACGCTCTGAGACTCGTTTCAATCAAATGCGACGCCCAACAGCTGGTTGCTGTTGCCAATTGATAAAGATAACGACATTCTCATCGAAAAACGAAATACGAAAAAAAACAACGAGCAATTGAGAGAAAGAAAAAAAAACGACGAAAATCATAGTGAATAGAGACGCATTTGTGATCAAACTAGACTATCTAATCGGCAGTAGTTTGAAGAAGAAGAAGAAACAGTATCTCATTAATCATCTTTTGGTCATTTTCAAAACAATTGCATCAATCATCAAATCCAACGCACAATATATAGAAGAATTTCAAAGATGATATGAATATAAAACCATGGAAAATCTTGCTTGCTATAGTCTGTCTGGTTACTTATCACTTAAACCCCTCGGTGGTAAATGTGTTATTAAAAAATCATATCGCTTATCTGTTTTTCTTCTCTCAAAATCATCTTAGCTCTAAGTCTTGTTCTTCCAACTCGTCGTTATTGGTGTGCATTTAACGAATCTCTTCAAACACTCGAATTTTACCAATCGGAACGGGATTTTCTTGGAAATAAAACACCTGTGGAAAGTATATCACTGCATCGTGCGGCAATTACACTAAGCACCAGTGAAGAACGTGTCTTTATCATTTTGTATGTTTTAGAATCCCTTCTTACATATTGAAATAGGTCTCTTTTCAGAACAAATAACAAAGAATATCATTTACGTGCGGAAAATCATGAAGCTTTAATGATTTGGTTACTTGGATTGCAAGTAAGAGACTGAAATGAAGCAATTCGAAGCAAGATTCGATTTCTTAGACAAAACGTGATTCATGTAATCCATCAAAGATGGCAACACTCATGCCAGACACAGACACAACCATCGAAATTGACGAGGTAAGTCGGCGAATCTGTTTGACATTCATTTCTAATAAAATTTTATTTTTCCTTCTACGCAATTGAATTAGGTTATTAACAATGACGATGGTGAGTCTTAGAAAATATTTTGAGAAGATGTATGAGAGTCTTTAGTTTGGCGATCTTGTCGAGCGGATAGTTTGACACGAATGGATTATTGTCAGCCGAGAATGTTTTTGACTGAACGACCAAATTTGAGTGATTTTTCCAGTGAAGATGGTCGGTTCATTCTTTTCGCCTTTCGTGGATTACCTAGTCAAATCTTTCAGTTTTTATAGAAAGACACCGACGCAATTCGTTCAATGAAACCAATCCTCGAAAGATGAGGTATACCATCAAGCGCACCTACCGAAGATATTCTTAGTAGAACATTCTAGTTTATCATCAAACCCAGGTGCACATCTATGTGACACATGTGCGTCGTCGTTATGCTTACCCTGCCGTTCGACTTTGGCACGTCCGTTGGATTCCATTCGAGAATCCACTCCGTATCGAACTGGTTCATCGAGCCATTCAATCGAATCATCCGATTCCGCCTTTTGTGATCAACGTTTATTAGATCTGAATGATGGTTTACATCACCCGAGTACTTTACAAGAAACACTCTTGTATGTATATGAAAACTACGTGATTGATTTTGAATGGTATTGGTTTAGAGCGTTGAAATCTGAATTGGCTTCGTTGATAAATAAAGAAAACGTTTACCAAACCATAATAAAAGAAAGAACAGACGTTATTCGAAAACTTGAAAAGCAATTATCGGATGTTCTACAATCTCAAACATTGTCGAGCAAGTAAGATCGATGAGAATGACTTGATTGCAAAGGAAAATGATGGTTATGCCTAGACAACAGACAATTTCGAAATTGTTCCAAGAACGAAGTCGAGAGTCCAACAATGAATTGAAGTTTCTCCATTGTGAAATCACCAAATTACATCGAATAATTCGTGATGATGACGTGAAAATACGGAAACTTGGAAAGTAAGTTGAGAATTTAGGGAGTTTCGACTGACGTATCTCTTCTTTCACAGAATCATTCGTTCTCAACAAGCTCAACGTGAAAGTTTACAACGTGATTATATTTATCTCTTACAAAATTCTCTTTCAACCGAAGACACTCGATTATTCGGGGGACTAAAAGTACGATTTCCTTTTCTTTACTTACGGATAATCAAAATTCTTTTGTTTAGCATCGCGACCGATTGAAAGATTTGTTAACAGAATGTCGAAAACGTGATCCATCACTACCACCATTTGATAGGTAACACATGTCTCGTTGATTGAACGTCTCCTAAACATTTCGGTATATTACAGTTTGGAAGGATCTGGATTGTATATAGATTCGTATGGTTTCAAACATGAGAAAAGCAATGAAAACGATCGTTTGCAATATATTTGTGTAAAACTAACTCATTTCTTCGATTCCAAAGCACATGGCACTGATGAGCATGCTTGGCGATCGTTATTAAAGATACATCAAACAAGTTCAACAGTGCCTGTAAATGATTTTCTTATTGAAACTACTCTTTTCCATCAACTCATATGTATTTTCAGAAAACATTGAAATATCTCGTCCGACAAGGTGTACCGAATCATCTCCGATCCGAAATTTGGCATGTTCTAATCCAAAAGCAAGTGAATAATATACGCAAAGAGAAAGGTTCAGCTTATTATCATCATCTCTCCCATTTATTGCCGAATTCCGATGTAAATATTGCAAAAAAAAACCATTCGCTTTCGTCTCCTAATACTCTTTGTCTATTTCAGTTGGATAATAAATTCGAAAAACAAATCGCTCTAGATCTTTATCGAACAATGCCGACTAATATTCGTTTTTCAAGCAAAGATTCCGATGGAGTAAGTTAATGATCATCTGTTTCGTCTTCATTCGTATTTGAATATGTAACAGATACGTCAGCTGCGTCAAGTCTTGCAAGTCTTTTGTTTACATAATTCGACAATTGGTTATTGTCAAGGAATGAATTTCATCGTCGCTGTCGCCCTTCTACTTCTCGAACCAGAAGATGCATTTTGGCTTTTAATTGCCATAACCGAATGTCACCTCAATAATTACTATGACATTGGTCTCGTCGGTGCACAAGTTGATCAGCTCGTACTGAAAGATTTGATTCAACAAAATGCACCGGACATCTACCAACATTTCGAGAACAATGAAGTGGATATCACTTCGTTAACATTAAATTGGTTCATGGCGATTTTCATTGATAGTGTACCATTCGAGACCTTATTACGTATATGGGATTGCTTTTTACTAGAAGGTGTAAAGGTTTTATTTCGTTTTGCCTTGGCGATATTGATTATCAATCGAGAAAATATTTTAATACGAACTGATACGATTTCGATGATGAAACATATCAAAGATTCGACGAAACATTTAATCGATGTTGAAAGTCTTTTCAAAGCAAGTTATTTCATTGAAAAACATATGTGAATGAAAGATGTTTTTCAATAGATTGCATTCGAAGATTTGAAGCCGTTCTGTCATCGGAAAGACATTGCAATTAAACAAGCTTATTGGACCAAAATGCTGACCGATAAAGTCGTCAAACGACAATTATCTCGAGAAGGTTTTACCAAACAAGATTACGTTGTGAGTAAATCCGAAATGAAGAAAATAAATTAAGACTACTTTTCATAATCTAGTTTCAAGAGATCAATCAATCATCTACAACACTGGATTGTGCTGTTGTACTTCCCGGCAGTATGTTGAAACATCGTTTGATTTATTGATCAATGCGCTTTCCGTTTAGATTTAGTATGGATTGCTTTTGGTTCTCGGTACAGTCTGCATCTATTTGAAGTTAATGTTGAACGTGGTATTATGATGGATCTGGAAACAAGTGTATGTTAGGAATGAATTTTCATGCAAAGAAAAAAGCATCTTTGCATTTGTTCGAATAGTATAACTCACGAGCATTTTGTATGGCATGTGTTAACAATGAATTCGTTCTAATTGGTACGCTTTGCGGAACTTTATTGAGTTATTCAATCGATGATCGGTAATGAACAGTAGTTGAAAATGTTTGGTAAAGATCACGGTTTGATTTGTTTAGGAGAATACAATGGGCTACTCGACTTCGAAGTTGTGTTCTGTGTATGACCAGTTCAAATAAAGTCGATTTTAATCGAATTTATTGTGGATTGTCCGATGGAAATATTGCCATCGTTGAAGTAAATCATTTCGAAGTCGAATTGATCTTATTCGCTTTGTTTTAGTTGTATAATCAACGTGAACCCGAAGAAGCATTTTGCATAACGATCGATAAATCAGCCATAACAGCAATTGCTTATCATAATGATAGATTATGGTGTTTGAGTGCCACTAAAATGACAATTCTCAATGAAAAGTAATTAATAACTCATTGAAAACTAACGAATTATTCTTGAAATGTTTAGAACATTGGATATTTTATCGAGTGTTGATTTAACCTATGAAAGTTTAGATCCAACATCATTGCTTTATTATGATGAAGATGATCAAGAGCATGATTATTTATGGATTTTGTTACGATCGACAAGTAATACGTTGCAGGTGTGGAACCAATCAGATCGTAAATTACATGGAACAATATGTTTGAATCATTTATTTGAAAAAATCGGTCGAATCGATGCACAATCGGCCATTCTTGAAGAAAATTCACAGGTGGATTCGAATGACGAAGCCACTGGGTCGAGTAATCTAAGTGATCAAATACGTATTACTTCATTTCTAATTCATAATGAACAGCTATGGATTGGAACGTCAACAGGAGTCATTTTCGTGTTCAATTTTACAATTCAGCCGAAATCACTCCAAGCATATCCAAATAATATGAAATCATCGTCGAGATCAATGAGTGTGACAAGTCCTATGCTTAATCATTTATCTCGGTCTCATCTATCATCTTTACCCGATCTTGTAAATAATCCGAAAAAATCTCGGTCAAGATCGGATTCAGCAATGATCGATCTTTTTAAATCATCCGATGATTGTTGGAATGTCAATCAATTCTATCGAATTACGTTCGCATCACAAACGAAAGATCGATCGATTCCTATTCAGCGACGTCGACGAAATCATCATTCCACTCTGACTTGTCCAAGTACTGACCAAAAAATCCCATGTGAGATTGATTCAGGTGACACAAGTACAACGTTAACATCAACGAAAACACGTTCATCAAGTCCAGCAGTCATATCCACTGATGAGTGGTGTAAAGAATATCGACATATACGGTTACCATCAACGAAACAACAGAAATCTTTAGAAGCATCTGCATCACTTTCATTTAGTTTGGTGTTTAAAGCAAAAATTGCTGATGCACCGGTGAAATGTATCTGTAAAACAAAGTAGAAATCAGATAGAAAGAGTAATATGTGAGATCTTTTCGTGTGATTTAGATGTAATGATCAAATTATCATCTTGACATGTTCAGGCAAACTCGGCGATGATGAAGTTGTCTGTCGATGGAAACAAGTCGGCAATACGGTAAGAGCTTTGACAACTCTCTCTTATTTTATTCGAACAAAACTTATCTCCCGTTCATTCTCTTTTCGTAGAATCAATGGACCAATGATGTAATTGTAGAATTAAGTACAGAAACTATGCTACCTATTCGGCCCCTGTATGCTCGTCAACAATATTTACGAGATCATCGTGATCGTTCCGTTAGCATCTCATCCACTACTTCCAAGCTCTGAGCAACTCTTGTTTTCTTCTTCATTACAAGTCTCTCTATATTTTTAGTATAATAAAATACAATCTTTGTCAACTGATGACAAAAACAAATTTGATATTCGATATTGCTATGCGTAATAAACGTCCCACTGACCTATCTATTCTTCAATCAACACGATACACGTGTTGCATTGATGATTTATAGCAAAAAAAGTTTAACAAAGAAGAAGAAGAAGAGAATATTCTCCACTTGAACATTAAAACTGTACACACAGACATCAAAGAGAAGGTAAAGCTTGCATGACGAATACTAACTAACAAGTCATCGAGTAAAGCGTGCAGATTATTAGGACAGCGGAAAAGGAAAAAAAACGAACTATACAATTGAAAACAGTCAATCTTTTTGCATATACAATTTCGATACGAAAAGAGACAAGAAAGAAAAAAAATAAGCAATATCAATCGATAACTCGAGATTTGTACGTATTCAATCGGCTCGGATTAACGAAAGAGAGAACCAACACAGGAGATCATGTTTCAGCAACAATGAAGAGTTCTTTTTAAAAAATAGAATCAAACCGCTCTAGAGTCATTCTCTGGGAGAATATGCTCTATTTCTTGCAATGGATAAGATAAGCAATAAGAATATGTAAATGAAGATCACAGCAGAGAAAGAGGAACAGAGGAAATTGCACCTATTTTCAAGAATTGCGTCATTCCTACAGGAGATTTATTTGCTTTCAGTGTCACACGGATGTTTCAAGAGGTTGTTCCTCTTTCTCGTTTGTTCGTGGTCCCTGAAATGAAGAAGCCGAAGTGATACTTTTTTTACACAGGAAGTCTTACATCGTATATTAAACGAGGATCTTTCAAAGTACCACTTTCAAACAATCGTTTGCCGACGTCTCGTCCATTTTTATGATTTATTGCTGTTTGATTTAAAGGAGTAGTTTGCTCTCGACTAAAAATAAACATAATTTAACTCATTTCTGTCTTCCTTGTTTCATTCATTTAAGTTTTACCTTGGTAAACTTGAGGAATATGTCGATGGTTGAGTAGCTACTCCTTTCTTTGGCAGACCTAGCACAGTATTTAACATGTCATCGAATACAGCAGGATTTTCTACAAGAATTTAATTTGCTAATGGATAAAAATAATTCCATATAGTATAGGCAAACCTTGATTAACACTTGATTGACTCGACCGTCGAGGAGGAGGAGGTGGTGGTGGTGGTTGATGATGATGATAACCATTGCTTTCTCCTCCTACTAAATTTCCTGATGATCGAAGATACTGACGACCAAGTTGTCTTGGTAATGTCGGCGTTTCTTTACTGTTGATATTGGCAACCGAACTTGTTCGGCTTTTCACAGACATCGTATCCGATTGCTGATATTGTGTATGATATCCATTCGATGGTCCACCATTAGCGAATCGCTTTTGATCTTCAGGACGAGTTGACGAGACGATGTTCTTATTACTAATATCTCGTAGTCGCGATTCAAGATATCGCATAAACGTGTGAATGTCGTCCGCAGACTTTGATGCATCGAACTCTGCAACACGTAAGCGTATGTTATCAAGTGCTGCATGAATACGAACATCTTGCGACGCTTGAAGACGGGCAAGTAATGATTGAATTTCTCGATTACTATGTCGATTTACATAATGATACAGAAGATCATTTTGATCCATGTTAGGTGTATTATAACATATCTCAGAATTTTCACTAACTTGTCCCGTGTACCATTTCATCGACTAAGAAAAAAAGAGCAGACATTAATTAGTGATGATCGATAGCTTCTTTTAGAAAGAAACCTTTCCTGTTGTCTGATAGGATAGACCAACGGAAGCTACACTTTTCGATTAGTTTTTTATTATTGAGAGAATACTTACTAGTAGTCTTGCATTATCTTCTGATTGTGGTAATACGCCGAACGAAGTGCTTGAAAGGAGTGGAGGAAAATTAATCGGTATTTGAGTATGTCGTCGCGCAGGATTTTGGCTCACGCGATCGAGATTATTCTCTACTGATTTGGATGGCTGTGCTTTCGACGTGAGATTGTTTTCATTCTTGGGATACTGATCGATACTGTTGTATTCGGATACGTTATGAAAACTTTTCGATAAGCGCGCTTGTCTTTTAAATGCTTGTTCATCATATTGAGATGATGCTGGTGGTGGTCGAACATGAATAACTCCGTTATCATCAATCATATTTTCATCAGATGGTGAATATGTCGATGACACAAATGTACGTAGATCTTTTGTGGATATTGATAAAGGAGCTGTCAATTGCGAGTCGTGCAAAGAGGTACGACTAAGAGAATTTTGAATTTGTTTCACTAAAGCATTTGTATCAGCGATTGGTGATCGATGTTTACCGTTATTTCCAACCGTCGAAGCCGAACGTACAGGTATATTCGAAAATTGGCTCTTTGTAGGCGAATTTAAGATATTCTCTTTTGAGTGCCCGTTGCTTGTGGATGGTTGTAATGGTAATGTATGAGATTTCACCATTGCCGTTGACGTTGGCGGTGCTGGTGGTGGCAATGATGTTTTGGGTTTTGAAATGGCTTTTGTACTTGTAATACTTGATGTTCGTGATGATGTGTCATCACTATTGATTTTCCCAACAAATCGTCTTGCTGATGGAAGACGATGCGAAGCTGTTGGGCCAATACAGTAATCTGTTCGATTTATCATATGATTAACTGAATTTACATCGAACTTCTTTCGAATCGTTGATTTTTCTAATTCATATATTCGATTGACTTTTGCGCCTGTTGATCGAAATGTACCATTTATCGGTTGTGAGGATGGTGATTGCTGTTGGTTTATTAAATGAGTCGGTTTTAATGTTCGCGCTGGAACGGGTGGTGGAGGTGGTTCGACTGTTGTTTCGATAACTCGAGAATTTTGAGTCGATCGGCTATAGGATGAGAACGACTCCGATTCCGATGAGCTTATATTTGATGAATGTTCAACAATTTCAATGTCATCGTAGAAGATAATCATATCTCCAGTTATTTCACCAATTCGTCCATCATCAATACTATCGTTTCGCTCTATAACCATTTCTGTTACGATATCCAGCGGTGGTATATTTGAATGAGCTGTTTCATACGATTGGATTGTACCTGGAGAATCTGATGGACTTTGAGTAGTTAAAAGAATTGGTCTTTGCTAGAAAAAAAACGGAAATAGACATATATAATGGAAAAAGTATAATCTATGAAGAATCGCAGCAGGCACAACATAATGTGTCTTCGGACTGAATCACGCTGATCGAGTTTCAGCGCTCATAAATAAAATAGAATCCATCTACATGGATCCTATGGATTACGTCCCCTTTTTTTCCATACAGATATAGGATATGGAAGCTGTCGTGATCAACAATAGGGCATCTTTGTCTTTTGTATTAATAGAAACGAGCGGAAATCGAACAGGCAGTTGTTCTTTAGATATGAAATCTTTAAATAGACTTACGCGTTGTAATGTTTGCGTTTCTTGTGATGTCTTCTTTGATTTGATTTGCTTAGTCGCCGAATGAGCTGGTGAATTTTCATTACTGCTACGCGAACTATTATTAGCCGTTGCTTGTCGTTTTGCTTTTTCATCTTGATATTCGTCTTCTTCAATATCATTTAAAGTATCGTCAACTTCTTCTGAAGTGGCTTGTTCGAGATCAGATGATTTCGAATCGGATAGATCTTTCTTCAATCGATTGACAGGATGCGAACGAGCATACAAATTATTTGAAGTTGATGAACGATTACTTGTCGCATTGTTGGGCACGTTTTTATCCGAATCTGATGGACTTTTATTTTCATAGAAGCGTTGGATGGTCTCCACAGCTGGATATGGATCAGCTTTTTTCGACTGGGTTTTCGAACTAAGCGACAAGGAGACTGAGTCTTGATCGCCTTTATCATCGACAGAGATTTCATCTTCGTTTGTGCTCAGTTCACTCGTCGATTCACCATGAAAATCGAAAACACGTTCAATTGTCCCACGAATAAATTGTAAATCAGCATGAGGCGCTGTCGTTTGATCGTCTTCGGTTGAAGTAGTATCGACTTCCTGAGAAAAACCTTGTGTTGGACCTTTTTCAAGTGATTCCGTACGAGGTAGTGGTGGTGGAGGAGGAGGAGGTGAACGTGGTCGTCCTCGACTTGTTTTTGGACGTACGAGTGGCGGTACTGACTCGAATGGAGGCGACTTCGGACGATCTCGCGATTCTTCTTCCTGTGAGAATGTTACTGGTGGTGAGCTTTTCGATCGCGATGATGACATTCTTATCGATTCGTTTGATGGAGTCTAAATAAAAAAATACGTTAACAGAAATGATTTTGTCATCCATTACTTACCGTCGCGGTTTGTTGTTGAGAATGTGACGTTATTGTTGTTGTTCGATACGGATCATCACGTGTCAATGACGGCGAACGTCGATAATCAGAACGTGATATATAGTCAGTTGTTTCTAAAAATGGATTGATACGTCGTAGAGCATTGTACGGCACGTTTTCAAATCCAATTGGACTATGATGTTGTACGTAATACAGTGATTCATTGCTTGGGGCTGAAGTTCGACTCAAGGGACTAACGGGTGCACTACCCAGGATAAAAAAAGTATGATTTTGATGTACAGCAACAGTTGTTGTCTTGTTATCATAATAGGAACCAACAGAAAAATTACGATGACGGATTTTGGGCGTGTAAGATGTTGGACTAATTAAATCTGGATATCGACGATTGTAGGAATCCCATTGAGATGCAAATGGATTACTGGATGTATCAATACGAAGTGAAGATGTTTTGTCTGCCGCCGTCGTCGTTGGCGTTGTTGTTGTGTTGATCGGAGGCGAAATGTAAATTGGGAGAGTAGTATTCTCATCGATATTTGTATTTGATGACGAATTGATTTCGATCGGTTTAGATTGCTTTTCTTTTGGCGACGAAGTTTCCGCTAATGTTGATGACTGAACATGACTATCGATTGGTTCTTTTGATGACATCAACAAATCTAAATTGGGACTTTTCTTGCGCGTTGCCTATAGAAGATAAATGATTACATATACAGATGTCAATAAGAACATCTGGTTGTCGTACGAATAATACGATCGTACTCTCAAGATAACGAGAGCAAAAAAACGAAGATGCTTACTTTATCATCTGTAGCGATGGCCGATGAAGTATTTTGACTATGATCAGAGAGACTATTTTCATGTTCAACTTCGTATAAAATATCTTCTTGAATCGGACGGCGGAAATTACCATTTGATAAGTAATTTGGCGAATCATCCAGACGATTCTGATCATTGTTATCACCATCCTCATCATCGTCGATCAATATATCATCCAAATTGGTTATCATCAGTGAAGAATTATTGTTGTTATGATTATAACCAAATGGGTCAAGGCTCGGTGGACTTTGAATTTCGTCATTGAGAACAAAATCATCGATAAGATTGAAGTTCTTCTTCTCCATTGTATAATCATGTGCTGGACTTTCTAACTGTTCGAAATCTTGTTCGTGTTTGTCATCACTGAATGAACTTGATGGTTCGTCATCGGGAGTATTTCGTGGCGAAAATAGAAAGTTTTCATCACCAGCACCATTCATTTCGATTTCATGTAAGATTTCTTCATTGGATGTGACACGTGAATCTGTTGGTGGCACTTGTGAGGACGATTGATGAATGCATGTTTCAATTGAACCATCATCGTACCAATTTGTACTTTCAATCAGACGAGATTCAGTGGATGGAGAATTATCGCTAACTGTTGATGAGGATGCATGAGAAATAGTTGATGAAAATGACGGCAATGGTAACTTCTCCATGCCGACGTTAACTGGAAGGATGATGGCGGATTTTTGTTCTCCTGTTGAAACGGGAACGATGTCGAGGTCTGTTAGAATGGGAAAAAAGAAGAAAAAGAAGAAGTAGTAGTTGTAGTTGTAAGTGAAGATAAGAAAAAAAAGTCGTGAGAGTTTATACGCGTGTGCATGCGGCATCGTCCGTCTTTTTTCCTTCATTTTTCTCTTGCTCTCTCTCTCTCTCTTTCTTACATTTTTGGTGACGTTGAACATTCACTCTCTTACGATAACCGTAGTTCCTTCACATCAGGTAACGAAGATAAGAAAATGACACGCGCGTGTATAAACTTGTGTCCCTATATACATACATAGACATTTAATCTCCGGAAAATGAACTACGTGTGGGCAATACGTGGGATGATTTCGTGTCAAATATCTCAAGAGAAAACATACTCGTATATGTTTCGATCGTTAATGCTAGAAGACAAAGCGACTTTATTAGTATAGCTAAATTGTCTCTAGTGCCAATGACATTGATTTGTAAGATTTACTTATGCTTTTGTTTCGATAACTAACACATGTTGATAGAGAATAGAACGAATAGTGAGTGTAGGTTAGAAGATTGCAAATGCTTTGTTTGTATATGTACGGCAAAAGAAAATATTGGCAAAAATATTTTTTTTCAATCTCAGCTACTTTAACTATGAAACGTTCTGACGTCAAATATTACTTTTTCTTTCTTCTTCACTTCATCTATCAGATGTTTCACTGACACATGAAAAGAAAAAGATTTCTTTTTCCTTTCCATTCCGATCATTGATGTATGTCTAACTTGTTCAAATAACCGAATAAAAATGAATACAAAAGAACTCGATGATATGTCATTTAATCAAAGCTCAATAGAGAAAAAAAAACACACACATAAATCTCGTACTTGTGGTTAAAATTTTTATTAGCACTTCCTTTGCAATGTAATCAGTCGTATTCAATGTCAATTGCAACTCTCAAGCAAGTCAACGAGAACGAAAACTTACCTTCAGTCAATGGTTCCAATGTTTCAGCATGACTCAAATCCGAAATCGAACTATGTGAAGAGATTGTTTCATCGTCTGCTTGTGGCGTAGGTGTTTTATAACCACTATTGGAAGTATCATTTTCTTTTGCCGTATGATACGATGACGCTGTTGATGGTTCATTGATACTCGAATAAGAGGATGAATCAGTTAGTAGAAGATTTTTATTTAATGGAAGTAACATAGTCGATCGATAAGATTCGATGTCTGATGGTATGCTTTTGTTTGAATTTGTTCGAGGAATGATTGTCGTCATCGGATGATTCATCCGGTCATTACTAATAGTTATATTTGTTGTAGGTGAAACAGAAATATGTTTCATCGGCACAACGTCATTAGTCCGTGACGGCGAAACTAGAATAATAAGAAATATGTCTATAGATCGATATTTGATGATATAATGAGTTTGCTTCTCATTTAGTGACCTTCAATGTATACTTAAACGTATCTGATAAAATAGTTTATAAATATATTTTGTCATAAAATGAAATTGATTAACAAATATCAAGAGTAGGTATGACTTTTTTTTACTACTCGACAAATATTCACATCATAAATATCTTACGCTGCTGAACGATTGTTATGTCACCGTCGGTTGAACCTTCGATATATATCTCGTCATCGAGATTTTCACTTGAGATCGGTATTTGAGTCATTGCTCGCGGTTTGATCGGATGTCGAAGAATCTCATTAGAAATTGGAGCAAAACTTGCGAGTTTGGAGTTTAATAATAACGAAGAATCTACTGCATGGAGTCGTTCTTGATCTAGGAGAAAAAGGAGACATGATATATCAAAAGAAAAGACGGTAATTTTAATAACATAACTGCCATTGCGTATTTTTAAAATATCGAACACGCACTCGTGCAGTCAGAAGACAACAAGAGAAAGCCCTCTTGAAAAACTAATTCTCCTCGTTCTCTCTACATAGATAAGCATTCATTTTGTTTGACTGAGCGAAAGATATAAATCAATCCTTATTGAGAAATTCATGTGCTCGCATCGAGCATCGCCATGATAGTAGGCAGATTGTAATCTTTCAAGTAAAATAATCGAATAATGTTCGTTTTCTTTTTCCATACGACAGAGTTTTTCTCTGTGAACTAATAATAGTATTCAATCGAAAATATATAAATGAATTATGCATAAGTGTTTAGAATCGTGTTTTTTTTTTCGTTTTCTTTTTATATATTCACCTTTACCGTGATGATCAATAAACAATGGCTGTGACAAGAATTAAAAAAACAGGTAAAGAGAGAGAGAGAAGGGAATTGTTGGAAGATGGATAAGTGTATGTATGTGTGTACATGCTTAGCACTTAAGAAAAAGGAGAAGATAAAAAAATGGTTTAGCAAACAAGTGGCCTAACATTCTCTTCTTTTTCTCTGGCACTTGTCCATCCTACTTTTGCGTTTCGCGTCGCGTTTACTTTAGTTCTAATGACGAGTGAGCGCTTAATGATTGAAGGAATAAAAGGAAACTTTCACTCATATTATGTTCGATTTCTTTCTCCTTAGCCTGTACATACATGCTAAAGCGCATAGACTCGCATTGACATTTTTCTCTTTCTACACTTACTCTATTCTGTTCTGTTGTTTGTGAGCATACATATTTTCGTTGAAATGTATACATACATATACAACTTGTCATATATGCCTTGTATTTAGAATGTCGTTCTTTTGCATGGGAATGAAAAGAGAAAATAATTGCGGACGAGACAAAACTGGAAGTAATAGGTCTCATCCATGAAAGAACGTCGTAAACTGTCGAAATGACTATCTGAACAAAATTTCCAAACCTGAAACATGATTCTATACGCAAGAATGCGCTGACCGCAAAGTTTGCTTTTCTGCTTGTTGTCATTTGGTCACTTCGGTGCGCTGACAACTAGTAATCAAAAACTGATTATAACAACATCGCTATTGCACGTCACACTGATTCACTAGTAAAAAAACCTTCTCACGATAGAATGAATATCTTTTATGAATGAATACTTGTGGCTAGTATCACATCCGAATACAAGCAATATTATTGACATTAAATCTAACAAGCAATTTGATTTTGCTTCTATTTAAAAAAAATGATATATGTATTCTATGACGTTAATTAGATTAATACCTTAGCTGTCATCATTGACAGCTACTCTTTTTCACTTCTTCGTGATCTTCGATTCATAATTCTTCTAGACTTACTTGCAAACTTGGCTATTTTACATAAAAGTGTACCAATCAAATATGTATTGACTAGCAGCGTATGTCCTACCTCGAGTAATATATATATCGAAATGCTATTTACCAATATGACTATCGCTAAAAGAAACTCATTTATGAAAGAGGAAAAAAACAAATTAAGAGCCGTCATTATTCGACCAGACCCAAACGAACGAGTAGAAGAAAATATATCAAACAGGAAATCACAGATATTATTGATAAAATACATATGTTCTGTCATATACATACATACATTCCTCGTGTGACATACTAGTTGAAAGAAAATCTCAATGCTTATCATATGTATGTACAGATCGTATCAAAAATGTAAAATATCTGTCAAGATCAATTTCATCATTCAAATAAGTTGATAATATTCTAAAGGTAAGATTCAAAAAGAATGTCTTTGCATCCGATTGGCTGCTTGCTGATCAATTATTCAGAATACTTCAAGTCAGTTTTGATTATTTAGAATAATTCATGATATATGTTTTGGTTTGATTCTTTTGATCTTGTCACAACTTTAACGACTAGGCAAACAAAAACAAAAATTGACTTAAACGAACGCTGAATTCTAATCGACATCCTTTTCGTGTTGGAACTCATTCAGAAGCATTGGTGTGAATATCATATTAACATAAAGTGTATCTAATTTATCAGCTTATATAATCGGAACATCCGATGCTGTTAAAACAGAAAGCTCACACTCGAAGTAAGGTTTAGGTTTGAGATCTGATCATGTATTAGACATTAATACTAAGATAATAATCGAGTTTCACTTACCGATTTTCGAATATCGTGGTCGAGGCTTCGGTGGAACAATCGGCATTTCTATGTTGAATGATTTGGGTTTGTACCATGTGGATGATTGAACAACGCGTTGTAAGCCAGGTGCGTAGGTTGAGGTCGAACGTCTTCCGTTAATAACAACATTGCCATTTGTGTCATAGCTTGAAGCTGTTGAATGATGTCGTAATGGTCTTCGTTCACTCCAGGTTTGACTCTGTGATCGATATCGATGCGTTTTATCAGATATTGCTGATGAGGTCGATGTATCTGTGTGAGAATGATTGTTATTATAATCATACCGTTTGTGATGAAGAACTTGTCCGTAAGATTTTGTTTTTCTTAGTTCATTAATAGATGTATAATCATGATTGTACCAATTAGGAACAAGTAATTTATTGAATGAGGCACGCAAGCGTTCTTCATAGGTTAATGTTTGTTGATGATTCTTTAAATTATAGACTTCATCAATAGCATTAAAAACGCTCTGTAAATAGTTCTTTTCTTCTACGCGAGTCATTTTCTTAATTGCTGTTGATTAAACGAAGTTTGTTGAAGGTAACAGATGAAAAAATCATTGTTGTGCTGACGACTGAATAAATAAAGAAGAATGAATGAATAGATATATAGATAAAATGAATGACGACTCCTACATACATTTACTGTCTTCGTTCAAATGAATGAATGAAAGAATGAATGGAAGGAGATCAAACTATGAATGGGTGTATATAGTAAGAAACAACATTTATATCATTGTGTCGCTCGAAAGTATATATATATTGATACGGAAGTTTCTCTTTTTCTTTTTTGTCTTCTATCTATAAAATGCGAATCAATATTCAACGAAGAGAAGGTCGATGTGTTCAATCAAAGTATAAGACAAAAGAGTGACAAGAAAAGACGAAGAAGAAAAGATAAATAGCGACGATAAGAGAAGATGTAGGTAGATCGTGTTGATTGACCAGTCGTCTCGTCAGCTTCTTTACACATAAGCACAAGTATTAAATGTCTCGTTAAACTATATCTAAATTGTATGAGTGGGAAGAGAGCCAGAAAGGATGAAGAGCTCTACTCACTGTGCTCTTGTTGGACAGGCGAATGTCTAATCCTGCTAAACAATAAATGTGAAAAATAACAACTCGAAAATCGAAGAGAAAGAATGGAAGAGAGAAATCAATCGCATTATGTTCAATAGAGACGTTAATGCAGTTGTCACTGCTGGTGAACACACAGCAGAAAAGAGAAAAATGTGAAAAGGTGAATAAAAAAATAATATTTAGAATTAAAAAGAAGCACTACTTCATCGAACAATAACATCATCACATCTTTGAACTTCCATCAAACGACAAATCGCCGCGAGATTTTATTAAGTTGTTATCACCGGAAATCAATGAACGTGACTGTTCACATGATCAGAGAAAGGTTCGTACAATACACATTAACAAATCGTCGCTTTTTCCTTCTCTATAATATTCGATGGTGATCATGCAAAAAATCGATTACTTTATCAAGAATGCATCAACTAATCGATGGTTTCATTTGACATTTTGTCTTTTTTTATTCATTTTAAACAAAAGCTATAAAAAAAGAGAGAGAAGGCGAAATCAAAGCATTCGATTATATCCTCATTCAATATTGATCATTTGTCTTTGTCATCTTCATTAAGTTCAATTATGTCGGTGTGTAATCGTTGACTATCAGAACAATCGGTAACCATGACCGTAGGTAATGTGACACTTGTTAATCTTGTACTGCACTCCGAAAGACGATCATCCATAGTACTCGTTGCTACTGAACAGGTTTCTTCTTTTAGACGAGTATACCGTTCTCCTTGATGGATTTTGCGTTTGTTTGCACAATGAAGGGCATAGCAGTTTTGTACTGGATGTGTATCGGTATCACTTTGTGCTTGATCATCAGATACTTCGATTATTGTTGAGATTGGGATTGGGTGTTCCATGAGAGGTTTCAAATCGATTTTCAATGGATTATAAGTTCGTAGGTAGTGTTCGAGAAGGGTCGTTTGATTGGTTTTCGATTGTGAAATCGTACTTAGAGTTTGCTGAGATATGGTTTGTTGAGGATGAGCAGAGAAGAGACTATCAGAACGAGGAATTAATGGCGATGGCATGTGCGTTGGACGAAATGATCCATACTGATGCGGTGAAATGACGAATGCTCGACAGATTTTGTCGTTCGAAGTTGACGGAGAGTCATAGTGAAAATGGAAACGTTTAAAATTTGATACAATTCGAAGAATAAGCCGACTTGTCATATAAATGACAACAAAAAGAATCCAAAAAAGAACAATCTACATGAAAAAGACCGAAGAAAACTTAATTAGAAAAATATTTCCATATGACAATCTCACAAAAAAAACCGACTGAACAATCGTGTGCTAATCATGACAGCATGTCTTCATGTTGATAGAGAACGTTTTCATCATCTTTCTTTGTTGAAAGAGGCTGCCTATCGATGAAAACAATTTAGTTTATTTCTACTAGTTAACACTGAAATTGTAATAATCGGAGAAACATTTCCTTCTTGAATTTCATATCCTGTTTTCTTCCCAAAAATATGTCATACTAGACGAAACAAACGATTAATCCTGATACATGATGATTACCACAGTAAAATATCTTTTTCTTCTTTTATCAAAAACAACGACGTAGTGAAAAGTTTCTCTTGAATATGAATGTAATTAGATCCGATTATATTGATGAACAAAATCCCCTTTGCAACAGTTTTCAAAGCAAGAAAGAAATCTGCTTAGGATATCTGTCAGTTTAGGAAGAGATTTGCTTCGAACTAAGATCTCTTCTCCTTGAATAAACATATCCATTTTATTTCAGACGATTGATCTGCTAGGAAAACAATTGATTATATATCATTAACAAGCATTGACAGGCAAGGTTTGGCATTGAATGAAATGTACATTGCTCCCTGGACAATTCTTTGTCGTCTGTTAGATTGTTGTTTTACCTGGACACATTCGAGTCGATTACGTAAAAGGGGAGAAAACTTACGAGTGAAAAGATAAAAAATGTCCGTTGAACGATTGTAAATCGATTGGTTAGCCAAAGATCTGACGAGATGGAATTATCACTGTGATTTGTTGTCGTTTCGACAAATTTCTTCTTGGTGTATCTCGATCGAGTGAGATTAAACATCGATGATAACATGAGACGTTCGCTAATCGACATTATTTCTCGACTACTAATATCTAAAGAAAATCGAATGAGATGCGTGCATGCCAACACAAAGAGGACACGAGAGAAACTTGCAAGACAAAAAAGAAGAAGCAAAAGGAAAAAAAAGAGAAGAAGATAATTTATGAGAAGGATTATTACATGAATATTACTATTTTTCTTTCTTCTTCGACTGTCACATGAAAGAATTTTTGTCTATTTCTTTTCCTTTTACTCTCTCTCTCTCTCTTCCCTCCTCAGTGTCAATTGTATTGAAGACAATATGATTGTGAAACAACAAAGTTTGCGAGAAGGAAATGATCTCCAACACATATTGGTCAAGCAGAAATAAAATGACATGAAAATTAATAGATTTAGATACTTCCACATTGACAAATCTACGGAAAGGAAAATCCCTAGCTGTCTCATGCTTGTCAGCCGACGTGCTCGCCCTTCGTACTGTTTATATTCAATCATAGTTAGCTTTTTCCCTGTTAGCATTCTTTACATACATTGTTCAAACAAGCGCATACATCCGCACATATTGATTGGTTCAACGGAAAGAATGTCGGAAAACACAATTTATTGCAGTAGCTTTCCGGATTTTT
Organism: Adineta ricciae; assembly: GCA_905250025.1. Classification (NCBI taxonomy): domain Eukaryota; kingdom Metazoa; phylum Rotifera; class Eurotatoria; order Adinetida; family Adinetidae; genus Adineta; species Adineta ricciae. Next base: position 357,765 of record CAJNOJ010000010.1, on the reverse strand, counting down.
TTCTATTGATTGAAGTATATGCTTATGTAATTGATGAGTTTCATCTCCCCTACCTTACTTTGAAGTCGAGATATCAAAAGGAAACTAGACTATTTAATATCTGCTCAGAATCCAAATCGATTTCGATTATGCAAATGAACCTATTACTACTTACTAGATGCCCGACCGGAAATATTATCGTTTGCATATTCTCTGTCTAACTGTAGCTCATTCTTCACTTATTCGTTTGTTGATGTATACTGTTAACACTTGCTTTGTAGGCATCTATCACTCATGGAAATCTCGTTTTCTTTTCTCTCGGTCGTTCTCTCTCTCTCTCTTTCTGCTAATCATATTTGAGAATTTCAAGAGATCATTCAGATTTTTCTTTTCTTCGCTTGTTCTTCCTTTTCTCGTTCTTGCACAACAATTACAAACACTAAGTTATAGATGAAAAAAAAACCGACAGTCTATTTTCTTTGTTTTGTTCAAAGTTTCTCATAATTAACGTTAATACTCCGTTGTCGAACTACTTGGATGCTATATCGTACGCCGTCAATTGCATACGACACGATGCCTAACCACATCAAACGATTGGGGATCATGTCTGCACCTGTAGCACCACGTGCATATCTTAAAAAGATCATTCCACCAACGATATAGACGACAAGAAGAACAAATAGAATAATGATAAAAATCGCACCACCACTGAGAGATCGATCACCTGAATAATGACATTTGCCTGGACAACAACAAGGAGATTGAAGATAGATATTGAATATCTGTTGATCGTCTTGACGGCCATTTATCTTTTCTACACCGTCTTCACGGCAAGTTAAATAAACAGTTAATAGTATACTTGAAGTATGATATATAAGTGTATAGACGTTTTCATGATTTTCAAAATCAACTTTATCGTGTTTTGCAATTAGAGTCGATGCACCGGTGTTTTTATCAGCTGAAAAAGATTAACAGAACAGAACATAGGAACGATGTCATTCGTCTTGTCTTACTATAACATGCAGCAGCGTTAGTACAATCTCCTTTCGCTTTCGAATATGGAAAGCATCCATTCCAATTAAATGTATATGGGACTGGACTTGAATTAGGGATATTATCATATTTTGGCCCTTTGCCATTTGCGTTACCTAACGTACGGATATCTAATTTTTGTCCATTGCCAACATCGTAGATGCAGGAAGAGTCGCAAGTGATCGTTTGGATAAGACATAACAACAAACAACAAAGCGACACATTGAATATAGACACGGCCATTTAAGAAACAGATGAAGATACTGAAAAGAGAATAGATAATGTTCAAATCGAAGAAAAATAATGCAAAAATGATGAATATAGCAAATAATATTTTATTTCATATCAAAGATTGTCGTAGGAATTTCGTCCTCGGAGTTTGTCGAAAACGAATCTTACGCCGTATATCGAATGACTCCCCAATTGCCACCAAAATGTTCGATGAGGTATAAGATTAACTCCTTGTTCATGCTTAACGAATCGTAGAAAAACAACAGTGACAAGTAAATACGTGACAAGAATCGACACGAAAACAATAAGAAAAATTGCTCCGCCAGTTAAACCATTCGGTGATTTATCAGGCGTGTAAGTACATTTGCCTGGACATGCACATTTACTTTCGATGTGAATGATATACAATTTGTCATTGACTTTTTGAGCCGAAACTACTTCGTCTACGCCACAAACAAGAAAAACTTGTAGTTTTATATCTCCACCGTCAGTATAAATGATTGTCGATACGCCTTGATTGTACGAAAAGTCTCGGTTTGTTTGACGCGCAAGTAAACTAGTTGTTTTTGATATGTCATCAGCTGAATGAAAACAAATGACTAGATTCTGATCGATATGCAGAGAAGGGGAAAACCTTACTAACGCAAGCAGCAGCATTTTGACAGGCATCTTTTGTTGAGTAAGGAAAGCATCCATTGAATGAATATGTCAGAAAAGTTCTTGGAGTTGTATCATGCATATCAGTATATTTTGGTCGATCTTTGTATCCAAAAAGTCTCAAATCTAATGTTCCATCGTTAGTTGAGTATTGACAATTATCTCCTTGAACGACATAGAGATTAAGAAGAACGAATAGAAAAATGTTCGACACTACCATAACCTTTTGCAAGAAGAGCTTGACTATTTAACAGTAGATATCTATTACCATACGCTCTTCTTTTATGAAAGATAAGACACAGAGTGATAAGTTATTTACACAATGACTAAGAACGATGTTAATGTATTTGACTACAGTCCATTGGTATTCGAATTCAACTTTCGATATGAATATATTTAGGAGATGATTTTGCGTATGGAAAATGCGATCATAGATGTATAATCTATTGTCATCTAAAGAATTTGATCTATTTAGAATGTTTGTTCACACTAGAGAATGTTTCGTTCCTTCCAAATAGATTTAACGAGGTAGGTATATATGTATTTGATCGTTGTCTCTTTTAGCTACATTTCTTCTTATCAAATATATGACATAAGAATATTTATTTACATTTGACTTTGTTGTCGAAAGGACATAATTGTTCGTTCGTTTCTAATGACCATTAACGAACGAGGAAAACAAAAAAAAAGAACAAGAGAAGAAAAGAACAGGAAACAATTACCTTTTTTTTGACTCGGTCATATGTACATAGCGATATAGGATATAGTTGCATGTGAAGCGTATGTTTACTGAAACATTAAATTCAATATCTAAAAACGAACAAAGTATGGAATTAGAAACATCTCTAGAAGAACCTGACGAAGATGAAAATGAAGAATTTCCGCCATTACCATCAGATATTGAGGTACCATCATTTACAAATACTCCAGACCTATACGATAATCGACATAATCCTATCGATTTCGTATATTGCGCATCACCACCGTTACCTTCACCGCCAACATTCTCACCACCTGCACCACCACCACCGACAACATCAGCAGGAACAATGGATCGAGTCTATGCAAATGCTCGTACAATTTCTTCCATTCGACACAATGGTAGTTTAACTCCAATACCAGTTTCGTTCGCTACTCAACATAAGAAAAAAGCTCGAGCACCTATTGCATGTTCATTTCAAAGTATATATGTTAATATCCCAATGTCACCGCCATTACCACCGCCACCACAATTATCACCTCTGCACCTGACGCCTACACCTGTAAAACCGGTCAATACATCTAATGAAGTTACATATGCGACATTAATGAACACGACATCATTGGTACCTTCGATTTGTCCAGATATCACCCTCAATCACGTAGAATATCAGCAAATACAAATTCAACATGAAATTGTTAGAGTAAATTCTAATCGAATTTATGAGAATATCAAAGCTCGTCGACCACCTCCACCGCCATGTTATTCGCCACCACCAGCAATTCCTATTGAGAACAACAAGTCACCACCAGATCAGACCGTGAATGATCACGACTGCCTTCCATCATCGTTGTCGTCGACGTCAGCAGGTGAACATATCTACATCAATCTGAAATGTCAAGATGATCAACCACCAGCTATTCCTACGCGAACATGTAAATCGATTCCAATCTCAACTCAGTTATCTCCGCCACCTATTATTTCACGTAGAAATGAGCACAGAAAAGATGAGAATTGTCCTGTTGTGAAGGTGCCGATAAACTCCATAGAAAAAGATCCTAGTGGCCATGAAACAAGTTCGAATGCAAGTACTCTTCAAGTAAGCTCTCTAGTCTATTTACACGAACGAAACGGTGAAAGTTTTCTACAAATACTTCTAGACCGTCAAAGAAGTTGAAATCAATCATAATTCTAGTGAAAATGATAAAAACAATCACACTGATCGGACAAAAGCATCTACGACGACAGCAGAGAATCTTCCATCTGTTACTAACGCACGTCAATGGCGCGCATTACATAGTATTCGGCGACGCCGTTTGCGTGGTTCGGTAGCTTTACGTAGTGCAACAAGATTATCATCAAATCATAACGTACATCGCCAGCAACAATCACGTTCGAACGCGAATACAACAGTTCTTCATCCGATGATGACAGATGATCGGTGGCGCCGCACACTACGTAAACGACGACGTCAAAGAGTAGTACAAATGAAATTAGATGGAAATGACTTACACCAACAGACGAAATCAGTACAGCCGACATCTGATCATACTTATAACGAAATAAAGCAACCGATTCTCCCAACTAGTGCCATACAAGCTAATGGGCATAATGGAGCAGCGGCGGGCAGTGTGCTTGAACGTGCCATGCAATTTAATGGAGCATTAAGAGATCGAGTTTTCTCATGGTATCGAGGAGCGAGCAATAATGATCGAGTGCAACAAGAGCATCAACAAGCAACACCGTCACAGATTGTTTCAACATCTGAAAATGGAGAATCTGATCAGAAAGTAAAAAGCTAAATGTCATTTTTTTTCTTCGATTAACCGCATGTTTTCTCTCATGTTTCCTTAAGGAAATCGCAACAAATGGCGATGAGGAAGAAGAGGAAGACGACCAAGAGGAAGAGGAAGAGGAAGAAGAGCAGGAATTTTTTACACATGATACGTTTGAAGATTTTCTCTTACGACGTCGTCCAAAATCAGCTGCATCTACTACTGCAAGTATCACTAGCACTGTCGTTTCCCATATTGATTTCGTCCCCCAACGTGCCCCTGTTCGAACACCACCGAAAAGCAAGTCTCATCCATCGCGTACCCTACCCCCGCCACCAGCATTACCTCCACCTTTGCCGCCTACTCCACCACCAGCTCGTCGTTTTCCAGGTTTAGCATTGAGTTTAGATAAGACTGATGTTGACTTTATTCACAATATTCTTCAACGTACACGTGGTGACCATCGAGTCTGGAATCGGATCACAGCACTCAAAGAAGCGTACATTCGGGCGACAAGTAAAAAGAATGATCAGCCGAAAAAGCCTAAACCAAATGATGCTCAGATGGATGCGAAGAAAAAGAAAAAAGCCATGTTGATGAAACATTCTTTAGCAGCAACGAAAATCCGTGCTGAACTCGAAAAATACGATGAATTACCAGCAAGTTCGGCAACAGTTATTGACGATGAAGACGATTACGATATCACCTGTTCAGCAGATGATCATCGTAAGATGAATTACAATCCACATCATCGATCGGCACCTACGATACTCCCAACACCATCAGCAGCACATCGGGTTCTCAGTTTTGTCACTTCAATCAAACGACGTGCACAAAGTAACGTTCAACAATTACAAAAAAACCTACATGATATCCGTTCGCGAGTGCATACTGAGTCTTCCATGATTCCATCAACTCACATTAATGTGCAACGTCGTGTGTCGACTGTATCAAGACAGAAACAAAACGTAAAAGTACTTACGAGATGACTGATTTCTTCGATCGAGCTGCATTCTTACTCATTCTAGGAACCACCAAGTACAACTCGAGTGCGTCCATCACGAGTAGAATCCACTTCGAACGCCAATGCTCTAGTTCGTCGTGCGAATAGCCATCGTTCGGCTACTTCAACAGAACAATCCAGTGCTTTACATCGTCAACAATTGAACCGCACGCAATCGAATGCATCTCAGGTGCCCCAACAACAACGGCAGACGTATCGTCAACATCATCGAATCACAAAGGATAAATCGCCAGTTGTCGTTGATCGATCAGCTAGTTTAACAACTCGTCCTCCTCCGCCCGAACGGCGTTCATCACATCAAATACCAAACAAAACAACATCACATCGACAACGTGTAAAAAATTGAATTCAGAAAACGTTCTGTCTTTTGTAATTTCAATATCTTGTGCCTCGTATGTCAATAAACTACACTATAATAAAATCGGTACTTATCTGTTCGTCAAGCAAGACTCCATCAGTGAAATGAAGAGCTCTTACTATGTATTTATACCTGAAGTATTGAACAATTGTCACAGCATTCATACAAAAGCTGCGATACGAAATATTAATGACGCACAACTGATTCCAGCACTTACTATTATTACTGTTACCAACTCTTGTGAGAGAAATGCTAGAGAAGAATAGAGATTTTGCATCCGAAATGCCAATGGTTGAAGAATGAGGAAGTTCGGATTCGCTTTCATTTTGACACTTGTTTGAGTAATTAAAAACTAGCATCACGAAACGATTGTAAGCTGATCTCGAAGAATACAGATTGGATTTGACTATCTGCAATGAGTATTAACCAGACCCATTGAACTATCATACCGAAGGTTTCTTTCTTTCTTTCCCTCTTTTTGTTGTCGACGAAATGAATAGTAGAATATATTCGTTAACATGCTATCGTTTCCTTTGTATAAAAAAACTAACATTAGTACTACATTTACTTTATCCAATGAGTACAAAAGTCATCTTTATTTCAACATAACAAATTCAATGATCGTGGTACATCGATGTGAAGACGTCTGGTACTCTAGACTCTTCTGAGTAATCCTAATTCGTACTCTAGCTGACATATGAAAGCCGCAAGTGTCGCAGCGAATTATCGCAATAATTGATGCTTCTGTCAAAAGTTTAAAAGTCCGTATCAATTTGCGTGGTTTCCTTCATAGTGAAATCTTCTTCGTTAATATTCGAATTAGTAATTGACAACATACTTGGTGCTCTTTTTCCTCATGTCTAATTCAGATAAAAATATACTGCTGATAGATTCAAGCAGTCAAGGTTGTTTTTTAAAAGCGAGGAAAGAGGTTTTCACTTGTTGATATTTTTTATCGACTTATCGATAATTAAGAACAGTTGTGTCTTCTTGTATTGTTGCTGATGATAGACGACATGTAAACTGCTCGATACTATTCGCCTACTTGACATTATTGACTAAAGATCTGATAAGAGAGTAAATGAAGGTTAATAGAAACCAATTGGAAGTATTCAATTTTTAGCCAAGCAGTATCCGTGATTATCTTGTTTTTCTCGATCAAGTCAGTGCTTTGCAATCGTCAACCCTAGACCTAGATCATTAATGGAGTTGTTTAACTATGCAAATATCTCGGTATCGAAGGGAACAAATCAAGTTGTCTAGCGTTATTTCTGATTTGATGTTGAAAACAGAATCGAATGCTTTCAAGTATTTTTTGCATGTTACAAAAAAAAGAAAGCTTGTCTTCGTATAAATTATTGATGAGATTTTCACTTGTTAAAACGAGCAAATCATGGAATAACAACAACATTGACATGTCAAATGTCATTTTTACCATCATAAATATATTTTCTCTTGGGTTTTATCTCTTATTTCTGATAGATATATAATAATATACATTGTAATGTCAGAAGTAAATCTTGCCAGTATAATCATTAGCTTTGATGAATAGTATTGAAAAAAATTTTCAGTGAATCCTATCGTGATCGTCAAGATTTCTTCCATAATCTACCAATCGACAGTCAAACAGTATGTGTCTAAGTGCAAGGAACAAAATGCTAGAAAACAGATGTTTTATCTGGCGTTAATTTTGTCAGAAGTCCAGATTGGAATATGTACACAAATTTTCTTCGAGGTAGTATCATACATCTGCATGTATGTATTGTCTTATGCGTGATATCAATAGACGAGAAAAACCCGTTCTGACATGTACATCGAGATGAGACTTATTGGCGAAATATGCGTGTGAAATTAGACGAACAAGTCAATGGAGAAGGTAGTCGTTAATCCTTCTTCTGTTTTCTTTCTTTTCTTTTTTACTTGTCGGTGAAGATGATGATGTTACTCAGACGCTTTTTTTACTAGTGCGTCAGACGGGAGGGATAGGAAACAACAACGAATCAACATACAGCCTTTCCATTAGTACTACCAAGTGTGCACGACAACTCTTCCTCTTGCCGTTGGTTCAAATCCTTTTTTTCTTACCAGTACCAGCTACAACAGCGGAGACTCGTCGTCTCTTCGCACGCCCTTTTCTCTCCATATCTCCTCCTCTCTTTCGCGTTATAGTTCCTAACATGCAACCGTTCTAAATTGCCGTCAATCAGTACATCATATTCTTTCAACAATTCTGTCGAAGTTTTCTTTGACTTTGGCGGGATCATTCTGTTGCTCTATTAACATGTCAATATTAACTTGTTGCTTTCAAGATACTTTCCAGTAAGTCCAAATGATTATTTCAAGGAAAAATATCTCTGTTTCGATCACATATTTAAAAAAGAACGATAGAGAAGAACAAGAAAGAAAAAATAAGATGTCACTCTTTTTCTCGCGCTCCATTGACGCGTATGGTGGAACACAAAAGAACAGAGGTAACCTATATAGGAAAAAACAAGGGAACGCGAAAGAAAATTGTTCGTACTTTCACTATTCTCCAGTATTTTTTTCTTCTTCTTCTATCAGACACGTGCGATAAGAGAACTTAAACAGATTTATCTTGTGAGTATCTCCGTTAGTCTATTTTCAGCTCAATATTTTGATGAAAAACGTGTCACATTGCCGAGTAGAGAGCTAAACTGTAAATACATTAAACATATCTACAGATATACGATGATAAAGCGCAGAATTCGCCTTTGAGAAAAACAAAGTTCTTTTACCGTTCGCTCTCAAATACTCACTAAACGTTACGAGAAAAAGAAATGTCTCAACAAGGAAGACAAATCGAAACTTTCAAAACCAGAACATATTGTCTTTGTTTTAGATGATGAAATGATGGCATCGTCAAGTAATAACCTTCAAAATAGCTATTTTTTCTATGGTACTCATCCTTTGAAAGTACCGCATACACTCATCCATGCCAATTCAACAACTAGTTTATCAACATCGACTGCAGATCAAAGTTCGAATCATCTATCACTTGATCTCAATCAAAATCATTTTCGTCATGGATTTTTTTCAACAACAACGCATTCGTTAAGTAATCTCACAACATCTCGTTCAAATGATCAAGACAACAATGAGGTAAGGTGAAAAAGTTCAGAGTCATTTTTTGTTACATGTGTACGTCATTGTCCAAATGATATCACTGTCAGTGCAAACGTCGACATGTGCAGTCTGTTCGGATTCGTATGAATTCGATGAACTGACAAGTTTTGTGAAACTTAGTTCTTGAGTAGGATTTAAATTCCATTTGAGACCTTCAGTTCGTACATGTGCTGCTTGTCCAAATGGTAATAAACTACATATTTTCCCATTGTATTTCGATTGGATAGAAATTCGATTAAGTCGGTTTGCGTGTAAAAGAAATGTTATATCACATTCAGTTATCACATAAATTTGTAGAGTTGGATAAGTTTGATTGAGTGCGTATAATGAATGAATGATTCCGGTGGTATGGTCAAATCGGCCACCTAACGAACAGAAAACGAGCAGATGATTCAATGCTGACTGTTTTGCTATCATCACACGAACACATTTTGTGAAATCCGTGGCGTTTTGATCTTGCGTTTTAATCAAATCAACACTTGATATTGATTGATAATATTCATAGACATTCGAATCAATCGAATCAAAATCACCGCTAATGTAATCCGGAAGGAAGTTTTCATTTCTTTCGTCGGCATAAATCTTTAACATATTCGCTCCGCCATCAGCACATCCACGAATGATTGCATTGTCCCAAATCTCCTTCGTTAACATATTTCGAAGACTAGCCATCGAATAATTTAGTATTATAATTCCATAGTTTAATGAACGATTCGGTTCGAAAAAGTCATACGGTTTGTGATCATGACGAAGCATTTGTCCTTTTAGTTTTGATAGAACCGACAATTATATAAAAATAAATAAAAATTTTCTATGTCATATGGGTATCCATTAGATTTCTTTTTCCTTCAGGCAAAATAACTTCTTTCTCGGTGCATCTGCTATGTTGTTCTAGTCTTACGTATACAAGAATAAAACAGCGACTAGTAGATGATAAAAACACATGCGAAAGAAAAATAATATATAGGAGCGAAGAAGAAGTCTGCGCGCGCGCATGTGTGTGTGTGCTGATGCAGTATGACTGAAATATAATAAGTTTGCCTGTAGCTCTCGATTTTGATGTCGAAGAGAAAGAGGAGGGGAAAAAAAGAAAGCACCGATATTAATGCATGAAATCGAAGACATATTTATATATAATAACATGATTAAATTAATTCCAAGTGAGATTTAGTTGTCGAAAAGAAATCAATTTGTATTTCTCGACAAAATCGAAGACGTAATCTAATCATGGATTGAATTCCAGTCAATCAAAGTAACATGATGCAAAAGAAAACAATTGCTAGATATACCCTTGAAACCACATGACAGAATCATGGTTTTTTTTCTGTATTTAGATTTTCGAAGACGCATTGGATACTTTTGATGTCGAGAATAATCAGCAGACACACTCGAATAAGTTGGTTTCTTTTGAAAAAGGGATTATTATCAGATCCAAACATGTTCGTATTTCAATAGATCATCAGCAAAGACTTGCGATGAGTCACCAACTGATCTCGATCACGCATTGGTGGAATGCGAACAGATAACTCAATTAGTATTCGAAAATCGTTTGAATGAAGCTTTACGAAGAACGAAAGAACAGTAATTGTTGTCTTTATTTGCATATCTTCGTCTATTTTTACCTTTGAATAGAGAAAATCGATCGTTGTATCATAGTTTATGTCATAGTTCAATAAGTTTTATGCAAGCTGGAATGACATTTAATCAAGTAAGTGAAAGAAAATGGTAGATTTCATTGAATTGGTGTCTTCCTCTAGGATGATATCGAAGCGACCATCCAAGCTTTACGTCATACAACAAATCTGGCGAAAAAAAGTGAATCCTATCGTTCATGGTTGCCGTTTGGTTTACCAGGCAAAGCTGCAATGACAGAATGTAAGTTAAGAAAAAGTAATTCGATTGAATTGATTGAATTCGATCTGTTCGAATGAAATCTGTGGAGTTAAACAGAAGAGATGGTTGATTTGTTTATCTAAAGATCTTTTTCTCATTTGGATTTGATGAGTATTACTATTAAAGTTTTCCGCTCGCTTTCGAGAAACGTTCAAACATCGACAATTATAATAAATAACTAAGAAAAACAGCGTGCAACATGCAACGATAATCGTTCCGAAAGATAAACACAACCATACTCGTCGATGACAATAATTAGTAGGAGAAGAGGTCGTCATGAGAGATGAACATTATCAATTGAAAGAATTCTCGAATTCAACGAGAGAAAATCGCGCACTGTTTGTGTTTCTCTTCTAGATGAATTACACGCCAAATTAGTCTATGCCGAAGCATTATTAATACGAGCTTTGTTAACGTTTATTCAAGACCAAGGATTGTTTAGTTTCATAAGTGGTGCTTTGAAAATTAAAGAATGTCACGATTTATTCGCGTAAGACAAAACCTAATTGATAAAACGCGAAGATGTTGAAGAACAATTGAATTTTCTAGAAAATTAGCAAAAAACAATGATCCGTCCAGATTTTCATCGAAATTATCCTATGAACATTTTGATAGCGGTGTACGAATGGGCAACGGGGCATTTAATTTAGTAAAGAAAATGTTTTTCTATAAGAAGGTGATATATTTGAGGATATTTAGATGATTGCTAATCTACCACAACGAATTATTCGATATTTAGAATTTGCAGGATTTTCCGGAGATAAAGTAAGATCGTGTTGAAAGCGGATTAGGAGAGACTAATTTGATTTTCAGGAATTTGGTTTGAAAGAATTGGAGAAGAGTGCGACAAGTAAAGGTTTACGTGCACCTTTATCAGCCCTTTTACTCCTTGGATATCATACCTATGCTGCTCAAATATTCGGTAATATATTGGTCTTTTTGAACACATTCGTAGCAAAGTTTCATCGTGTAGGAAATGGAGACGGTGATCTGAAGAAAGCTCATACATTAGTTGAATACTATCTGAAACGAAGTCCAACAGTAAGTTGATTTCTTTTATTCGACGCATACAAAAAGAATCCTATTTGGAAGAATGCTCCTATACATTTCTCATCTATCGAACGAATAATGTAATCAATTTTGCAGCAGACATTCATCAGATTTCGGAGAATTCATCGTTCAGCTTGACAAGATTACCTAATTGTCTGACATATACTCAGTGGAATCAAATTTATGTTCATTTCATTTCTGATTAATTCTTTGTTTAGTCATATTTGTTTTTGGTATTTCGGGCAAGACTTCAAACATTGCATTGCCGACTGAATGAAGTAATTCGAATGACTGGAATAATTCGCTATTGAATCTCTTGTTGTTTAATAAGGCCATTGATACATACGAATATGCCATTCAATGTCAAAGTGATTGGAAAAACCTTCATCACGTAAGTTACCCGTCGACAGTACCCTACACATTGATTGGTGTATGTTTCAGATCGCGTATTGGGAAATTCTGTGGTGTTATGTGTAAGTATAATGAATGAAGAATTCTTTTCATGTGATTGATTTGCCCATTGAAGACTTCAATGTGAATGGAAACACGCAGTTGCTATAGCTGAAATTCTCCTAAAGGAAAATAATTGGAGTAAAGCTACATCTTGTTATCTGTTAGCAACATTTCAATTCGAAGAGAATAATGCTGTAGCTACGGAGGAAATTATTCAATTATACAAGTAAAATTCTTGTTTTTCTCACGATCGACACTCAATTCGTGGTGTTTAGACGCGTGCCCGAACTGAAAATTCGTCTAGCGGGTAAATCAATCCCATTGGAGAAATATGCAATAAAACAGTGTGAACATTTTCTTGCGCAAAAATGGCTCTTCCTTCCATCCTTGGTAAGCAAGGATATCTAGAGTGGTTTTATAAAGGAAATTACATGAAAATAATATTCGAAAAAGTTCTTCATAAAAATCGGGAATTTCCATGGATAAATTCATAATTACGGATTTTTTCAGGAAGTAATCTATCTCATGAATGGTTTCTATATTCTTGCCCATGATTCTAATAAATTACAAGAAACCCTTGATATTGTTAATAATGCATTAAAAGATTGCGAACTTAATCATCAAGGTAATTCTTGTTTCTCGAAGTTCTTGATCTCGTTGACGCTGTACTTTTGTCTTCAATAGATGATAAATTCTATTCGGATAGTTATGGATCCGGTTTGTTACTTCGTGGTGTTTTGCTGCACTTTCTTCGACGATACAACGAAGCTCATGAGGCGTTCGATCAATTAATCGACATGTTCGTGTGGAATGCATTGAATAAAACATTCCTATCTTCTCGTTTGTTACTTTCAGGTCCAAAGAATTTGACGAAAAGTCATTATTAGCGCCGAATGCATTACTGGAAAAAGCCATGGTTTACATCGACCTCAAACAGAAATCAAAGGCGAGCGAATATTTGCAAAAGGCGATGTAAGAAATTGAAGATGTGTTTGATAATGATTTTTAAAATCGTTTTTCATCGGTTTTCTAGTGAATGTAAAGATTATCAACTTGAGTCTCGTCTTCATTTTCGTATTAATGCGGCGATGCAAAGATTGAAACAGATGGAAAATGATTCTAGCCAAAACGACGAGTCTTGTAAACATAGAAAAAGCAATGAAACATAGACGTGATATTTTGACATCATTGCTTTTCTCTTTTCGTGATCACATGGTTCCAAATCGAATTCGTTTTTTTTCTGTTCATTCTATCCGATGTGTAAATCCCAGGTCGAACAATCCCATATTCGGATCCGATCGGATCCAATATAGGATTTTATCAGATCCTACAAGAATTCGACGGATCCGATGAAATCCTGGTGACGGAATCGCGTTGGATTCCGACGGTCTCGGATCCCATGTCGGATCTCGTCGGATCCGAAGCATGAATTTCCTGGATTTTCTAAGGGTCATCATAGAACATAGCTAAAAAGATCGCTCATAAAATTTGCAACAACCGACGGGATTTTTCTAGTCGGATTCCAATACAATTCCGTTTCCAGGAATCCGATCGGATTTTGTCGGATCCAGCATCTGATTTTTTGACCTGGGATGTTGATTAATAAATATATATATATTTGCTTTGTGTTCGTTTATTTGCTTTATAATCCAAATAAGTTGTTGAAGGGTACAACCGTTAGGCCGAAAACAGACAGAACAAGATAAAATTGAATTAGCTAATGAAATAGCAAGAAACGATAAAACGAAGATAAATCAACTTTCGCGATGGTTTTAATGATAATGCTTCAATGAGATGTGATCACTCTTCGACGAACAAGAATGAATTAGCGACGCCTCACAGATACATGAATTTTTTAGGTTATCATGTCAAAGAAACGTCAACAGTGAGAAAACTCGTCGTCTGAAAAATTCATTCATTTTTTCTTCTATTTCGTTCGTGAAACTTCGAAAGTTGAATAACCTTAACAATCTTTTGCATTCCAGAATGAAACCAACAACTTGCATTCCCTTGGTTTTGCCATCAGACAAAAATATTCAATCGCAGGGTCCGTTGTCAAATACAAATCATTCCGTAACGACACAACCGATCAAATTTGCCGAAAGCAATCTATCGTCTCTTCGAATTATCAGCGGAATATTGCCACAAACCCTTCCAAATAAATCTCGCTGTATAATAAGACCGTCTTTCACAGCATGCAATCTGCAGACATCCTGGAATGTCCAGACAAAAATTAATTCGCCATCCAGTGTATCAGTTGCTTCAACAAATGCAAACTCATTTCCATCGAATATTGATACTCCAATTGACAATTCCAACTATGTCCAGTCTCCTTCAACAATGCTAAAAATAAATCTATTTATTTCGAAAATTTCTCTAATAGATTTTCTTTATTTCGTTTTATCAAATTGTTTCTGTAGATAATAAACTTGCGTTGGATATGGGCAACACAGTGTCACCACCCAGTATCAAAAGAAGTCTTCCGATTTCTTTAGAAAGAACTGAAGAAAAGAGCAGAAAATCAGAAAAAAAACTTTGTGACTCGGCTAAGCTGAATCAAATGATCTAGTCGATAGATTTATTTCTTTTAGATGGGAAACTGGGAAAGCGAAGATACTGGACTGAACCTGAAACGAACACTTTTATTCAAATCTGGAGTGATTACTATTCCAGATTAGAATATCTGGATCACCTCGACACGCTCCTATTTATAACTCAATGGCAGCTGAATTAAATAGTATCTTTAACGATCAGCAATTGTCAGGGCTTGATGTGAAAACAGAAATAAGCAATCTTTCGATCGAATACAAAAGGAAGAAAAAAGAGCAATCTGGTACTGGCGCTAGTCCATGCTCATGGCCTTATTTTGATAGCATTGACAAGCTCTTAGGTGAGATCAAACTTTCGAAATCGATGTTCCTATATTTATATTTCCTATTTTAGGTGAAAGACCTTATATGGACGATTCACTCTTGACTGATTCAATTAAAATCGAAGAAGAACTGGTTTTCCAAAGCAGTGACACAACTTCTACACCAGATATTCCTTCTAACCAAGTTTCAAAACAAGCTGACGACTCTGTTGAAGAACAACAAAATCCCAATGATTCTGTCAACTCAGTTCTTGAGAATTCGAACGATCCTTCTAGTACATCGACTTCAAGTTCTATTCCGAACACAAGTTCTTCAAAAGAAACGATGTCAAAACGGCAGAAGAAAGATGGGCCAAAGAAAAAACGAGCGTCGGATGCAAAGTAGCTGTTATTCCAATCGTTTCATTTGGTTCACCGCTTTCATTGTGTTTCAGAACGGAGCTTGTTCAACAGCTGGTGAAAAATTTCGAATGCGCGAATGACGCCGCAGCAAGGTCAGAAAGCAAGATGCTAGAACTTCTCGAAAAACAAACCACTCTTCAAGAGATGAGTCTCAATAATCAACGCGAGTTTCGATCTGTATTTAAAAGTTACATGAACAATGTGACAAAGAATTGATAAGATTTATTTCGTATTTCATAATCTAGTGGTCGATTTTTGTTCAGCACATGAAAGAATATTTTTGTTTATTATTCATTAGGAGTTAATAAAGTTTGGTCAAACCTCAGACTATTTTGTTTCCATTTATTTTCATTAACCATCTCTTTTTTAGATGGACAACTCGTTTCTCGTCAATGTTTATTGTTTGCATTCAATCAAAAAGCAAACATTGAAAAACGAAATGCGAAAAATCGAACTCGAATATCAAAGAATATCCAAGAATTACCGTCGTGCTCGAAACCTTCAACGCCAGTTAATCTCATCGATTCACTTAGTCAACAATTCTCTGTATGATATTCGTCGATCTACTTTGGCCCTATCAAAATCTGACAAATGATGATCCAGAATAGTACCGAATATGTCTGACAGACAATTCAAGGAGAACTTTCGAATTGAACGATCCGCTTATACATCCTTGTTGCAAGAAATCGGTCCACACTTGTTAAAACAGGACACGAATTATCGAGCAGCGATTTCGACCGACAAACGAGTAGCTTGTGCTTTATATACACTGGGATCATCAAGTGAACTTCGTACAATTGCCAATCTGTTCGGTATCGGAAAAAGTACAGCGAGAGAAATTCTCCATGATTTTTGTTTAGTTGTGGTGGATTTATATTTTAAATCTTTTATTAAGTTCCCGAAAACACGACGTGATATTCAATCGACAATCGATGGTTTCCAAGAAAAAGTTTCAATATCCAATGTGTTTAGGTGCTCTCGACGGAACTCATATCCCAATCAAAGCACCGAGAGGTTTAGAAACTGACTATTTCAATTATAAAAAATACCATAGTGTTCCCAGGTCGAACAATCCCATATTCGGATCCGATCGGATCCAATATAGGATTTTATCAGATCCTACAAGAATTCGACGGATCCGATGAAATCCTGGTGACGGAATCGCACTGGATTCCGACGGTCTCGGATCCGAAGCATGGATTTCCTGGATTTTTCTAGTCGCGTTCCAATGCAATTCCGTTTCCAGGAATCCGATCGGATTTTGTCGGATGGTCGGATCCAGCATCGGATTTTTTTACCTGGGTTGTTATGCTGGCAACGGTTAATTCCGACTTACTATTCACCTACGTCAATGTCGGTGCTCCAGGTAGATGCAACGATGCTTCCATTTATAGTCGTTGTATCTTATCCGAAATTATCGAAGATCCAATCTATTCGAAATATTCTATGAAGGTGAATAATGTTGCCATTCAATCGCATCTAATTGCCGACTCTGCTTTTGCACTGAATAAAACATTGCTGAAACCATTTGCTTATCGCGTCGACATGCCCAAACCCCATTCTACGTTTAATTATCGTCTTAGCAGGGCTCGTTGTTCGGTGGAACGAGCGTTTGGAGCTTTGAAAAACAGATTTCGTCTTTTACACAGAAAATTAGAATTCGATTTGAAGAATACGATCAATATTATAAAGACTGCCGCAATTCTCCGCGACATTTGCTGTCTCAACAACGATCAACAAGATATTGATTGGGAATTACCCGTTCAAAAATATAAGAAACTGTCGTGTAAAATCCGTACAGGCCATGGAGTAGACATTCGTTCGGCACTAATGAATTATTTTCTCGCAAATCCTTTATGAACCTCTGTTCTTTCATTATTTTCCATGCGTATTT
Organism: Adineta ricciae; assembly: GCA_905250025.1. NCBI lineage: Eukaryota > Metazoa > Rotifera > Eurotatoria > Adinetida > Adinetidae > Adineta > Adineta ricciae. The sequence continues at coordinate 340,301 of CAJNOJ010000010.1, read as the reverse complement.
GTGAAGTTTTACTGTCTCTATTAGAATAGTATTCATTTGTAAACATTTATGTCCAATAAATTATTAAAGTCCTTTTCGTTCAACAATTTCTTTAACTTTGAGCTGTCTCCTGTGGGCGTATGATGACGACATCTATCGATATACTTTCACTTTCTCACAATTCAATAGTGCCTTCTTGACAGTTTGATTGGTGCATTATTCTTTCGGTATGCGCACGCGTTGGCTTGAAACTAAAAACTAAAGTAATGGTTTTTTCTTTTCTGTCTGTTTTCGGCCTTAGTGAATCGGACTGATCTATACATTTGTGGACACCTCGAAGGAAGATTTTGTAAATGAGAAGGCAATGATCGATAAGATATTGTCATGAGTAGATTTGTTGGAATGAGATGTGAACTAAATATGTTTTGAAGTTTTAGATTCGTCTTTATTTATCTATTTATTCATTTCTAGCCGGCCTGTGCCGGTATTCATCGATCTCATTTTCCAATAGTAAAGTAAAAAAGTATGTTTCTCAATCAAGCTGGTTATTATCTCTTAATATTACTTGAACGTTCAAATTTTGATTTAATCTATTTGGCATGGCTGTGGGCTTTGTTCAAACCATTGTGTCTCTTATTGTTATCGTTGTTTCTCTTACCAGCAACAATACTTTTATTCATCTATGGTTCATCATTGTTTTGTTTGATTTATAAACACTGGAATCGGTTAAAAGTAGGTGAGTTTTTCTTGAAAACAACAATCATATACTGTTTTGCGCTTGTTTTTACTTTTCTCATCGTCCTGTAGGCAGCATATTCAGATGATCTTTGGTATGGAGCATTGAAAACATTGGCAATCTTATGGGAATTGCAAGGAAGTATTTGGCACGGTAGGTTTTTCGGAATTAACGGTTGTAGTTGATCGTTTATTTAACTGGAATGTTGAAGGTTATGAAGTCGAAGGATTGGAGCATATTCCGAGTGAAGGACCAGTTTTAATTGTTTTCTATCATGGTGCATTACCTATTGATTTCTACTATTTATTCGCAAAAATTTGGTTATACCGAAATCGACGTGTTCGAGTGGTTGCTGATAAATTTGTTTTTAAGATTCCAGGTGGGTTTGCAATGATAATAAGTGATATTGTTTTAAATAAAAGTTGTTTAGGTCTTGGAACACTTCTGGAAGCTTTGGAAATTCAACCATCAACTTCAGCGACGTGCAAATCAATGCTTGAAGAGGGTCATGTTCTCGCAGTTTCGCCTGGTAAGTCAAAATATCATTTGAATGCACATCCAACGGAATTTTGATTTTAGGTGGAGTGCGAGAAGCACTTTTCGGTGATCATAATTATCAATTGATCTGGAAAGAACGACGAGGTTTCGCTAAAGTGGCTATTGAAGCGAAGACGGTAACTAATCTGGTGTAGATACTTTTAAGTTGATTTTCAATTTCTTAGACAATCATTCCAATGTTTACGAAAAACGTTCGAGAAGCTGTCCGTGCTATGACAATTGGTCGTCGTAAGTCGCACTGCGTCGAAGAAATTGTTTCTCATCTATTGATGTTTTAGGGTTTTTAAGCTACATTTATGAAAAAACTCGATTACCACTTGTGCCAATCTATGGAATGTTTCCAGTAAAAATGATGTGAGCCATCATAAGAATTTCTATTTGAATCTGAATTGATTTGTTTAGTACTTACCTCGGTGAACCCATTCCATATGATCCAAACGTGACGACAGAAATGCTAGTTACTCGAGTACGTCAGAACGAGTACTCCGTGTATGCTTGAATTTCGTTTGTTTTAGGTAAAAAAAGAGATCGAATACTTGATCGAAACTCATCAACACCGTCCGGGTAGTATAACACGAGCGTGTCTCGATCGATTTAGTTGTTTTTCAACAAAACGAACGGAAATAAAGAATGAATAAATAGAAGAAAGCTTCACACTCTCCTACGCTTATTCCAAACATTCAGATATTAGTCTCGATGATGATCATCTTTCATTCTTGTTTGTTTGTTATTCTTTTCTTCTTTTGTTATGCATGCCATGTTCAATATCTTTTCATTCTCTGCACGTATTATTGTATGAGTAATCTTTACTTTGAGATGAAAAGATGATTGATCGTTATTTTGTTCTCTTTTCTAGTTTACTTTAAAGAAAAAATTTTAACGAGCTTATCATCTTCCTATTTGTTTGTATACATGTGTGCAAGTCGATGATTCGGTGTGATGGAAAAATATCGAAGGGACAAGAGTAATTTGTAAACGGACGTCATTATAACAAGATTGTTGTTCTGCTTGGCAGGTAAAGATGTTGATGTGTATGCTGTCAGAATTATACAACGAATTGACGACATATTTTCAATCCGTATCGCAATGGATACAGAAAACACTTCAGTCGCCTTTTCTCGTTGTTGTGGATAAATAAATGAAGTAGCTTCCATGCAACTGTATTCGCATTCTTATCGGCATCCATCGAAAAAATGCGCACTTTTCTCACATTACCAGCCGAAGTTTGTATATCGAATTTTCGAATATCAAAATGGTTTCACTCTCATTTCCTTGATGAACAATGTATCACGACAATTCAGCAAAATTCTCAACATCTATCCTCGATATCAAGTAACTCTTTTTACTCAAATTTAATCGCTCGCTATTCATTGTCGTAACAAAATTCTAAAAGAACTATTATTCATCTTACTCTACTTCTTCCCATCATAAATGAATGACAAAAATACATCCTTTTCCCCCATCAATCACATCGCCAAATCAGAAAACATTTATTTTCCAACTACCATAACTATGTATATTGTTTTCATACAGATAGTATCCACTGTACGTGTTCATAGCAGTTATTTCTTGAAGTAAAATCTGGAACTTATACATAGTGTAATGCGTGATAACATTGTAAGTCTACTTTACTTTTTATTTGTCTGATATAGCCATGCTCCTTGCCTTTCTTATACAGACACTCATCACATTATACCGTGGTTTCTATCAAATTGGTGATGAAGGAGAACGGTACCTTAGTGACGTTACTATATCCGAAAGACAATAACATTGGAGATAAAATAGTATCTTTTATGCAGGGCATCTGCAGGACACGAGACGATGACATCTTCTTTTACTGTATATCTATATATTTATTTGCGTGCTTGTGTTAAAAAGGACTCGCTATTGATAAGCGGGGTTGTTTGATTTCTGTGCAAAAAAACAATTGACTCGATCTAATTCAACTCTTCTGTCGAGTTGCAATAAATTGAATCACGAAAAATATCTTATAGTTTAACTTTATGTAGTAAAAAACAAAGGAACAATTTCCGTTCAAATTGATTCCTCATCGTCGATGTTTTCATCGATCGAAAAATGCAATGGTGTATTTCACGCTGAAAACTATACTGTATCAATGGATTTTTGTTTCTTTCCAGTTCGATTATTCAAACATTTATTTGTTGAGATAACTAACTATTTATAAAGATTGAATGTCAATAGTTAAATCTGGATGTGAGAAAGGTATAAGCCAAAGTGTGACAAAATAAGAAACGAGTGTTGCTGTAAAATAAAGGTAAAAAAATAATCGATCGATAATCAAGCCAATAGCAAGCCATTGCAGACGATACTGGAAAGTGGGATTTGTCGATTGAGAGGACGTTTGTTTTTCTCGATTTCTTTTTATAAGTAAATTAAGTAAATTTTGATCGAAATGTGTGTATTGATCTTTACATTGATTGTAATGATAGAGAATACTCTCGATTAATGTGCTTGGCGTTTCTGGATTAGGTTCAACAACACAAATAGTCGATTCGTCATCAACTTGATTGTCATGTCTAGATGATGTGAGCACCAATTGTTCATTATCCTGATTGTTAGAATGTCGAGTTTGTTGGCGAACTATTAAAGAAGTAGTAGTTGTTGTTGTTGAACGAGAATGTGAACGCTGTGTATGCGTATGCTGTGATTGATTTGTTCGTTCACGTGTATACAGTAAAACTTGTTGTAGTAGTAAATTCTCAATCATATTTTCATAGTTAACATCAAATTCGTTCTTAGCCGTTGCCAGTGGCAAAGGATTCGGCTCACAGGAGAGTCCATGTGACGCACTTGAATCTTCCTAAATGAAAGAGAGAAAACAAATATATTTCTATCAACACAGTTGATTACTGTTGCAAACAAATGTAAATATTCGTTTATTAATATCTACGTATAAAATAGTATTTCAACGAAAAGAAACGAAATGTTCGAATGTGGCAATTAGTATCGTCTTTCGAGTCCTGGCGTTCCTACGAAAAACTTAACATCATCATTTGTTACGCCTTTCTGTACCCAAAGCGCAATAGCTCGACCTGAGAAAACAGCTGTTAGAACACTAGCAATGATATTCAACAACGCAATCGATAGTTGTGTTCCAGCAATACCATACGAAACAGATTCTGCTGATGTACGATTGCTTGGATTATCCTGTCCATTCGTTCGATACAACGAAATAATGAATGAAAAATACACTACTAAATAAATAGCAAACAGTGTCGAGACAACACTCATCGTGAACAATCCATAAACCGATGTATATGTTCGTCGTAGTGCAGATAAGACACCAATAACACCAGTCACAAGAGTGAAAAGACCAAAACAACTTGCTGGATAAGTCCATGGCCACCAATGTTGATAATAATTTGTAATTGTATAGATGTCATCTGTGAAATTTCCAATAATATTCAAATCTGTCGCACCATTGTATACACGTGGAAATTCCAATGCTTGGGTTAATAGACCGATCACAGTTAGGATCAATCCGAATACAAAACCGTGCATACCCCAATTCTCCCATGCGTAATTTTGTGTAAATTTCACCTCCGCTTTCATGATTCCTGTCTTGCGATGAATACTTTTCTAACTGACATCAATACAGACACAGGTATCTGTCAATCGTTCTCTCGCCCGTGATTTTTCCGCTTCGCTGCATAACTTCCGATGTTTACATATGAAAATATCAGATATACATGATATTTGACGTGCGCATCGATTGATTCTTTTTCCAACTAGTTTTCGAAAAACAACGAGAGAGAACATATACTTACTTTTTGACTGAGGACATTTTCGACTTTATCTCGCATACCGAGAAGTGGTGGTAAATATTTCAATGCTAGTTTTCTTAACCAACGTGGCGCACGATGTTTCTCGGATGTGCACATCGCCGCTTGTTGATAAAGGTTAGCTACGATAACTGCCATAATGACTGAGATCGACTAAATACGAAAATATACATTTTTCATCCTTTTTCTCATGCAACAACTTACTGTTAAACTCATTACGATTGTTAGATATATTCCTACGATTTAACAAATAAGAAACATGTTGTTTATATTTCTAATAAATGACTATTTACCGATGATTGGCACAGTATCCGATGTAGCTGGTACTTTCTCGGCAACCATTAGCATAAACACAGAAAATGCAACAAAACACGTTAAGCCAAGCGTTACTTTTTCACCTGAAGATGTTGGTAACCTAAAAAATCCGTAAATATCCATTTTCACATAATATTCCAATCCCATTCTTCCTACCAAAATGACATACAAGTTAAACACGAAAGCATAGCACATGGTATTATCACATTAAATATATAATACAACGGACGTCGACGAATATGAACGCCATAAACCAATTCTCCATAGGTTTTGTTATTCTTCGTTCTAAAGAAAACCCCAAACTATTAATAGACTTAATAAATATTTATAAAGTAGATTAATTTTATATTAGTCGGAGCAAATACCATATCTGTTTAATGAATCTAATTTCTTTTCTTCTTCCTATCATAAATACGAAGACCTAAGCGATTGAAAGTACTCAGATGGACCCCGATTTCCATTCAACTGTAAATATGCCTTGTCAGAATTAATTTCAGGATGTGGAATACTCGATAATTACCTCCAAACGAGACCTTGTTTAACGTCGAGAATGGCCCACCCACTATTTCGAATATTTTCCGACTGCTGTTGATCATTTGTTGCAACAAGTTCATATTTGATTGAGGAAATATCATAAATCCACGATGCAAATTTTAAACCACAAACTTGTCGATCGAATGGAAAATATTGAATATTAACTTTACACGTCGTTCGTAGTTTCATCAAGACAGGGAACACAATTTCGCCGGTATGATAAACCATCACATAGGGACCTTAGTGCACAACGAAGTCTAAATTCAAATTCAACGGATTCATCAGTCTTACCATTAACAACACCCTGTGTTGGTGATTCACTTGTCAGATCAAATGCTGAATTGTAGATGTAACTGTCCGGTAGCCAAATTCGATGGGACGGCAATCGAATACCGCGAATACCGACATATTCGGATTGATTCCAGCCGAGATTTTCATCTTTCCATTTCTGTTCAATACGCACATTCGTCGTTAAGATTTGCGTCTTCTCTTCCTGAACGAGTATTCTCAAAGGAAATGAATTATTCTCAGAATAAATCTGCTTACAAGTTCGAAGAGTTGAGTAATTTCCATTCGAAATGAAATAGTCACCACGCCATCAGCATGTACAACTGGCCTGACACTTGGCTCATAGTATTGCAACAATTTTCTTATCAATTGCTGCTCAGTCGTACAATCTATTTTCGAAAACACATGAAGGAAAGTTAGAGAAACTCGTTAATAATGCGAAAATAATTACTGACCCACGTTCGAAATAAGAAACAAAAACAAAAGCAATACGTCGAAAGTTTTATTCATATAATTATCTTTTGTGTGCGATAAATAATAAAGATATAGACGACGAATTACATGATATAATCTAGTTCCGATTGAGAAAGATACGTTGTTGCGTTTTTCTGTGTCGTATGATGGTGTCGCATCTAAAGCAATTCTAGACATTGTGTTCTTTTTCTCTTCGCTTTCTTTTGTTCTTTATTAGATTCTTGTAGAGGAAAAAGAATATTAGGTTCTCTTTTCATTACATACTTAGAGCGTGATCATCTTCCTTCCTATTCTTGTCTCTATCATTATCCGTCATTCGGTGTTAGAATCCCATCCATCTACTCGATTAGATTTCTCTCCCGTATGTGTCGATCAAGAGAGATACTAAAAGCGAGAGGAAACGATCATCTAAACATCTGTCCATACCTCGCGGGAAACTTGCAATGAGATGAAAATAAGTAGTCAACAAAATTTATCATCCGACACCATCAGCAATCTTATTTATTATCTTTCTTTCCCAAATAAGTGGCGGAGAGAAAGGACAAATTGCTTGTCATGTTCTCCATCATTTGCTCTTCTCGACATCCTCGAGTGATGCATTACGCATACACATATGCCCGCACGATACTCATTGACTTGATACATGCATGTGTTTGGGTTACTAAAACATTCTATCAAATAGTCACAAAGCATTGTCTCGCAAAGCTACAAAAATGAAAAGTTTGGCATTATTATAAGCTATTTTCGCCCAGTATGTTTCTTTTGCGAGAACACTAAGGAGACCAGATGTATATTCACAGTTGGATCTTTTTTTATTGGAGCCTAAGCATGTACTATATGTAAATATAGGTTGGCGATTATTGTAAAAGAATCCAACGAGAAATAACAATTATCTTCTCATTTCCATCCCTCGACAGCGTGTTCTTCTTTATTAGTAAGGAATAATTTAGAAAATATTGGTTGATTTCTCAAAATATATTAGCATTCAAATCAGCAACACTGATTTTTCACCGGTGAATGTCAAGATTCATTGAATCGATTAATTGATAATTTACATATCGATTGGAATTGTAACTTATTGTCTCATGAAGTTTTCTTTCGACACACTGAGCAGAATTCTAGTGCATGTTGTTTTTTGTTTTCGATTATTTATCACTTGTTAATACTTTCTTTCTCTAATCGTCATGAATTTGAAAAGGCGTAGCCTTGCTTTTCTTTTACTCGAGTAAATTTTGTCAAATATTGAATAAACACTTCAACTCCTTCTTTCTCTCTTTCTTCGGGTATTTTTTCGCAAAAATTTAAAGCGCAGAAAAACGAACACGAACTGTCCATTTGCATTGACAAAATAAATAAGCCTTCCGATGATGAAATTTTTGTTCATCACCACATTGTTCGGTATATTATACAACGAAATCCATGTTCATACAAAACTATCTGTTCTCTTTTTAGTTCTAATAACTCATGTGACATCCTTCGATTGCTATGATTGTCAAAACTGTCAAATACCGTTCAATAACCAAACCAGCACGTCTACATGTAACTCCGGAGTTACTTCATGCATGGTAAGCGTCTGTTTCTCTTTGACAAATTACCGAATCTCAATTTCGACATTCATTCGTTTAGAAAATTACAGCCAAATTAGGAACAGTTTATACATATGTGTCTAAGCAATGTGGACCATGTTCGAGCGAAACATTTTTATTCGGTGTAACCTACATAAAAGTCGATTGTTGTTATCAAAATACTTGTAATGGAACAAATATGTTGTCGATACCGACATTAACATTGAGTCTTTGTCTTATTTTTTTTCTATATTTTTTTTGTAAAATTGAGTAAATAAATGAATGAGTAACTAAGGTTTCGAACTGTTTTTGTTTCGTATGAAAAAAATCAATGTCAGTTGGACTATACTCATTGGATTGTGCTTGATAACTCTCATCGGTGGACTTTTCTATCTGATCTATCGAGTTTATATCAATTATATCTACAAGCGAAGACGACCTTGGTCTGAAATAACATCTTTAAAACGAACCAAATCCGAACGAAGGATTAAAAGTGATTCATTAGTTGTATTACCGAGAGTATCGTTATTGCCACTTGTTCAGGAATATCTTCCACATGCTATAAAATCATCAAGAAAAAGAAGAAAGATGATTACTAGACTCCGATTTGTTAGTCCACCTTTGTTTAATAGGAATCTCAAACAGGTATGGGAAGAAATGGAAACAAGAAGTGTCAATTCATCACGACGACTAAAGTCTACTCATACACTGTATCATACAACGGAAGATCGATGCACTTGTGACGAATCTATTGTAGACCAAGCATCACTTGCAAAATATTTCTCAATCACATCTTCCGACGAACTTCTGACACCACCTTCGTCTCTCGAATACTTACCGATAGAAAATCTTTCTCAAAATCAGTCAGCATTTTCAATGCTTTTCAATTCATTAGCTAATCGATCGAAACGATTGCGTAAGAAGGAAGAATCTTTTGGAGACAAAAACCTTAATCCGAATCATACAGTGCTTGACATGGAAAGTGTCGAATTAATAAACAGGTCAAAGCATGTCTCACATCCGTGAAAATCTATTCTTTAGTATTGACAGGCAAGGCAAACATCTAAAAGAATCTTTGTATAAAAATAATGATGCGCCGGTACAGGGGAAAAAAAGATCAATTCTATTCTAATGATTTGATTATTAAATTCATTCCGATGGGTTCAGTTTTCATAATCATGGTGTTTGCCTTATTCCGTAATGAGAAACTATCATAACTAGTGTCTTATAATAAGCCGAGCCAATCCATCACTCTAATGAGATTGAAGAGCAACGCTTAAAAATAATGCATAAGGATAAATTGAAACAATCAACTGAGATTATATTAATGCGTCTTATGCGCAGAACTAAATATGATTAAGATTTGATCCGTTTACTAAATGATATATGTGAAACGTTACCATCGGAAAGATGAAAATACTTGCACTGCAACAAGCACCTTAGTGATAGTCGTTAAAAATATACAAGTCCTCAACCTTGTCTAGCATAGAAACATATCTTTAAAGATTCCTTTCACGTCATCGTGATTCGTTACTCTTCTAGATAATTTGTATAATTACATTCCGTCGGACCAAAAATAGCATAATTGCATAGAACTTTGACATAACAGAAATCCTGAATATGCATGAATTAGCTGAGCCTTTCGCAAAGACATGTAATGTTTGATGTAGCTCGTATATAAAAAGGAGCGCTCAAATACTTGATTCCGATGGATTCTCATTCAGAAATTGAGTGTTGATAATTTCAAAGAATTATCTGATCCGTTCCATAACACATAAACTTAATAGGATCAATACTTATATTCACGTATCACAGCCACGATCGGAAATCAATGAGAAATCTATTCACAAATTCGGATTGATACTCATATAAACAATGAATATATTACTATGGATTGAACTTGATATATCGAATCAGTTGCTTATGCTCACGTTTGTCAAAACAACTCAAGTTTTGAGAGATTTAGAAGACATTTATGGAGGGAAAAGCGTTTGACCTGAAAACTGTTGTAAAGAAACAACCAGTGGATACAAAGCTGGAAAATCTTTCGAGTAGAAGACGAGTTGATTCTCGACAATTGAATAAACTCAAACGTTTATGAATTGTCATATAGCATAAAGTCTTCGAAGTGAAGAAATTTTTTTTTCGTTTGATTACTCAGAAAAAGTTCTCTTCAATCTTTTTAAAATAAATATCATCAGAAGCCCAATCGTGGTGATTTGCTCGTTAATACCGATTCACGATTAGATTATAATTGATAAATTCAAATCTAAAACGTTTGCTTTCTGATTTGAAATTTGTCGGAAAGAGAATTATGATACGTTTTTATATTCACAGTGCGAAATGAAGTCAAGCCATGATTTATTTACATTCAAAGAGCATTTTTTGTTTTTGTTTTATTTTTACGATTACCATGCCTATTCTTGTTCATCCATGGTGAATGTGTCCTCACCTATGAAACAAAAGTGTCCAGTTACGTTTTCATTGCCATTTCTTTCATCGTTTTTTTTCTTTTTTTTTTCTTTTAATTTAATGTTTATTTAAAACATTCTTTTGTTACATTCACAACCATCACTGTTTTTCTAACTGAATGCAAACGTCACACACTTTGATTTCGCTGTTCTTCATCGTATTTGAATAGCAATGGCGACAGCAGCTTATTCAACACATCCCGACAATGCATATGCCGGCTTTGGCTCCGAAGCAGATCCTTACAATACAAATAATCCGGGTATAGTACTATTATTCGATATTTTTCTTCATTCATACCTTTGTTCTGCAGGTACATATGATACTGGCTTTGGACCAATCGCTTCAAACGACTATGAATATCCACCTGATGCTTATGATAATGACTATCCTAATGGTCAACAACAGCAACCATTTTACACAAATGACTATCAACAGGCTCCACATACAAATGAGGACTACGATACGCGACAACCTCAACATAATCCAATGAATACATATAATCAACAGCCTCAAAACGGCTACCCAAATGCATACACACAGCCACCTCAGAATGGATATCCGAACTCATATAACCAGCAACCTCAAGCCAATCCACCTAACACACATGGACAACAATCTCAAAACACTTATCCAAATCCATATGCTCAACAACCACCTGCTCATAACCAATATCAACAACAACCATATCACCAGTCGAAGCAGCAACAGCAATCTTTGTATCCAAATGAATATGGCCAACCTCCCTATTCTAATGGTCAGCATCCCATGCAACAAACTCAGGATATCCCTCCAAATGCCCACCCACAACAACAACAGCAGCAGCAGCAACAGCAGCCCTATTATCCAAATCAATATGATCAATCTCCATACGATAATGAAGATTATCCCCCACAACAACCTCCAAATCATGTTGGACAGCAACAACTACCACCACCGCCACCATCACATAGTCAACAACATCAGCAGCCGCAACAATTCAATAGTTTCCCGAACCAACAAGCACATCAAATGCATCAACGACCGGTGCTAAACAACTCTGACCATAATGATGGTTTTAACGATATGAATCCGATGCAACCACCCTATAACCAACATACAAACAATCAATACGCAGATTCAAGAAGTCATCAACAAGTAAATATCTTTAGAACGCACACGATTATTATCTGTCTTACTTATTTGCATAGACATTCGTGGCCAATACACAACGGCATCCATCGAGTCCAGTCGACCAACAATCTCGACCACATTTCTCTCAATCTGAACATCTGCCAAATAATCGTCCGCCTAAACAAGATCAACCGCCATCACAACAACAACGGTATAATCCACCACCTCCCTCACCACCCGAATCCGATCATCAAATTTCTAAACCTCGTATATCTGTTGCTTCGATTCACCGTCCTTCAGTAGTAAATGATACTACTAACTATCAATTTGAGCCAATCGCCAAACCAAACAATAGTCGACAAGAAACTAAAAATTCGAAAACAAATGATCTTCGAGATCAAACGCATAAGACAAAAGCCGATACACGTGATAATAAGTCAAATGGAACGAAATCGAAATCACAGAATGCAAGTTCTCAAACGGAGATACGAAGCGATTCAGACAAAGTTAAACAGAATAAAAAACAACCACCAACGAAGAAGAATAGAGACAATGATTCTCTCAGTGACGACGACCGACGTGATCGTGATAAATCAAATCGAAATAAGAAGCCGTCGAAATCACATAAGAATCATCGTGATAATTATCGCTCGGACGATGATTATAGCAGCGATGAAAATGATGGATGTCGGCGATGTCGTTCGCGAAAACAAACAACATATTCGGACACGCATCTCGATAGAAATACTCGTCTTCCGCCGCTTCGTCGCCTGGGAAAATCATCGCAGTATGATTCTCGTCCTGATCATCGATCACCTGCGAAACTTACATCCCAACGACGCTTTTCACAATTCGACGATTCCCTCTCATTCGGATTGCAGTCTAGTCGACGCAGTCGTCATCAGATGGGAAGAGATGCAAGTAATCATCGTGCTCCTCGTCGTGATGCTCCCGAGTCATTGTACGATCGCGATCAACGTAATGGAAAGCCTAGACGTAATCAAACAGATCAAAAACGTAGTACTGATCGACGTGATCATGGTCGAAGAGACGATCATAAGACTCAACGCTCTCAACTAGGTCCACTTCGAAGCACTCGAAATGATCGTAAGCATCGTGGTACATGCGATAAATGTGGAAGATCATCACCGGAGTCAGACGATTATTCTTCGGTATTGGAGGGAAGAGGACGTATAAGACCCAATGAAATTCCTTTTTCGCATCCGCCGATACGATCAGGTTTGAATGCTTTGCTTGTCAGCTATGTGTTTGATTATTCTTGTTCTTGTTTTATAGATACTTACGTAGAAACTGAACGGATACGTGCAGTACGTGATGCTCAAGGCTATTACATTCCGTACAAACCATATACTCTGAAAGAATACAATCAATTGAAGAAATCATTGCTCTCTAATCCATATTCGAAACCTGATCAACCTCCTCCAACCGATCGAGTAAATATCTGTTGAATTGAAGAGCGTTTCAAATAGATACTATCTGTCTTCTAATTTTATTTAGAAAGAACTTGTGAAGAAAGGTCAAGAATATGGCACATTTATTGAAAAACAAGTCATCGATAGTTTTGAACCACGCCAGTCTCTATTGAAAGAAAATCAACCTGTTAAACCATGGCATGGAGGCATCAGCACGTTACCTGATCCTGAAGACGCCGCTAAAAGAGAACGAGTAGCTTGAAATCATTGATTTAGAGTCAAATTAACAGAACAATGCTTTGGGTTTCTTTTAGGCTATTGAATACGCGAAAATTCAAGTGAGAAAATATCAAGAAATAGGCACGACACGTACCCGTTCTCATAAGTCCGCACCCGATCATTATGCCGTCAAACCTTTGCCGAGAATGAATGGTAATGAATCACATTTACGTATTTGCAGAATTTGCAATGGTATATGCACAAAACCAACGCAAACTATTCGACACAGCTGACGCAAATGATTAACGCACATTTTACTTTGAGCTTTTGTCTCATAATTCCGCTAATTTCATTAAAACCTCTTTCTTTTGTTTATATATAGAATGGAACAAGCGAACTAATCAAGTGCCCAATGATGATGATGATGATGATGATGACGACTAGTGTGAATGTGATCAATTCCTTTTTTGTCTTTTTCATTATATATTTCTTTTTATGAACAGAGAACACGACTGAACAGAATAAAAATGAAGGTCTCTATATCATAAAAATCAATGAATTCTTGTTGATTAAACCGTCTTTACAATTGATTTTTACTCCGGACATGATATCATAATCAATTTCTCAGTTGGATCATTTCCGATCTCTTTTTTTTCCATATCAATACATTTAGAATCAGAGAACGGAAAAAGCCCCACTTGAATCAGATTGAATAGTAGCGAGTAGAAAGAGAAAGAGTAACCTCGTCTTTTTCTTCTCTTACAATAACGAACACTAATCGGCAGGCTTTAACTGGACACAATGGCATGGAGATCATGCGTTATTACAGTTTGTTTAATACTTAGTTGGATTCAAATTGTATCAATGGTTCGGAAAAGTAAAAATACGCGAGGATGTTTTGCTGAATTGAGATGTGGTGGTAAGAGAAATTAGTTCAATAGGATCAACAGCGTTTTATCTTGTGTATGAATAGATCGATCAGAAAATCTTTCCATTGCTGTTCAAGGTCTACCTGGTTTAATGGGACCACAAGGACCCACAGGTGAACTTTGACTTGAATATGAAGAATTTCGAGTAGACATTCTTTCGTTAGGTTTGCCTGGACCGATGGGTTTACGAGGTCTTACCGGACCACCTGGTAAAAATGAATTGCTCTATTTCGTTTGTCGATTATTATTAATTTGCGTTTAGGACGTGATGGGTTTGTTGAACGTCCTCCTTCTTTTTATGGTGAATTGCGACGTTTATTCACGACGAAAAATGCAGATAGTGTACTGCGGCCGTGGACAGTCAGTGAAACAACGAATGCACCGGATGTATCGACATATTTCTCTCGAGAAACGGGAATATTCACTGCGCCAATTGATGGTCTCTATCAATTTTATCTGACAATATCTGTTTCAAAAGCTAAGGTAAACTCGCATTCAATTTACTGTTTGATAATCTCTTCTACTTCATCTGAAGGCGTCAGTTTATATTTCTCAAAACGGAAAACGTGCATGTACTGTTTGGGTTGAGTCTGTCGCTTCGGTACAAAACGAAACCTTAGCTTGGGGTTGGGCAAGTGGTTCGATTGATTGTCTTCTACGCTGTCAAACGGGTGATCGAATATCACCTGTTGCATCGTATCGCCCAAATGAAAATTTCAATTCACAAGTCTATGGTTACTCGTACTCAACGTTTTCTGGTTATATGTTATTCAATAGTTAGTATATTTTATTGTGTATGGATTGAACATGAAAGAAACGTTGTCTGTCTCTCTCTCTCGCTCGCTGTATGTTTTTTGTTTCTGCTTTTCTGCTAATCTTTTAAATATGGAATTATATTATCAATAAACCATTGATCACTAAATCGTAAATGGTCAGTGTCCGATTCGAGAAATTTAAGTCGTGCTTGTTTATCCATTACTTGTAAACCTAATAAATCTTTCAGATATATATCGCTTTCCCGTAGCGGAACAATTTTCGAAGTACCATTGGCAGCATAGAAGCCAAAATGTTCACTTTCATGCGGATATACCATAGTGTCACGCAGGAATTTCACCATGACAAAATTACGGATTTTCAAAAGGTTTGTTCGATAATCTTTATTAAACGTGCGTTCTTGATTGATATCAGCGAGGAAAACGCTTACTTTCCGATACAATTCTTCCCGATGAGCTAAATTACAGACAGATATTTAATTATCTTCCGAAATAGACCGACATACGATCTTGCCAATACTCGGCTTGAACAAGATGTTCTTGTACGAACGATTCATAGACACCAAAACGTAATAATTCACGAATATAATTACAAATAGTGACATTATCACCAGGACATCGTGGAAATCCAAAAACACCTTGATGTTGACCACCGATGGAAATTAAATTCAACATTGGTGGATTAGGACAGCGTTGCGCAATCGCACGAAGGAATTGTCCACCCTGTGAGAAACTACTCTCAAACAAAAATAAGTAACAATTGAATAACTTTCTTATGCAATTTCTTTACCCAATCGCATGATAACCATTCGTTAAATTCTTATCCGCTTTTAGTAATTGACAAGCATAGTCAATCTGATGATTAACATTCATGAAAAATCCATTGGCAGTATCTTCTTCGACATTGGAGCCGATTCGAAGAGAATGAACGTAAGGACTCGGCGAAATCTCTTTTTCAATCAATTTAATGATTGTTCCGAGACTCAGAGGATTACAACAAGTATCACCCATGCCATGCCACAGAACAACTGGTGGTGAGCCAGATGCGACAAAAGCATGGCTGAAATAAAGAACAATACTGATAACAAACAACATTGAAAATGAAAGTTGTTTTTATCGAAATATTTTTATCTACTTTTGACAATATCTTATATGAGAAGAAGAAGAAAAAATACGGCCCCGTACACCCTGTGTGAAGATATGTGTAGTTCGAACAGATGTTAAACACTTTTATTCAAGTTGATAGACTGACGTACAATAACAGCAGTCACTTGTTGGAGTTTATTTATACAAATATATGGTAACCAAAATGTTAATCTCGACGATGTCTGTCTTTTTCTCTGTCGCGATCTCGTTCTTTCTTGTCACGGTGTTCATGTCGACTTGAGTGTTTCTTTCGGCGTTCACGTGAACGTGAGCGTGAGCGTGAGCGCGAACGTGATCTTGATTTTGATCGACTTCTTGATCGTCTAAAATAATTCCAATAGAACAACCAATAACAATAGTTTGCCGTAAGCTTACCTTCTTTTCTTTGAACTTCTTTCTCGTGGTGATGGCGATCGACCATGGCGAGGCGAAGGTGATCTTTCGGGTTTATCATAATCTTTCCATTTTTTCTTTGGCTTATCTGTTGTCTGTTCTTTCTTTTGCACTTTCTTCGCTTCTTCCTGCTCGTCTTCATCACTTGATTCATTATCATCGATATCTTCATCAAGGACAGACTGACGTGCTTCCAATTGATTATTTTCCTCGAGAACCCAGCGCTTTTGTAAACGAGGTAATTGAACATCTAACACACGTTCTTCACGCAGTAATTCATCAATGAATTCATCCATGTGAACTAGTTCGTATTCTATTAAAAAGAATTTTAACGATTATCTCATGAAATAAGAGAAATCTCACTATCATTTCGATTCAATCGCTTCATTTTACGATAATCATTGTAAAGTGGTTCTAAATATTTGTAAATTTCCACTGAAGTTCCAACCAATCGCATATAGAATGCACCAAGTGCACGAACATATCTAAATAAATCCTTTATTTATTTCTCAATTGTAAACTATCCTTCACATATATTGTACTTCCTCATGTCACTGACTAAATTCTCCTGTCGATCTACTGACTGACCTTGACTAACAATCGTATTGCAAATAACTCCGGTATTCCGACTAACGCTATTCATCCTTTGCACTAAATTACTTACTTAAATTCTTCATTTTTGATAAATTCGACAATAATATCTTTTTCCGGACAAATTTGTAACATTTTCAGGATTAAACACAGGAACGGTGCAGGTCGAATATTACCACCGGAGACTCCACCGACATATTTCAATTCTACCGCTTTATCAACAACCAATTCCGCTATAAATTTAAAAAAAAATTTCAAACTTGCTGAGAATTCTGCTCTTTACCTGTCAAAGCAAAACAATCTTCTTTCCAATATCGGCATTCATAGATTCGAGATCGAATGATTTTCTCGATCAAATATTGCGGATTGGTACCTTTGATTGTAGGTGCTTCCTTGACCGTTCGATTAGCCATCCGTGCCTGAGTGACTTTTCTAACAAAAGAAAACAGCGACGAATTTAGTTTGAAATTGAGTAAGAAAGAAAGAAAATTTCCTCCAATTTTTATTAGACGATACTTTTCCACCAATGAAATCGTTTTCTTTAGATGGAAGCAGTATCATTGTTTAAGAAATGAAATAAAATTTCATTTGAATTTTTTTCTCTTTCTTCTTCCGTCGCTGAGTTTTGTTTATCATCCGATCTTGATCAATTCGATTGACTATGAACTCAATGCAAGACATTGAACAAATCTCTTTCTCTCTGAGCACCTTCTGATTCTGACATATGTCACCTAAGGTTTGTTTTTGTTTTCTTCTCGCCAAATACTTTAACAAAGGTTTGGTCTAATCGAATTCCAAATGTCATTCATAGTCGATAGTCGACTACATGTGTTTGATCTTTATTCAAATGTGACTACATTAAGCTCGCTATTCTTCAACTGACAAGACAATTGATCTCCACTGGTCATTATGAGACACGTGTGAAAAAAAAGTGTCCATTCTAATTGATTTTTTTGTCTCTCTTTGAACAATAACATTGAACAGACATTTTGTTGAAAATTTGTGTCTACCGTCACTGTTGTCTCGTGTGTTTTTTTTCCTCTCTTTTTTCTTCTCTCCTGGTGCCATACGCTTTAATAGTTTAGAGGACTATTGGGATGGAATCGTTTTTTTTTCCTTTTTTTCTTTCTTGATATAGCATTTAAATGACGACGAACCACATTGTGCGTTGGTTGTCAATGTTCGATTCCTGTTTTTATTCGTTCTTCTTCTTTTTATTCTAGATTATTTTATAGGTAAAAAGAAAGACACGCGCTTCTCTACTGTTGAACACGTCTATAGAGAGTCAAACGTGAGAAACACAAGAATGATCGTTTTATTTTAGTAACAGTAATGCATATTGCACACTTCAAAGATGAATAACCAAGGTAAAAACGTCGAAGTATTTCATTCAACAATTTTTTTTCCTTCGTAGAAGACAACTTCATAAAAGATGAACTCAAAGGTAAATCTGTTTGAGGATACATTTTCTTTTTATGTTAATCTGAAAAATTTCATTCGAAGAAGACGATGAAAAAGTAATAACAAATGCAAATCAAGGAGGTAAACACATATTCACCTTGAAACCATCGATTAAATTCTTTTTCTTCTCTAAAGATACTTATCCGATCTCAGATAATGAATCAACAATCGATTCAACGTCGTTAATCAATACAAATATTATGAAAAATGAGGATCAAGGTAAGTTAAGAACATGTCTACGATTACTAAATACGAATCAGATATTCGATTACATAACTATCCGCATCGGAATATTGAAATTCTTTCCTTGTTATGTATACCTGAATGTATTTTACGCGTAGTATTTTCGTATCTATGATTAACTAACTTTTGTTGACTTCAAATGTTCATCTATCTGTCAATAAACCTCTTTTCGTCCCGCCGTCGACTCTCGGTAAATACCGAACGTAACTTGTTGTCGTTGTCTATCGTAACTTACATTGTTTTGAACTATTACTCAACGATGGTTGTGTGTATATTTCAAACGATCTTTTATCTCTATCTTTTGGATTTCATCAATGCCAGTGTCGAAACTTTACATTTCGAAAGTGGTTGTCTACGAGACTCGAATATGATTCAACTACATCTCCGTTGTTCACTATACGAACATATCAAAATCATTCGAGTTATTTATGGTTATTCAAAGCAACGATCCACTCATCAATGTCAATTCAGCATCTACGATTGTATACAAGAAGGTGCAAGTCGAGCGATTCTGTCATGCCATGGCAAACAAACGTGTATTATTAATTTAACAAAGAAGGAGATTCTTTCGACAACAGTGACAACCAAAGGTGTACCTGTGTGTTCGGATTTTAACTATGTTCAAGTGAACTTTGCTTGCATTCCTGATGCGAATGACATTTGCGATAGTTGGAAAGACACGGGAGCTACTGTTCACTTAAGTCATACACGTTCACGAGATAAGCAATTTAATGAATGTCAATGTAAAGTACGATCATCGTTATCCAACGGACAAGTATTGCTTCAAGCCAAAGAAATTAATCGACAATTCGACAATTCCGATGAGAGTCATTCATCGAAATCTTCGAATACAGATTGTCGAAAGACAACTTATTTAGAAATCGCCACTGATCGTTCCGAACGTAAGTGTATGGATAATCTACCATCAAATGGAAATGCACTATTCGGTTCTGGTTCCCATAATTTCACTCTTACATACATTCGCAACGATCCATTCTCGGAATTGTTCTTCTTTTTTGAATTGAAGGCAAGTCCGGTGAAAAAAGATCATCATGTCCAAATTGTTTGTAATTGGGCTAGACGTACAACAACAACAGTACGTACAACATTACCTAAGGCACGTCGACGGAAATTGACAACCATTAGTGTACTACGTGGTGGACGGTTAAGTCGACTTGATCTCATTCGACATCCATTCGCATCAGAAAATGAAATCAATAGATCTGACAATGATGACGAAGCCATAATTGAGAATGACGACAACTCTATTATAAATAACAACGAAGGCGAAGAAGAAGGAGGAGAAAATACAATAGAATCACCGAAGCCAAACAAAAGAAAATTATCCATAACTGACTCGCCCGTATTGATCACAACAACGGCAAGTTTATCTGCCGATGGTGATGACGAATGGTCTCGAATTTCATCCATAGTTGATACCGAATCTCCTGCCTCGTCGGAACACTTATTTTCGCTAGATAACGACACATTGCTTAGTTCTGCTCAAGCTTTATTTACATCAGCTGAACAAAACTCTCGTCAAAAAGTCACTACAAAGAAATTTCTTGTTATTCTTCTTTTGACTACATTCACCGTCCTATTTCTCTTCATTCTCTACTGTCTCAAAGTGAAACAACCGAAGTTTATCCAACGTATGAAACTTCAACTCAGTGTTGCTTTCCTATTCTGTTGCGAAGCTAGTAAACTTCTATTCTCTACCTCGCATAACCCACAGTCGATGTCCCCTACTTCATCAGATACACTAACACATCGTCACCACCATTCATCGCCGATGGTTGATTATCAATCAAGTGCATATTACATGAATGGCACAGCAAACAATTGTCGTACTATACAAAGTATTTACGAATACGATGATTATGGTGAAAAATCCATTTATAGTATCTATACCGATAATAATATGTCCGACGGGTCGGAATATACGACTAGATATGATCGTTATCAAAGTGGAGATACTTGTTAACTATTTTTAGTTTTCGCTTGTTCATTCTTACTTGATACTGTTTTTGTTGTTGTTCTATTTGTTCTTAATGATAAAGCCTTTTGTGTCTTGAGATTTGTTTTCATTTCTATAAGTGCATGATTATTATCGGCAATAAAATCAGCACTGTAAACTAATGATTGAGTCTTTTTTAAATTTTCATTTTCTTAGACACCATGTCTCAAGATTCCTTAATTGACGACGATCATAATGATGATGATAATGATGACAAGCCAATCCAACAAATCCCTTCAATCATAAACACGATTAGCACAAGAGTTCAAAGTAAACATCGAAACCTTTTCAATCGTTGTTTCACGAGAATGTTCTATTGTAGGTGCTCGATCTTCGAATCTCGATGAACATATAAAATTAGTCAAACAAAAGAAAGAAGAAGCAGATGAATTACGTTTGCAACGATTCCAAGAACAACTGCGTCAGAAAGAGCAAAAATGGTAAGTTATTATTCATGACAACAAATCATCGTGCCTGACACCCGAGATGTCTGTTAATAAATTGATTTCGTCTCGATGATTCACGCCACAGAAACGCAAGAAAGAAAAAAATAGAGGAACAGCAAATGCGAATAGAAAAAAAAACTATTCAAAATCATTCATTTTGCATAGGTTATAAACATTGCACACTTGTTATACTTGTTTTTTCTTCTCTCCTCCTCTTTTCATCTTGTTGTTGTTATTTTGCTGCTCAGTTTCATCTGATGGATTCTATCTGAGTGCAATCTCTTCTCTTATTGCTATGAATTTATCTATCGATTGTATAGTGTAGCTATTCCAGATACTATTACGAGCTTGACATTTCTTTTCCTTTTTTATTGCTTGGAACCAGACAACGGCACGAAAATACTACTGTTTTACATCTACCAGGCATGTATAATCAAGCATTGGAGAACGAGAAGAGAAAAAATGCGAGAGAGGGGGAGAAAGTGACGATTATCGAAAGCATGTATAAGATGCGTGAGATAGAGAGTATTTTCTGTTCTTGTTTTGGGTAGGTAGAGTCAGCTGGCTAAGAAAAACACTGTCGTCTTCTCTTTTTTCAATGATCGATGTCTATTAAATAGGAAGAAAAAAACTAAGAAGAAGAGGAAAGTTGGATATTGTTGATATGCAAATGGCAGCAACGGAGAGAAGAGAAAAAAAAATAGAAGCTTCTCCATTTGCTTATTGATGAACTGAAATCCTGAATAGACCTTGTCGTGTTTTCTCTGATCAAGGTTATTCGTTGTGTATTATTAGGCAGCAACAGCAATTACAACGGGTGAAAAAGTGGCTACAATTGCGCAATCGTGATACTGATCATCGATTACAAGTCGAAGAAAGACGTAAAAAGCGTGAAGAGGAAGCCAAAGTATGTTATTTTTTGTTCTGAAACAATGGACAATGTATCTCGTCGTTTTTTTTCTTCTCTCTATAGGCTAAAATTGACGAAATATTACGACGAGAGAAAGAACGAGAACAAAGAGCTAATTCACAAATAGCGACCCATTTAAGGTAGAAAAAAAAGCATCGATTCTATTTTGTTCACAAAGATGAATGGGATTTATTTTTTGTAGAGGAAATGCATCGCATAAATCAGACTCTCTTATGAGCTTGTCTACTGATGTATTAGTAACTCGACGAGCTATTTCTGCACCACGTACACGCTCAAAACCGATGAACAGTTTGTTGAAGGATGAAGATCTTTTCAAAAACGAATTTATTTATTTGATTAGACATGACAAATCGACGGAAATCAAATGATTCTCCAATTACAACTTCATCTGAAGAAACCGCTGATAATACAGCTTGTAAGTTTATCTCATCGTTTCTCTTTTGATTATTTTCATTAAAAAACTTATCTTTATACGAATGGATTATTTTCGAGAAGACATTTATAAACACAAAATAACTCTCATTTCTGCTTCTTTTTATTCTCGATCTGTTTCTCTCTTTCATACACAAACGCTCTCTCTTCACTTGTAGCTGCCATCAGTTCTCATCAGGTTAATCCGGTTGACGGACATCGATATCATCGATCACGTCATTCACATGATGTAACAATGACAAATGAAGATAATTCTTTGTCAGGTACACCTCGTTCATCTGCACACGCTCGAACACGGCCGATGCCGGCATCGTATGCCTATTGGTTAAATACCGGTGATAACAACAATAATCACTCAAATGCCAGTTTTATGCGTTCGACATATGCGGCTACATGTCGATCTCGTCTCAGCCGCAGTGTGGAACGATGTCCTCGAGCTTGTAGAGGTATTCGCTCGCCTTGTGTCAGCTTATTGATATAGTACATGTGTGCATATGACCTTCTTGATATTGTTTCTGTATGTGTGCGTTTGTGTGTGTGTGTGTGTATGTGCTGTTGCTTTGCTTTGGTTCGAAAAATGATTTAATCTTCGAAAATTTCCTATGCAAATCAATAATCAATATATCTTTTTTAATGATCTAGCTCATGACGATTCATCAAATATTGTCTCAACAACAGGAGCAGGAACAACTGCTTCGACATTAACAGCAAATGGTGATCATCAACGTCGAGGACATAGTATTAATCGACAACATTTAGATGAAACAATTCGTCGGCTTTCTAAACCAAAAGCAATTAATATGGCTCAATCGATACATATTGGTGCGACAGTTTCATCAGCATCCAATGGAATATCTTCGTCACACTCCAGTCATCAAATTCGTACGTCGGCTTCATCTGTTCCCATGAATAATCATTCAAGTTCAACACGTGCTTCTTCCAGTACTCGAAAAGTAGGTCTATGCATTGATACTGTCAAAGCAACCGACTGTTCTTTTAAAGCCACTTATAGCGCGTCCAAATACTGCTCCAGTTTCTTCAGTGATTGATTCTGGCACATCTCAAACGGATGAGTCCACGAATCGACAACCATCAACAAATCGTTCTGGTGCTCATGCGAAACTTCCAATTCCTTCGTCATCAAAACCGCCAACATCCTCGACGTCTTCTGTGCGTTCTAAACCACCCGTATCACGTTCTGTAATGACAACATCTCATTCATCGTCTACGCTATCATCAGTATCGACAGCCCACACTAATAAACAAAATGTTCGCCGTATTAACGGCGCATCGCCATCGAAACCAAAAACTGAAGTCGAATCCGTACCCACTGAACAGAATTCACAGACAGATACACTATCATCTGAACAAATATGCGATGATCAAATCTTACCAAACGAAGAGAAATCTTCGAATCATGAAGATGCTGCAGACAAACAAGATGAAGATAGTAATGAACAAACACTTATTGAAATTCCATCCCTTCAGCCAGCCAGTAATGATACCCTTACGGAAGTCAATAATCCTCCCGCAGCTCTATTATCGAAAAAAGAACAACAGATCCTTGATGAACAGGAATATCAACGTAAACTAGGTCAAAAGATTCGTGAAGCACAACAACGTATGGAACTCGAGCGTCAACGTGAGGAAGAACGAAAGCGGCAACTAGAACAAGAAGAATATGAACGCGAACAAGAACAAATTCGTATTGCTGAAGAACAGCGGCGTGCTGAAGAAGAACGTTTGCAACGTGCTATTGAAGAACGTGAACGCGAAAATGAATTGAAACGTCAAGAAGAATTACGTTTGCAGCAGCAACGTGAAGAACTAGAACGAAAACAAGCTGAAGAAGCTGAACGTCTTCAACGTGAAAGACAAGAACGAGCAAAGAAAGAAGAAGACGAACGAATAGAACGAAAGAAACGCCTAGATTTAATAATGCGACGAACAAGACAAGTTTCACCATCTCCAAAAGTAAATATTATTTCGATTCTCATTTATTTTTCGTATGAAGATTTATTCTAGCCTGAAATTAGTATTAGTAAAACTAATATTGATGAAACAAATGGTCATGATCAACCACAAGCAACCATATCTCATTCCATTTCTGAAAATCGTATTCCAACATCGCTATCAACCGATAACTTTCTCGCTTCGACAAACAACAATAATGAATCTATAACTGCTGAAGCTCCCAAGTACGGCAACAGTTTCATTGCAATCGAAAACAGATGATTTTTCATTTTGATATTTAGATTCAAATCCCCTCTTCTTCAAAGTCTGCTTGATAAAGCTCGAAACACTCGATCAACAGATAATCTTGTTCAATCATCGATGACTGCATCACAATTGATGACTGAAAGTATGATTGATGAAAGTCTCAATACCAATCAATCAACTACTCGAACAGATCCGTCTGACGACGATGATAATGATGAACAACTAGATTCAGGTATTAACAATATAATCAATGGTCATAGTGATTCACCGTAAGTATCAAATAATAAACGAAATGCTTACTTTTTATTTGATGTGTTAAAGTCTGTCTATATCGGGAAATCTGAACTCTTTTCATGAACATACACTGGAAACAAGCACTACGACTCAGTAATGCATACTGTAGGCAATATCTGATAGAAAATACAGCAAAAATTTCAACTGGTAGACGAAAATCTAGTCTTATCTGATGAAATATCAGTTCTATTACTTGTTTTTCTTATTTATTTCGCTCAATAATATTGCACAGACTGCAACTAATTTGTTTTCTATTATTGCAACAAAAGCCATATACTATCTGCAAAATCGATTATTCTATTCTGGCATTCTAAACTACTTATTGCTCTTAAACGTTTGTTTTGCTCATATGGCGTTTGTATATGCGTGTGTGTTTGCTCGCTCTCTCTCTCTCTGTTGTTTTCTCTCTCCATGCTTGATGCCCGTTGTTCTTATTTTTTTTTCTAAATAAAACTTTTGAATACAGAGCGGAATCAGCTAAACGAATCGATATTCTACATGAATAGCAACGATCGACATGACTTGTATAGACATCTGTCTCTCGTGTTTCCTATTACTCATAAACGAAACCATTGAGAAGAAATGCTCGTGATGATTCAACAAAATGGCGTCCTATGGTGATCAATTTCTCTTTTTACGAATGAAATATTTTACTTAGAAACACGTTTATTATCAGATGGCTACAGTCGAACGACGACCTTTACGCGCGCTTAAGGTAAAAACTGTTCCACCGTCACGATTACCATCGCCAACGAAGGTGAAAAACAACGAAAAACATCTGACTCCACTTGAAAAACGTCGTCTGAATATTCGTTTACATCTTTTACAAAATACAACACGTCGAACGCAACCGCCCAATGAACCGACACTTGTCTTTGATTCATTTCTTTATTTAGGTGGGTTAAAATCGCTCAGTAATAAAGTGAGTTTGATTTCCCTCAGGATGCTTCTCTTTCATCCTTCGTTTTACTTACATTCTTCATCAGACTCGTCTCAAACGTCTAAAAATAACTCACATACTTTCGGTCGTTTTCATTCCACCAGCAAAGAATCTCATTCCACCGAATACGAAACATTTGTTCTTAAAAGCCGACGATAACGTCGCATTCAACATGACACCATACTTCGAACAAGCATGTCAATTCATCGAAGAAGCACGCTTGTCAAATGGTGCAGTCTTGGTGCATTGCGTCTGTGGTGTATCTCGTTCAACCACGTTATGTTGTGCTTACCTGATGAAATATCATTCCATGACAATTGAACAAGCGTTAATCCAATTACGTTCACGTCGTCATATAATTCAACCGAACAATGGCTTCCTGCGACAGTTAGTTCTCCACGGTGAACGCTTATTGGAACAAGAACAAGCTGATCGTGATAATACAGACATGAATATAATCGCTGAACAATTAAAGAATGTTTAACTTTTCTGTGTTTGTTTTCTTTCTATGACAGCACGAATGTTTTAGTCAGATTTTTCAAATTTCACGAATTATTTTTAGATTCTCGCTTGAATTATGGCTTCAAACTATACTAACCAACAGAAGACGTCATCTTCGAATAACAATCGATCAGGTTTTCTTGGTAAAACTGGCACTGATGAAGCACCATTGGACCGAACATTTTATAATATGCTAAACGTTTCATCAACAGCAAATGGAACAGAAATCAAACGAGCTTATTATACACTTTCATTACAATATCATCCTGATCGAACGCAAAATCTTGATGAATTTACGCGACGTGAATACGCCGAACGGTTTAAACTTATTTCGCAAGCATATTGTAGGACAATGATAGAAGATCTGAGATGATCGATTCGCTTTCTTTGTAGCTATTTTAAGCGATCCAGAAAAACGAACGCTCTATAACAGGTAAGTTGATTTCGCTCATGATTCACTCGTGATTTGATTGAAAGACGAAACAAAGCTTTCTAAGGACGAAATTAGCTTCTATGAATTTTTGTTTTCGTTTAGGTATGGTAAAGATGAGTATTTGATGAATAATGATACAATGAATATGTCGTTCGAAGATTTCGATACTGAGGAATTCTTTCAAACAATGTTCGGTGGTGAACAATTTCATGATATTATTGGCGATTTCCAATTAGCCAAAACATTCAAACATACGATCAGCCAACTACTGAAAGATGAAGATCAAACACCTGAACAAAGAGACGAACAGAAACGGCAACATTTGTTATTTACTGAAGAATGTTTCAAAGATCGAGAGGAACGCGTGAAACACTTATCGAACAATCTAATATTAAAATTATCTGTCTTCACTGATAACGATCACTCTACGAATAAAGAAGATGCATCCCGTCAAGCATTGGAACATTTTCTGGAAGTCAATCGTGCGGATATGCTAAATTTATTACAAGCACCACATGGTGAACAATTATTGCACTGCATTGGCTACGTTTATTCGTTCAAAGCACGATTTTGGTTAAGTAAAATGAACTCGCAAGAAGGTCATATCGTTAAACGTTTCTTGGGTTACGGTAGACATGCTCATTCTGCATGGAAAGATCGTGTTCATACAGTAAGAGAAGCAGTTAAAACTGTGAAGTGCGTTGTTCAATTAGGACAATCAATGTCGAAGTTAGAACAAATTGAACATGAAGAATTAGCTATTTCAGAGAATGCAGATGATTCTCAATATCCATTCCGACATCATTCAGGTCATTTAGAATATAGCGGATATACACCATCTGTGTCAGTGCAAGAGAAGCCCGAACGAAGATCATCGACACGATCAGTTGTACCATTGAGTGATGAAGCCAAACGTCAACTCGAAGCAAATGTAGCTGCTAAATCCATGGAAACTCTTTGGCATGTGGTTAAACTCGAAATTGAGAGTACCGAACGCGATGTATGTGATCGCGTTTTGAATGATTTATCGTGTTCGCGTGATATTCGTCGGTCTCGCTGTATTGCTCTTTCCAAATTAGGGCAATTGTGGCAACAAGCTTCTCTTACAGATTTATCATAAGAATGAATGTGTCTTTTTTTTTTCTTCCGTAATTTGAGTGAACGAAAGAATATACTTTGTTAAAATTTACTTTTCTTTTCTCTCTCTTTTTCATATGAATATCTAGATGCTTTGCCGATGCAGCATCTATCATCGACCGATTTAAATGATTGCATTGATTATTCATCATTTGATGAATCGATCAATCTCGAAGAATTTATTTCAAATAAAAATGATAATCAGTTAACATTAACAAAATTATTTGCATTGCTACGAACATGGAATAAAACTGTACATAATCACTTTGTGAAACTTATTCTCTCAGTAAGTGAAATTTCAATGTTGAATCAATTTGAATCTTCTTTTCCTTTAAGATCTTAGACCGCGAAATCAATATCAATGAATACGATGTAGTGACTGGTATGAGTTTACTTCATTTCACATGTAAATTCGGAGCAAGACAACTTGGATATGAAAAAGAAGCAGTGCAAATTATGAATGCTTTGATTAAGAAAGGTGACTTGTCATTAAAAATAATCTTAATTAGGTTTGTTAACAAAGAAATTTTTGTTAGGTATTAATCTTTCGGCAACATGTCTGTGGATGCAAATGAATTGTTTTCATTATTGTGCTTTTTTTGACTCGTCATCGATTTGTGAACTTCTCTTGAAACAACCTGATGTTCTTCCATGTAAATTATTTCAGATGATTTTTCCTTTCAAATGTTTTTATTCTGATTTAGTGTTAAATCAAACTTGTTCTTCCTTTAAAAATGATACTCCATTACATCTAGCATGTGCAACTTTATCTGTGCCTACGGCACAAATGTTAGTACGAGCAGGAGCCAATCGACAGATACGGGATGATCAAAAGCGGGTTGCTGCTGGTTTGTTGTTCTGATATCGTGAAAGAAATATGTTCATTTTTTTTTAATTAGATTGTATTCCAACGGTGAATACGGAAGAACAACAGCAACTGGTAAACGCTTTGCGAATGCTATTCGATGATCCAATGTCTGAACAACAACAAACAGTTTTACTTGACTCAACTATAAGTAATTAAAAACAAGAATCCTTTGTCTTGAATATCGATTGTTTCTCATAGGTTCAGATCATCAAAAACCAACACAGTTTCAGATAGGCGAACGCGTTCGTCTTACTAATAGCAAAGTAATGAGACGAACAATTCGTCTGTCTTATTGTTAACTCTGATGTAATAATTGAAATAGATTGGAACAATAAAATACTTTGGCGCTGTTCCTTTCGGTGTTAATCTTTGGTATGGCATTGAACTTGATGAACCGACTGGGAAACATGATGGATGCGTTGGTGGAACACGATATTTTACTTGTCCTGCGAACAAAGGTAGATTAGATTTATCATGCAAAAAATCTTTGTTTTTCATGCAAATATTTATTAGGTCTTTTCGTACAACCATCATTTTTACGAAAACTGACGCCAGTTGAACATTCTCCTGAACGTGAACGTAAATTTCGACCGATCAATTTTCCATTACCTGATACCAGCAGTGTTTCGAGTCGTGTTGATACTGGTATAGAAAGTTGAATAATCATACAAGACAAATTTTTCGAATATGATTTTCTTAAAGGTTTACGACGCGATAGTTCATCAGACAGTCGAACTACGGAAGTCTATCAAGTCAATGATCGTGTCTCACTTTCAAAGAATCGAAGTGGGACAGTTCGATATGCTGGACCAACATTGTTAGGCTCAGGTAGAATTAATTCGTAGAACATATACATATGTCTATACATGTTATTTAGGTATTTGGTATGGAATTGAATTGGATACATCCGATGGTTTACATGATGGATGTTTAAATATCGAAGGACAACGATATTTTCAATGTAAATCTCAGCATGGCATATTCGTACGAGGTCAAACTTTAAGAATGTATGTGGATTTATGCTGAAAAGTATCTTATCTAATGAAAAATTCGATTGGATAGGTTGAAGGATAATGAACAACGAACAAATTCAATGGCAAATTCCTTTGAAGTCTCATCGAAACATAATTCACGAATGACAAACTCAGATTACGATACACTCAGTAATTACTCGATTAAAATATCTATAAACAACGATCAATTCGATTTCGTTTCATTTAGCCATGGCTTCAAGTATAGCTGATGCTGACCCCTTAAGTAAATCCATCGATGCGAGGTACAGAACTTCATTTATTTCCAATCATCTTCATCTTTTTTCGATATTTAGTATTCTCAGTATGTCATTCCAGATAGGTGATAAAGTTTATTGTCACAATCATCCAGGTAGATGACCTTTTCTGTCTATTGGTGTGATTGAAGTCATTTGAATTTAGCCATTGTTCGTTTTATTGGCACTACATTGTTCTCGGAAGGTATCTGGATTGGTATCGAGTTTATCTCGCGTGCGCTTGGTAAGAACGATGGTTCGGTCAATGGTCGCAACTATTTTCAATGTAAACCGAATCATGGTTTATTCGTTCGACCTAATCGTTTGACATTGACAAAAAAATAATCTATCCACCATTTATTCTCATATTGTCTTCTCAGGAACTATTTAACTGTGATTAAAAATCAGTTCTTCTTTTTTCATTCTTAGCGTTTGCTTTTTTCCTTCAACTGTGATAATATTTTAGTTAGAATTTTAGCTTCCAAATACACCATAGTTTTGACTTTTATTTGTAGATAAAGATATTACATGGCTAAAACGCCGACGAGAAATGCTTCAACTACGTTAAATGAACAACTGCCTGAGAATGATGATCGATGTAAGAAAAACTTCTCAAAAGTTTTTCAAATGATTCGATTCCTGTTTGTTTTTTGAAGTTGATGATTACGGATCGGAAAATCCATTGGATTTCACAGCGGGTAGCATTCGGCCAAATGAACATGCATTCTTTTCTGAT
Organism: Adineta ricciae; assembly: GCA_905250025.1. Taxonomy (NCBI): domain Eukaryota; kingdom Metazoa; phylum Rotifera; class Eurotatoria; order Adinetida; family Adinetidae; genus Adineta; species Adineta ricciae. Next base: position 309,057 of record CAJNOJ010000010.1, on the reverse strand, counting down.
GTTACAACAATGAAAGAATTGGAAAGTGATTTAACTGATCTCTTACAACGATTTCGAGAAGGAACATTACTAGCATTTAGTGAGTATCGATTCTGTTCTATTCGATAAAAATTCATCCTTTTGCTCAATAGGTCCTCAATTCACTTGTGCAAAAATGGATACAATCCGTGAAACGCAGGAACAACTAGCAAGATTGCATTTTTCATTAGACAAAGATCTTTCGACTATTAAGTATGAATGAACTGTCTTATTTTGAGTTCACTTTATCATGGTGATTTGTGTCTAGTATTGAATCGGATGAATGTCAAAAGAAAGCCAATGAAAATATGTCATGTCTAATGCAAAGGGTAAGCGCATGAAAAGCTATTCTCATGCAACACGTTGTTTTTGTGTTTTTAGTTACAAAAACTAACTGAAGAAATGTAAGTAAACTTGTCGAGATGAGTAAATAAACATTTATCGTACTTCTTATCTAGTGAAAAACTACCCCAAATGCCTCCAGATCATCCAGTGAATGGTGGGACTGAATAAAAAGCATTTTTTTTAATTTGTTTCTCTTATGTATAATAAATTCGATGAAATAAAGTTAGTATATATTACATCAGTATGAATAACACGTGTTTCATCAGCTTTAGAAAAAAATATTTGTTATTACTCAATCTTGAGTAATCATCTGAGACGATTTTACATGGTAAAAGCAGTTATAAATATCCCGCAGAGAACTCGGCAAAATCACTTCTAAGATACAAAAAACAGTTTTGCTCGAAATGATTGCATACCCTGAAACAGAGCAATTTCGACATGTCATTGTTAGCGTGACTAAACATTCCCGACGAAATGAAGAAGATCGTGATAAGCCATTGCCTGTTTTGAAATTTATCGGAACAGTTAAATTACACGGAACTAATGCCGGTATTGGTTATCACAAAGATTCCGGTCATTGGTTACAATCACGAAACAACGTGCTCACGACACAAAAAGATAATGCAGGTTTCGCGCAACATATGGAACCATTAGCGGATGAATTCTTTACGGAAATCGTTCTCGCACAAAGTCAAGCAATTCGAGATGAATATGAGAAAGGACGAAAAATTATTATCTATGGTGAATGGTGTGGAGGAAATATTCAAAAGAACGTTGCAATTTGCGAGTTACCAAAGATGTTCGTTATTTTCAAAATCAAAGTACGTGAAGAAACAGCAGTAGAACCTGAAGAAGAAAATCAATCGGAGGATGTCGAAGCAAAACCTAATATGAATTCATTCTGGCTTGCTCCAAAAGATTGGTCGCATATCAAATGGCATGACAAATTCATTTACAATATATTTGATTTTCCAATTTATGAAATCGAGATCGATTTTGAAAATCCGAAACTTTCGCAAAACAAACTTGTGGAGATAACTCAGGCAGTCGAGAAAGAGTGTCCTGTTGGTAAATATTTTGATAAAACAGGTATTGGTGAAGGCGTGGTATGGACAGAATGGGCAGTGACAAACGGTGGTTTGACATTCAAAGTGAAAGGCGAAGAACATTCCGTTAGCAAAGTGAAAACATTAGCACCTGTAGATACAGAGAAATTAGCCAGTGTTAAAGAATTTGTTGATTATGCATGTACGGAGAATCGTATGCGTCAAGGCCTGGATTATTTACGTGAACAACAACTAACGATCGAAATGAAGAATGTTGGAGTGTGGATGAAATGGTTGATAGCGGATATTTTCAAAGAAGAAAAAGATACGATAGAAGCATCGAACATGGATCAGAAAGATATTACACGAGCAGTACCAGCCAAAGCACGAACTTGGTTTCAACAACAACTCTCCTAGCGTGGCAATATAAACAATTATTTTATCGCTCTTTTTTTCACTTTGCAATTAAATAAACTATTTCGAATAAAATTGTCATTATAGTCTGATGAGCGCGGTCTAAGATAATCAAATGGATAGAGCAATGAATATCATCGGTGTAACTATCACAGCGCTCGTTGTGCTGATGACAATTGTCGCTGGAATTTTGTATTACTTCATCATTCATCGCTATTTAAAGCAACAAAAATACGTTCATAGTGAGACGAATCTTTCCACAACGACGAAACAAAGACAGATTTCGACAACTTCATTTTGAACTCAAAACAACTATATTCGACGTGAAATATCTCAAGACCTGAAATAATCAAAACGATCACTCACGACATCTTAAGATTTTTTCCGTTCTCTCATTTTCTGGCGAATACTGTTCATCATAAGCAACCTTGTAATAGAGAACAAAACATATGAATAGTAATATAAAAACTATATCTGTGAGCATACCTATTCCATACTGATTTAATTTAATTGATTGATTGATTAATTAAAAGTATTATGACTGGAGATAGTTCTGTCAAGAACACTCATTCGAAAATTGTTCTTGACTATTCGTTCTGTAATGCCAGTAACATATGGAATTATCTGGGGGTTATTACAATATTTCTCTTCGTGACCATTTTGATATCTTATTTAAAACATCGACAACGACAAAAAACCTTACGGCATTATAAAACAAATTACAATTCAATCTATCTTATAGTATTAATTGTTCTCGGTTTGTTTTTTGTTATTCCATTAATGTGTTGGTTGTTAACATTCGTCGAAATTCTCGTTACGTTTGTACGTTATGGACAGATTCCAGCCTCACCATTACCAATTCTTACATTGCCTATACGAGCAGTGGCATTTATTTATTTGAAAATTACAACAGCTATCCATATCTATTTAACAGCGCCAGGCACATTCATTTTTCTTTTATTCTTTATAGCTTTAGCATGTATTAAATATCTTCTTCTCATTCTTCTTCGTTTTGGCTTACCAGGTTTTTTTCTTTTTTCATATATCGGTTTTGCTTTGCCGTTATATGCTTTGAGTGAAGTCGGAAATGTCGATTCCTGGATTGACCTAGCATTTACCAGTCAATTACCATTGTTTATTATTTATAAATTTAGATCACTTCTTCTAGCGATGAAACCGAACGTTCTGTGGGTAGTTTTATTTCTTGTTTTTCTTCTTGGATGTTATCTCAAGTTTGGTATAACAATGTTATTTGTTTGTAAATGTTTTCTTGCTATTGTTCTCATTCGTTTTACATATGTTATTGGAAGAATCTTTGTATTTTTTGTCTTTTCTAAACCGGTGTCACCACAGACAGGTAGAGCTAGTGATGATGGTCACTAAAATTACATGGTAACAAAATTTTCAACTGTCATTGTCATTAACATCTTTCTTTGTCTAATCGAAAGAATAAATCATTTGATCGTTCGGTTCGAATAAATATAATCTTAGATTTTACTGTTGAGTAAATACTGTCTTGATCGTAAAAGTACAGCAATCTTATAAATGTTGCTTTTAATGGATTCATGAAACACGCACTTTCCCCTTTTTTTTCATAAAACGAAACACATAAAGAGTAGAAAAATACAACGTATCTGACTCGGTGTATGGCATCTATCGAACCAATGTCCTGTTAGAAATCTTCAATCTTCACGCGTACGAAGATTGTCCCATGAATATAGTCGCCATTTTTCGCTTTCAGTTTGACATGTCGATACCCTAACTGCAGTGCATGAAACGGTATACAAGCCTGTCCAAGAAACGTCGATCGTCCGTATCGATCATGATCGCGTACTTGAAATATAATTAAACATAATTCCGGACAGTAGATGTCCATAGAGATCTTATGATCCCATATAGGATTCAAACCATTATTTCGCACAGGTGGCGTTCGATGTTCAGTAGTATCACATTCGATGCCATATGTACAAACTTTCACATAAGGATCAGATATATCTGAATGTTCGATTAAATTGCGTTCTTTTGGCAAATGTTGTCCACTGATAACATGAATTTCTAAACGTTTGCCTTTATCGAAAAATCTCTTTTTCGGATCGAATGATCGATCGGTTGCTAATAAACATGGCGGTTTTAAGAGATAACCACAGCCACCATTATCACTGAAGAAGCCATTTTGAAGACACATCGATTCGTCATTTGCTTGATAATTAAGTGCGACCATTTGCACGCCTGAGTTGAGAACAAGGTATTCGTTTTGTTTGCAAAAAACAAGCAATTCATTTTACCGTAAGCCCAATAGAAGGGTGGATGTAAATTGCTTGAATCTTGTCGCATTGTACCGGGATAAACACGTACTAAATGTCGTTGAGTTAATGTAATGAATTCTTGATGTTGTGGTGTTTCAGTAGCAATCAACTCATTTGCTTTCGATTCTTTGAATGATATTGTATGGTTGCATCTCTCTGAACACAATCGATATTTATTGATTCATTCGAATAGTCGCAGTTACTCACGTGTTGATATTGTGTGTCTTATATTGGTAAAGGAAACAATCTGTGAATAGATAACTAGGCGAGAGAAATCGGGATGATAATTCTAAAGATTCAATCGTAAACTTAATCTGAATGGTTCAATTCGTTCTATACTTTAGGATATGGTTCCGTCTCATCATTGCTTCGATCTGATTTTGGATCAGCTGGAATTTGACCTTTACGATATCGACGACTCTAGATTTTAGTGTACAGTTATATCAAAACAAACTCTTCCTGTGCTTTTCTTCTTACGCGAATAAGTACTTTGTATTTCAGCTGTTCAGGCGATGGTAATGTCTCGTAGTCGTCCGATAACGGTTCAGTCAACAAATAATCTGTTCAAGAATATGAAGATAAATATCGAATGAATCATACAATCAATTTACTTTTAAGTATAGTTTTCAAATGATGTGCCAGTACACCTTGTTGCTCGTACGAACAATGATTTTCAATATTTAAGAAAAGCGGATAGCTAATTATGAACAACATGCTGTTTTTCTGATGAGATAATCACATTAAATAAACTTACGGTGAAGCTTCAAATGCAACTGTTTCAATAGCGAGTAAAATATCTCGAAAGGAAATTGGTACTGTCAACGTATGTCCGTGATAAACAATTGGCTCCATATTTTCTCCGTCATAGCAATCCACTGAAGTCAAAGATGAAACAGCGGTATAAACTCACACGAAAAATATATTTCGATGATTTACTTTCTACTGCCCGACAGCCAGTTCGTAGCGCATGTATGTACGTTTCCGGAGTGCAATTACCAAAAATTTGATTGTTTCGAAGGTACCTAAGGAGAAAATGGCTCTAGTTTGGTGATGAATTCTGTTGTCTTTCTTACGTATTATGCGATGTAGCAATGAAATAATCGGTGATAGGTCTTGTCATATCATGATAAATTCGGTGAGATTTATCTGCATTCATTAGACAGAATTCTTCATGGAGCAAGAGTAATCGTAAACCATCAACTCCCATTCCTTCACATTGACGACCTTCGACGGATGGCTCAAATCGTGCAATTAATCTTGAACAATCTTCAATAGACAATGCTTTGATATTCTCTTCTTTTTGTAAGAAATCTTTCAATTGTTCAATTGTTAGATAATTCTTTCGTTCAACTCCATTCGATGAAGTCGTTGGTTCTGGAGTAATTGATGCTGAACGTCGGCGGAAACTCGATGTCAAACCTTTCGCTTTCGAAGTTTTCGGTTTTCGAAAACTTAATGAACGAGATGGGCGTGTATGATTTGTACATGTTAATCTAGGAAATTTATGAATCACTGAATATTCCGACAATGTCGCTGCCATTTGTTCACTATTGCTATTGTTGAATCTAAGAAAGAAAAGGACTCTTTCAGATCATTGAATCTTTCTGGATGACTTACTGGCAAATGATTTTTAATAATTCTGGTCGTTGGGATACAAATTTGTAAAAGGTGATGAATTCCTCTTTGTCTAAATGATTCAATTCGAGCGAATTTCGTGTGCGAATGTTCGCTTGATTAAAATAATGATTGAGGTCGTTTTCATTCAATTGAATATTCAACGTATGTAAAAGATGCTGAACTTCGTGACGACTTAATTGTCCTGAATGATCAATATCAGCTCGAGAAAATAAATGCCAAATCCATTGATCAGTTATTTCACGATATGTTCGAATATGTGATCGATAACGATTGATTAAATACTCGATTCCTTGAATCCATTGTGTACGAATTTCTTCTGATTCAGCAAGTAAATCAATTGAACGACGATTATTGTTATACAGAATAGAAAAGGCCAACTGCTTTTGATCTTCGGATATCTTTCGCTTTTTCAAGCACCTCTTCCAAACATTGGTCGTAAAACCCGGCCGAATTTGATCGATATCTCGAATGAGACATGCTTCAAATTTCGATGAATGTCTGGAACCGAGATAATGTATCGCATCTTCAGATAAAAGCAAATAAAACAAACGTGAATACGTTCGACCATTCGGCTTGTGTTTGATAAATGTTGTTCGACGTTTAAGAACATTAATCAAATCAGTTTGTTGGGTATTGATAACGTTCGATGCATCAATATCCATAATTCTAAATAAGAAAATTCGACTGGAATGTTAACGGGAACATTCATACCTTTTCCACTGTATTTCATCCATGTTTTCTTTTGAAATTAACGTACGAAACGAATGTACTTTCTACGAGAATGACTTGCTTTGGGTTTTCGCTGCGATTCTTTTATTTATTCATTACTACATGAAGTGGGTGAATGAATCAATAGCGTTCTTTGATGTCTCTTTTTCCTACGACATCAAGTGAAGTTGAAGAAAGAAAAAAATAGAAGTAAGAAAAAGAAAAAAAGCGTTTCGTAGCAACTTCTCGTCTTTCGAGATTATTTATTTTTCATACTAATAAAAAAAGATGAAGACTTTATCGAGCCCGACGTGAATACATTTCTATTAATTCATTTCATCCTGAGTAGGGGATATCAAGCATTTGTCCTTCTATTTGTCAATAACTGTTGGCAAGGAAATCTACTCTGATGATAATATTGACATGATAAATAACTGTAGAAGTTTGTCTTAGGTTAAAAAAAAAAGAAGAAGAAAAAGAAAAGACGATGTCAGCTGACTTTGACACGAATTCAAGGACACTCTTCTTAACTATTGAAGTTCAACATATTTTTCCAAGGTAAACTACTGTCGAGAACAAATCTTGAATTTCAACAACAACAATACTCTAAATCTGATCATAGTATTTCTTGTAAACATGCAATCAAAGTTTTCTTTAATTACACACAAAATTTTCCTCCCTTTCAAAGCACACAGTTTGCCAAAACTATCAAATATCGAGCTGTGTTGTATTTGTAAAAAAAAGTGTCGATGTTCATGGAATCATACGTTGAATATTAGCATACAAAATTTGTTTTGACTCTGCTTGATTTATTTTATATGAGAAAATAGATACAAGTTGGAGATTGAGAGTGGAAAAACATTATTAGCCTTTGATTGTTTTTAATAATTTTTGCTTCATTTCCGTTATACCTGGGTTTTGATCACGTCTATGTGAAGAAATAGAATGTAAGAGTACCGATGGAGAAAGAAAAACATACGCAGCATTTTGAAGAAATATTGAAAGAAGATTTTTCGTTGATTTTGGTAATATTTGGTGAATATCAATGAGTGTTTGATAGATTTTACTGTACTGATTCACCGGACGACGTAAACGACCTGTTTGTTCGTCCTATAAAAAAGAAAAATATTTACTATTGCAAAGGAAAAACAAGAGATCATCGAATTACTTTGATGAAACCTAACGCAACGAGTAGTCGTTCATTAAAGTTGCGTTCGTTCGATGTAGAAAAAGTCAAAACCTTCAAAGCATTTTCTATGCGAATAAAAGAAATGGAATTGATCTTGACATGTTCGAATTGTTTCTACCTGCTATAGATGAACTTTGTTTTTGTGCGAGTGTATTGTCATTCCATAGGTCTTCGAGTAATTTTACAGCGCGCTCAATCGATTGTTCGTCATTCTATCAACGTATTTGATCATTTCAATACAACTGGACAAATCCATGACTTACTTTAAGGTACTCTTTCACTTTATCGATGCTGATCAGTGTTGAGAGTTTGTTATCTTTGGCCTAGTCAAGATGGAAGGATATCGAGAAGAGAATAGGATATGTTTGTAAATTACTTCAGTTGTTGATTGTGAACCGAAATTAAATGTGGAATTTACACTGAAGTCAAATTTAGCCATCATGTTTGATAGGCCACTAACACCTTCGGGTGGATTGGTTGATGATGAAGCAGCGAAATGAAAACCGTTCGTTTGTTTCGTCGAAAATGCTGGTGTTTCTTCAGGTTGTTCCTCTTCTGCTTCTTGATATTCTTCATCATCGTCTTCATCAATTTCTTGTTCATCATCGTAATCATTCTCTTCTTCTTCTTCTTCCTCATCGCTACCTTCATCATCACTGTTACAAAAACAAAAAAATTGCATCGAATAAGTGATTCATAGAAACGATCAAATTACCTGAACGCCATTTGATCAACAAATGGTTTATTCTCGAGAACTTGACGCACTTCTTCTATTCCATCAAGACCAAAGCAGTTTCCTAAAACAACATTTCATCTTCATTGTCAACTAACTCGAATTGAATTTGTAGCTTTACCGTTCAAATCTAGCACCTTCAGTGATGGCATATTCTTTACCGATCGTGCCACTTCCAAGCCCCCGTCGATATGCATATCATTACATCCAAGATACAATTCCTTTGAAAAGTAAATCTTAGAAAATTAGCTCTTGATACGGGTAAAAAATAGTCAAACTTGGAGATTCTTATGGGAAACGATAGCACGAGCGACGGCGACTGCGCCTCGTGTGCGAATCAAGGAAGATTCGAGATTGAGTATTTCTAGTTTGGGTAGTTTTTCAATAGCAGACGCTAGTTTTGGTGCTGCCGTTGTAATCGTATTATCATTAAGATCGATAATACGTAGATTTCGATTGTGAAGAAAAGCTGTCGTCAATGCTTCAATACCCGGTGGTCGAATACCGTTTTGGGGCATGCGAATAACTTCTAAAGTACCGATAATCTAGACCAAAGACACATCAGTAGATTCGCTTTCACGCAAATAAAGACAGTTACTTCAAATGCTTTCGCCAATGCTTGTGAACCTTCAATTTCGAGACGATTTCGACCAGCAATGAATTGCTTCAGAGCAAATTGTTTGCCGCCAGCTGCAATACTATTCTTATGACAAGCAATCAAGGCTTCTGCTAATAACTACACATACAATTGAGATCATAGCGAGATTTTCTTTTTGAAAACAAAATAATGAAATGATCTTACTTTGCCACCCATACTGCCCATGCCACAATTATTTAAACGAAGTTCTTCGAGCGTATAGCATGCAGACGATAAGAGAAATGATTCGAGTCCTTTTACACCAATAGGCCCAAATGCATTATCACTTAGATTAATTTCGACTATGTGAGATCCATTAGTCAAAAGTCCTTGTGTTAATTTAATCTGTCGAAAACAAACGGATCAGTTCATCGTTCGAAAATATCTCAATCATACCAATGATGGTGGCACTTCTGTTTTAAGTCGAGTTGTAAATAAATCATTCCATATCAAACGCTAAATATTTAATCAATCAATCAAGAGAATAAATCATTATTTAAGTCTTTACTTCGATTTCACTATGTTTTGCTAATGCTTTTCCGATCGCTGTTGCCGCTTCTTCGTTGATAGTATTACCTTCAAGACGTAATGCTTTTAATGGTTTAAATTTTTCGATGGCAGTACATAGTTCTTTCACTAGAATTCACAATACGAATAAGAGATCCTATAATTAGTCACAAGAAAAGTAAGTTGAATACCATCAGCGGCAGTGTTGCCTTTTAAACCTCGATTTGCCCACGATAGTTCATGTTCTGTTGATTTAAGACTTTTCGAAAGATTATCCGTCATTTGAAATGAATTTAAATAAGAGAAATGTATGAGCAAATTCAGTTGTACTTCTTGTAACGTCAAAGAATGCCTTTTGTGAATGCTCGAGTCGATAATTGTACTTTTCGACTACAATGAACAAACAGAAGTTTCGAAAATATTGGATATGATGTGATTATATGTTGAAAACAGAAAAGATGTCGCTATTTTTCACTTATCATTAAGTGAAAGAAGATCTGTTGGATATCAAGGCGCCTGTGATGGCTTGGTACTAGAAGTCTTGTTCTTGTGAGATCTATCGACATTTGTATGTATTATTATCTTCCATAGCAAAACGATCGTGATTATAGTGTACTCGACATGACTTTTTCATTGATGAAATATTTGCATGCAATAGACATTTTCGGTAGAGATGATGCTAATCATTTGAAATTCGATATTGCAATGTCAGTATAAGTTCCAGTGAAGTCTATCGACATGTGTATTCTCTTCACGCATATCTGCATAAACAAGACTGAAAATTATAGTAGAAAACGAATGTACCAAAGCTTTATATTCTGATGTCATTATATTCTTTTGACCAAAAGCAAAACATTAAATTCGCTTCGTGATGTGAATCACACGACAACTGGTTTATAATTAGCGATGGTATTTTTAGCAATAGTTATAAACTTGCTACTCAAAAGTATCATTGACAATAAATCTCAAGCTAATCTATGTTTTCATCACTTTCAATTGATTACCACATTAAAGATAGAAATAGATGGTAGGCTTATTTCCCATACATATTCATTCGTTGATGTTGTCGATCTTATTGAGAGAGTGAGAGAGAAAAACAACGAAGCAATGCGACAGAGAAACTCGACGACTGAGTGGCAGAGAAAAAGAAATCGAAGAAAAGAGACGAGAGAAAAGCTTAGTAGATCTTGAAATAGTTAATCAAACAATTTATTTTTAAAAATATTTCTGCGTAAAACAAAAAAATGGCGAGTATTTAGAATGAAAGTTCGATTTTTTCAGTTCGTAAAAGTAAAAATAAAACTGCAGCGTAGTTCTTCAAAGACAAACTACCGCTGTTGTGCATAACCTCGTTCTATACCTATGAAATACTTTTATCTTTTCAGAACTATCGAACTTTTCTAAAAATAGGTTTTATCTTACGCAACTTGTATCCGATCCTTTTATATACATAAAGTCAGACGTATCTAGACTGCTAATTGACTGATACAAAGGATGAACGCACTTTTAATCCCAGTATGTATGCCCTCATGAATATGTGTTTTCAAGAGAAATGACATGCTATCGAAGTACGCACAAATTTCAGTACGCAATAAGTGTGCTTGGTACATAGATATTGTCGAGGATGCATCACGCCGTCTGTGTCTGGTACTGCGCGACATTTCTCTTACGCACATCGTGATCATGGCGTTTCTCTTTTCTATCGAGCCGTCTGTCGATTTCGAACGTAATATAAGGACTCATGTGTAGAATAGGCAAAAAATGGTCACAGAGAAAAAAAGCTCGAGCTTTTAGTTAGCATTACCTAGATAGAGAAATAAAAACATCGTCTATTCATCTAATTATTCACATTCTTCTAGATAACACGAAACAACCAAGTCGTTCGCCGTTCGAACATGGTTTATATCGTTGATAAATTAAAAACACTAAGTACATGCATGCCATACACACCAAAACCATTGGATTTGCCAATACCTGCTTCGGAACAAAACATTCCTCCAAAAGATCAAACTCAAACACAGGCGAGCATTGAACAAGAAGAGGAAGAATTCATCAAAAATAACTATGTAGCAAGAACTTTATTGAATGAACCGGAACTGCCACCAATCACCTGGTCGAATTGGTACAAAGAAGTGAACTGGCCACAAGCAGCATTATTATGCACTGAGCCTTTTATTGCCCTGTATGGTTTGTTTACAACAGGATTCGTCTGGCAAACATTCATTTTTACAATCATCTGGTATTTTCTTACTGGTCTCGGCATCACCGCTGGTTATCATCGCTTATTCGCTCATCGTGCTTATGAAGCAACATTACCTTTACGTTATATTCTTCTTGTATTTGGTGCCGGTGCCGTTCAAGGTTCAGCACAATGGTGGTCACGTGGTCACCGAGCACATCATCGTTACACCGATACTGATCTCGATCCGTACAGTGCACACAAAGGCATGTTTTATTCTCACATTGGTTGGTTAATCTTTAAACCTCGCCGAAAACCAGGTGTAGCTGACGTTACAGATTTACATCGTGATCCAACTGTTCAATGGCAGCATCGAAATTACTTAACTTTAGCATTTTTAATGTCTTTTATTTTACCAACACTTATTTCTGGACTCGGCTGGGGTGATTATCGTGGTGGTTACTTTTTTGCCGGTGTTCTTCGTTTAGTTTTTGTTCATCATTCAACGTTCTGTGTCAATTCTTTAGCACATTATTTAGGTGATGCACCGTTCGATGATCGACATACACCACGCGATCATTTTATCACTGCTTTAGTAACTCTCGGCGAAGGTTACCACAATTTTCATCATGAATTTCCATCAGATTATCGAAATGCGCTCAAATGGTTTCAATATGATCCAACGAAATTAATGATTTCATTTTTCAAAACAATTGGCTTAGCTCATAATCTGAAAGAATTTCCACATAATGAAATCCAAAAGGGTCGTTACACAATGGCGCACAAAGAACTAGATAAATTTGGCCGAACGATTGCTTGGCCGAAAGGAAGTGCTGAATTACCTATTGTTACGTATGAAGAATACCAAGAACTATCGAAGGAAGATAATGGCCGTGCTTTAGTTTTGATTGCTGGTTTTATTCATGATGTTAGTAATTTCATTGATTCACATCCTGGTGGACGAGCTTTTATTCGAAGTTACGTTGGAAAAGATGCAACCGTCGCGTTCTATGGTGGTGTACACGATCATAATACAGCTGCACACAACATGCTTGCTATGATGCGAGTAGCTGTGTGTAAATATGGTGGTGAAGTTGAACATATAAAGAAACGACTAGGACACGTTCAAACCCCGACTCCGATATTTGCGTAACCCTATCGCTTTTGTTTATTTTACAGTCATATGCGATGTTCTGTTTTCCTTTCATATGATATAATCATTAAATAACCATGAGTAGAGAGCTTTTGTAATTCGCAACATAAAAATCAAAGCTTTTATTACAATCGTACGGAAAAAAGTTCATCGCAATCCTTTTCTATTTCAACATGAACAAAGAGAGTCGAGTGAATTGGATTATTATTACTTCCACGTAAATGAACATGGCGATAGCCTATAATGAAATGCATACATAGAGAGCAACATACATCTTATCGGTATTTGCTTACCCGTTTGCATCGCTTTAAAAGGTAAACAAAAATGGGCCAGTTTATCATCTACGGAGATCGGATTGTAATCATGCACAGTAAAATAGACAAGTGCCATCTGCGGATACTTGATTTCAAATATGAATTTCTCATTCCAAATTGGATTTAGACCATTGTTATTAACAACCGCTGTTTTTTGTATTTGTCGATCACACGGAACGCCATCAATCGATATAATTACATAAGGGTCCGGAATATCCATTGTAGTTGTGTTAGATCGAGATAAAAACTGTGCACTGATCACAGTCAATGTCAACGTTTCACTAAGATCTACACCTGATTTCGGATTCAGTGGATTGTACTTCGTGTTCTGCGCATTAATCAGATAGTCCGGCTTCAGAATATATCCACATCCACCGTTGTCGAGAAACTTTCCATAGCATAATGGCATAATATCATCTTCGTTCTGGTAGTTGAGAGCAGCCATCTGCACTCCACAGTTCCACGAATTGATCGGATTTGCATTACTGGAGTCTTGTCTTAGGCCACCGGGATATGTTCGTATGATGCGCCATGTCGTTTGAAGAATAAGATCAGCTGGATTGTCACGAGAGATTTTTTCGAAGCGTGTTTCATCCAAAGATGATGAATGCAAGGGCGAATCTATACAAAGAAAAACTATTGTCATTCGTCATTCAAAGTCTAAATATTTTACAATGGATTTTTGCGTATTCATATTCCCGATAGGATACATTTTGCAAATAAACAAACAGATCAGTGACTGTATCTTGGATACTCTAAAGTACAATATACGAATACAATGTTCTCAACTTGTGATGTTCTCTTAGTAGAAACTAAAGACACCTACTTCGCTTAGCAGTTCAACATTTCTATCGTCGCTATCAAGTTTTTTCTTTGATAATTGTGACTTGTTTGATTTTTCGCGTTTCTTACTCTAATCGTAATCAAAATAACATTGTTGCTTACAAGTTTAGAACAAGGAATTTACTCGAACAAAAACTTTATACTTGAGATCTTCAGGTGATGGTAGCTTTTCTGGATTCTTATCCACTGTCGTCTCGGTAACCAATCGATCTGTGAACACATCAAGAATGACTATGTGAAGACGTCTTTTCGGGAAAAAAAATTCTTACCCCCTAATATTTCTTTCAAGATTCGAGCCATCTCTTTCTGCTGTTCAGTCGAACAGTGATTCTCGATGTTTAATATCACCGGATATCTACAATCAATCATATTTCCATTTCATCTAGCACACACCTACCTATCGAAACTTACGGCGAGGTTTTGAACAGATTCGGTTCCATGTAGCGAATGATCGACTCGAATCGACATGGCTTCACTAGTGTGAAACCATGGGTCACGATGGGCTGCCCATCACTTCCATCATAGCAATCCAGTTCAACTGCTCGACAACCGGTCAACAATGCTCGATTATATGCTTCAGGATTACTTTCACCACTCAACTGACTGTAGAACAAGTATCTAGAATAACAATCATCTACACATCTCTCACACTGTCTCTCTCTCTCTCTCTCTCTCTCTCTCTCTCTTTCTCTTTCTCTCTCGCAACCATCGACTCATACGTGTTATGTGATGTGTTGATGTAGTAGTCACATAGCGGTCTACACAAAAACAAAACACACCTGAAGAAACAATCGAAACAATGATGATGTACCTGGTCATGTCCTGATAGATCTGACGAGTGAAAAGTGGATTGGCGATATCAAATTCACTCGACAACAGCATGTTGCGAAATCCTAACAGACAACACAGCGATACGATAGTTGTTCACATCTCGAGTTACATACCATCCAGACTCATGAGTCCTTGTTCTCGCAGTTCGCTGTTCAGTTCGAACTCATCGATGAGCTTCTGTACTTGTTCTGGTCGTTCGATATATTCACCTGATAGTTCACTTTTTCCATCGTCCCAGTTTGTGGTCACTGTCATCATTTGCTAAACAGATCAGATACATGTACAATGTTTGTGCGTATGAGCAGAAGAGGAAAAGTAATGTTACATGTTGAACAGTTTGGAGAAATGTGAGAAGTTCTGCGATGTTCATATGAATGTCTTCAATGGTTCGTGATTGTCCATTAGCGATATGTCTAGAGGTAGATAGAAGAAGTGCAATGGCTGATGAATAGGAGGATGATTACTGTTGCATGATGTGGTAGAGATCTTTTCGTCGAGTGAGTAGGTGAAAGAAGGCAATGAACTCGTCAGGACTGAGAAGTCCTTCTTGACTTTGATCTGCTGTCTATGAGAAGAGGAAGTGACGAGATGAAGTGTGTTAGATGGTGACAAATAAGTACCTTGAAAATTTGTTCAAAAACATTATTCGGAAGTTGAACATGTAGAAAGTTCGTTAATAATCGTCGACATTCTTGCTTTGACAGTAAATTTGATTTATCAAGATCGGCCGCTCGAAAATATTTCAGAATCCAACTGAAATGCATATCGTACTGTACTATTTGAAAACAAGAAAGGAGATGCTAACTTACTTTTCTTCCTGAAGCAGATGATGAAGAGTTTTTCCGGTATGTCGATCAACTAAGTTTTGTATGCCTGCCGCCCATAGGTCTCGTACGTCTTTATTAGGTGCCAACAGATGAAGTTCGCTACGATGATTATTATACATAATGGAGAAAGCCCGAGTTTCCTAAAGAAGTTCAAACAATATACCTCTCAGTGGAAATACTAGAAGTGTGCATACATCATTAGGCTTAATATGACGCCGTTTCACCAAATGATCGAATGTGTGTGCACGAAAACCGGATCGAACTTCATCAATGTCACGGACGTAATCTACGAAAAGAAGAATCAACATGATGAATGATTCAGATCGATAGTTATTTGGTGAAAAATTTCAAAGGTTATGAAAAAGTTGCTCTACATTGTAAAGGAAGACAAAACAGAGTAGAGGTTATCTTGACACATGTTTGCTATTCAGTATAGGAAGTAGAATATTTTCGAATGTATCATGTACAGCAAACAAAAATTTGCAAAATTTTATGCGATGCTGTTCGAATGAATGCATAAGATCATTTTGATATAGAAAGATAAGCTCAGATGTACTTACATATCCGAGGTTTGCCAAAAAGTCGACGTGATTTCTTATATGAAATATAATCTTCATGTTCATTAAGATAAAACTGTCGTGAATATTTTCTTCCATTGATCTTTCGTTTCACCAACGTAGCACCTGATTTTAATTGATTTAAACGATCGTTATTGTGTTCATTGGTATTGTCCATATGTATACCAACGTCTTTTCTATATCAATATACTTTTTTTTGCTCTAAAAAGTTATAATAAATGCAACGTGTACAATCACTTATTACTTATAAAGGTATTTTTACCTATTTATAACGATAATTAAGTAGGAACATTCGCAATTCGTTATATGAATCTCCATCGAATAATTATGTGCGCGTGGGAGTTGTTTTCTACGTGCAAACAGATGCAAAATAAGAAAAAAGTGTCAGGTGATATGAAAGGAAAGTATTCTTCTTACTATATTCTCTCATCTACAAGATAATACCCGATCGTTTGAGGAAATAGTCATGCAGCAAGATTTTTTCAAGGGGGAAAATGTTGTAAATGTTCACATTAGTCAAAGAACTTAACGACATTGATGATTATTGTCACAAATCACAGCATCTCTATTTTTTCTTCAAGACGGTCACGAAATATGAATAATAAGAAATATGTTCGATTTATGCAAAGGCTGTCATCACCTGAGCAAAAGGTGAAGCGTGAGTACAATTCGTAGAAACGACATATTCATTAATGATTTGTAAATAAAATGCGTTTTTCTCATGAAGAATCATTTTATTCATTTTCCCTACTGAGAAAGAAATTACTCCTGTAGATTCGTCATCTACCCATTGAAGATAAGTGTATGTGAGCGAGAGAGTCGTATTTCTTTTTCAAAGCTCTACTAGCCGATGATCTTGTGTCACTTCGTCTCAGATGCTCGATAATCATGATAATCAGGAAAGATTTTTATCTGACGCCCAAGATAACAAGAATCTTGTCTGACAGAACTGGAAGAAAAGAATCAGACAAGACTTACAGCATGTTCAAAACTTTCGAAATTCTGTTAAGAATAGTTTTCTCTTCTTTACAAAAAGTCTCATCCGAGTTTTTAGACTTCTACACGTGACAGCTTTGTTGGAAAAATCTATCTATATATACTAATGTACGGCCGTTATACATTCAATTATACTTCAATACTATGTCATTCATGATAGTCGGTTATTTTCCGTCGACATCCATTCAACATTCGTTATATTCGATACCCTCATGAAAACAAGAATACGAGAATCTTATATAGTAAATAATTTCTTGTCTCTACAAGAACATCACACGAATTTCGAGATCTTTTTTTCCAAACAAGAATCTTATTTTCAAGAAATATATAGAGAATCTTGTCTGATAAACAAGAATCTGGACAGACGAGTGACAAGATCATCGATTAATACTATTTATCTGTTTGATTTTACCATTTGTCTCATCGATCGAAAACTTAACCAATTTTCTTAACATATAACCCATGTGTTCTACTGCAACTACATTGTAACACAATTGCATGTAATTGCGTTATAGACGTTCAAAAATCGCCTATATAGGAGGCAAAACATACTATTACAAACGAGATGATACTGTATAGTGGATCAATACGATAAGTTTTTCATTATTTCATTTTTAAACTAATTTGTCTTCCTTTAACTTGGACGGAAAGATTATCTTGGTTAAACCAATATTTATGTTTTTCCACTAAACAACACAGAAACTATCGGATTTTTCGCTTGAGAATAAGAACCGAGACAGACAGAAAGCAGGAATCAAGTTGCAGCTGATTTCTGTTTATCTGTTTAAGGTAAAAGAATCCATAAAACCAACTCAATGACTTTCAACACCAATCTATCTGTATACATGTAACTATAACTTGAAACTTGAATTCGACTATTCATTCAAATATTCTAGTATTATGGGTAGATGCCGCGAATAGTGTATTTTAAAAATAGTTGAATGCAATTTCGACTTTAATATTCATTACAAGCGCAATCTTGATCGATGAAAACAGAAACAGTGTTCATAAAAAAAAATGAATAGTATTTAATTCAACAGAAATCTCGAGGTAAAAAACTCAACATAGGTAGAGCATACCGAAATTGGTCAATGAGAGAGTTAATAGAATAATTCGTCTATTGAAGTACCACCAATTACATATCAATCAACGATATTTCAAGGTTGACCTTCCAAGGGTAAGATTGTGCAATTACACTCTAATAAATGCAAGGATAACACTTCACTCTCAGACGAAAATCATATCGCATCATTGACCTTCCGTTTCATAGAAAAAAAAACGGTACTTTTATAATGTAAGCTACTTTTATCTTAACAAAGTCGGTACTACGTGTTTGTGGATGAGCAACTGCACGTGGTGATGTTCTTTCGTTTCATATCGCTTTCGAATAACGTTGCTGATTACTCCTAGCAAAGAAATGTAATCTAAATTAAGAGCAAGCAACGTTGTTTTGATTCATCTGAGACAAAGAACAGCAATTACCATGAAGTATTGTTTCTTTGAATGTAATTTAATTTTATACTCTTACGGCATAAATAATGAGACTGCTCCCTGGCCAAACTTTTTTTCATGCGCTTGAAGAAAAACGTTTTCGAGGATCAGCATTTCAGTCCTTTCTCTATGGTCTTTCGGCGTAGGAATATACGATTCATTTCAAATGATGTCCTATCAAATGTATATTTTCATGACAACAGACTTCTTTTTAGCGATTGATACAAATTTAAACAGGAATTGTCGCAATTTTCCAAAATACAATTTTTTAAAAAATCGTTATGCTACTACAAAGCTGTTCAATAAGCTTGGCTTTCAGTAGGATATGCTTCTCACACGCACTGAAATTCATTATGACAAGAAATTGTTCATGGCGGACGCTATAATATATTAAAACTGGATGCTCACTGGCTAACCAATGAAAAAGTGCCACGGAAACATTAAAGAAAAACTGGCATTTTGACAACTTTTCTTCAAACTTATATAAATAGCTAAAAAAGAAGAAATTCGTTGTTGCAAAACTTTGGAGACAAATTTCTTCTATATATTCTCGGGTTAAAATAACTATTTTTTCATTCTTTCTGTATCATGTGATAAGAGGTCAAAAGTACCCGTCAGTTCGTCATAAAATAAGTCATTTCATCTTTACATATAATTAAAATGGTTCGTTCAGAAAGAGAGTACTTTGCAAAACACATTGTACAATACTACGTGAACATTGTTGATCGTGAAAAATAATCAGCGTAAATCATTTTCTACAAGAACGAATTCCACCTTCTACTGTATTATATCAGGTCATCAAAAAGTACAACGAATTCGGTACCACTGTTCCAAAATTTAATGTCGATGTTTCAACAGTTAATCGACAATTACACGCTATGTATATCACCTATCGGAAAAGAAAACGAACACCCAAATACACCGATCAACAACTTGATGAAATTCCAACATGTGCACGACGATTATACAACAAAGTCTCAAAAATAATGTTGAATTAATAATGAATTCATATCTGCCGATCATGGTCTTTATACATCTGATCCAAATGCAGCATCACCAGAAAGTAAATTAAAACATATCCAAAAATTCGAAACCAAAATCATGGTGTTGATTGCCATATCCGAATATAGTATTTCCAAGCCATGCTTCTCAATACAGCAGCAAACTATTAATCAAACTACTTATTTGAATGAATGTATTAAAGCCCGTTTGATGCCATTCATAGAAAATTACCGTTGTAAACAAAATGCGTTGTCTTGACCTGATCTTGCAACAATTACGAAGGAATTGGTTGAAGCTGACATCACATCTGTACAAACCATGATTTTATACATCGGGGAACAACTTCGATGAATTACTGCTAAAGAGCCTTGTGAAGGATGTTCGTTTTGATTTCTTTTGTATTAGTAATAGTTCTTTACTTATATTAGAAAAAATAAAAAATGCCAGCTCGTTTCTGGAAAAAAAATCGGATTCAACAAATTTGTCTCAAAACTTTTGCAACAGCGTTTACTATTCTGCAGCGAAATTGAGCAGTTGTCAAGTCTGTAGATATATCTTTAAATTTAAAACCAGCAATGTCTAAAATGATGTTCTTTTATTAAATTTCAACTTATATGTCACACTGTCGAAATTATCACAATAAGGTAAACTTTATCATTTTCAGGGTAAAATAAACATGAGGAAAATGTTATGCTTTTGTATAAATTATCCTTTTTTTCACACCAAAATCCTCTTTGATATCGACATGAACAAAAAGAGTCGAATGAATCGGGTCATTATTGATCGCGCGTAAATGAATATGACGGTAACCTATTTCATACAGAGACGATATTACGAATTGGTATGTAACAAAAAAGCGACGGACCAACCTGTTTGTATTGCTGTAAACGGTAAGCAGAAATGGGCAAGTTTGTCGTCAGGCGAAAACGGATCATAGTCATAAACCCTAAAATAGACGAGTGCCATCTGAGGATATTTGACTTTAAATATGAATTTCTCATTCCAAATTGGATCAAGACCATTGTTATTAACAACCGCTGTTTTTTGTATTTGTCGATCACACGGAACGCCATCAATCGATATAATTACATAAGGATCCGGAATATCCATTGTAGTTGCGTTAGATCGAGATAAAAACTGTGCACTAATCACAGTCAATGTCAACGTTTCACTAAGATCTACACCTGATTTCGGATTCAGTGGATTGTACTTCGTGTTCTGCGCATTAATCAGATAGTCCGGCTTCAGAATATATCCACATCCACCATTGTCGAGAAACTTTCCATAGCATAATGGCATAATATCATCTTCGTTCTGATAGTTGAGCGCAGCCATCTGCACTCCACAGTTCCACGAATTGATCGGATTTGCATTACTGGAGTCTTGTCTTAGGCCACCGGGATATGTTCGTATGATGCGCCATGTTGTTTGAAGAATAAGATCAGTTGGATTGTCACGAGAGATTTTTTCAAAACGATGTTCTACTAAGGAAGACGAATGGAACGACGAGTCTATTTTAAACAAAAGAAAACATCAATTCATTTAACTAAGTGCAATCCTCTCGTTTACAATGGATTTTTGCGTATTCGTATTCTCGATAGGGCACATTTTGTAAATAAACAAATAATTCAGCTAAATCATTCTGTATATTCTACAATATATCAAACGAAAACACTTGTTGAACTGTGTGGCATCAATACAGGTACTTACTTTACTTAGTGGATCAAAAATTGAATCGTCATCATCTTCCAATTGAATCAAACCGTGTGGTTCAGTTATTTTGGCACTTTTTCGACTCTAACTCAAATAGAGACAAATATGTAACAACTCATGGAGAAGTTTATTCTATCATGTTCTTACTCGAACAAGTACTTTGTATTCCAGATCTCTAGGAGATGGTAAAGTTAGAGAAAATTCATCCGTTAACGGTTTGGTAATTAGTCGATCTGGAAGAAGAATATAACAAATGTTTTGTATATCAACTACACGATCTTATTAGTACCTCCTAATATTTCTTTCAAGATTCGAGCCATCTCTTTTTGCTGTTCAGTCGAACAGTGATTCTCGATGTTCAGTATCACCGGATATCTACAATCAATCATATTTCCATTTCATCTAGTACACACCTACCTATCGAAACTTACGGCGAGGTTTTGAACAGATTCGGTTCCATGTAGCGAATGATCGACTCGAATCGACATGGCTTCACTAGTGTGAAACCATGGGTCACGATGGGCTGCCCATCACTTCCATCATAGCAATCCAGTTCAACTGCTCGACAACCGGTCAACAATGCTCGATTATATGCTTCAGGATTACTTTCACCACTCAACTGACTGTAGAACAAGTATCTAGAATAACAATCATCTACACATCTCTCACACTGTCTCTCTCTCTCTCTCTCTCTCTCTCTCTCTCTTTCTCTTTCTCTCTCGCAACCATCGACTCATACGTGTTATGTGATGTGTTGATGTAGTAGTCACATAGCGGTCTACACAAAAACAAAACACACCTGAAGAAACAATCGAAACAATGATGATGTACCTGGTCATGTCCTGATAGATCTGACGAGTGAAAAGTGGATTGGCGATATCAAATTCACTCGACAACAGCATGTTGCGAAATCCTAACAGACAACACAGCGATACGATAGTTGTTCACATCTCGAGTTACATACCATCCAGACTCATGAGTCCTTGTTCTCGCAGTTCGCTGTTCAGTTCGAACTCATCGATGAGCTTCTGTACTTGTTCTGGTCGTTCGATATATTCACCTGATAGTTCACTTTTTCCATCGTCCCAGTTTGTGGTCACTGTCATCATTTGCTAAACAGATCAGATACATGTACAATGTTTGTGCGTATGAGCAGAAGAGGAAAAGTAATGTTACATGTTGAACAGTTTGGAGAAATGTGAGAAGTTCTGCGATGTTCATATGAATGTCTTCAATGGTTCGTGATTGTCCATTAGCGATATGTCTAGAGGTAGATAGAAGAAGTGCAATGGCTGATGAATAGGAGGATGATTACTGTTGCATGATGTGGTAGAGATCTTTTCGTCGAGTAAGTAGGTGAAAGAAGGCAATGAACTCGTCAGGACTGAGAAGTCCTTCTTGACTTTGATCTGCTGTCTATGAGAAGAGGAAGCGACGAGATGAAGTGTGTTAGATGGTGACAAATAAGTACCTTGAAAAGTTCTTCGAATATGTCATCAGGCACTTTAACATTCAAAGAATTGGTAAGTAATCGGCGGCATTCTTTTTTCGTCAATGAATTTGACCCGTCGGTATCAGCAGTATGAAAGTACTTCATGATCCAACTACAACAAGCATTAGTGAAAATTATCGGAAAAATTAGCGAACTATCGCACTTTTTTTCGTGAAGCAGATGATAAAGACTTTTTCGTGAGTGTCTATCGAGAAGATATTGTATCGTCGACCCCCACAGATCTCGTATATCTTTATCTGGAGCCATCAGATGGAGTTCATTTCGATGATTATTGTACATAATAGAGAGTGCAAGATTTTCCTAGAAAACATGATGGAAGAAGCATTTGTGAATAAATCGACTACACATACGTCAGTTGCTTTGATACGGTGAGTTTTGAGCAGTTGACCAAACGTGTCAGAATGAAAACCAGTTCGAATCTCATTAATATCCTTGATGTTATCTGATAGAAAGCATGCGAAAAACGTAAGTACATAATCGTGAAGAAACCTCTTTTATTTATCTATATAATCTTTCCAAAAGAGTTCAATGCACACAGACTTAATAGCATACATAAGAAAGATGTCCTTTTGACTCAAATCCATAGATTTCTTTTCATTTCCTATATAAGAATATCTCATCAAATGCAAATGGCTATCAAACTGAACGATAAGAAAATTTGGTCAGCATTCTCTTTTGCTCTTTTTCTTCGGTACATATCACGTTTGCTGTTTACTATTCCGGCCCAAAACAACAAAAATATATATCAAATATTTGCTGACGTGCTTTCTATTTGTTAATGTAAGCAATGCTATCTTCTTTCACTCGCTTTAAATAAAGTTTCGGCGATTTTTTGGTGTACTTACATCTGTGAGGTCGTCTACAGATTCGCCGTGACTTGTCATATGTTATATAATCTTCATGTTCATTGAGAAAAAATCGACGTGGATATTTTTTTCCATTTAATTTTTGTTTCACCAGAATAACACCTGATTTGAGCTGACTTAAACGTTCTGAAACCAGTTTCTCTTCGTCGTTCATCGACGCACTTGCTTTTCCTATAATATTAGTATTATTGTAATTGTTTAATCATAGCCGAAGAAGAAAACAAAAAGAATATTTCATAATGATTACAAATCACCTATTCCCTGTCAATCAACGATATTTTTAGGTTCACACACATCATTGTAATGTGAAGGCGATTAGAATTTCTTATTATAAAACTTTCGTGGGTAGTTGTTCTCTTGTATGACATGAAAAGTAAATGAGAAATATTGCCGCACAAATGTAAACCATTCTTCTGAAACAAAAAAAAACCTAATTCTTTTTTCTTTACCGTTCTCTGTCTCTATTTATTAACAGGTATCAATTTATTTTATTAATTCTATTTACAGAAGAACTTACATATTCTATCTGCGCGTTAACTTGAAATGTTTTAAGTGTCTAGATCAGAATTGGTTTTTAGCAGTTGATCGTGAGTAACATTTTGTTCAAGATCGATTCGATCAACACAAGTAGGTTTAAGAGTTGACTCTTGATCGGCAGGGAATACGTCAAGAAACGCTTCGAACATTACAATTCTCAATTGTTAGTTTATTTATGTAAATATTCTCGATGAGAGAATACAAATAGGAAAGTGCTGTCAAGCAAGACACTGTATTTTCAATATTTATTAGGAAAATACTATACCAGAATCGACCAGACAATGAAAGTCAAAGTCCTCTTCATGCAATCAGGAAAAAAAATGTATTGTTGAGTACAAAGAATGGAGTCAATCATGTGTAACATTCATACACATCGCTGGGGGATCGAAAAATATCTTTGAGGTAATAGTGCGCAATGTTTTCCATCGAAATTGACTAAATACTGATCAATCAAATAAATGACAAAAGCTTTTCGTTGGGCCAATGAGAAAAGTTCACCTTAATAAAGCAAGATTTGATTAATAATAACGTAATGAATTACAGTACAAACCGAATGAACAAGGATAGAAGACAATGGAGTGTTCTGAACGATAGTTATCGATTTCGATTTGTAAATTATCTGAACAATAGGTATTGAACAAGGTTGCACGTTGTTCTTCGTTCGCTGAAAGATATTCTCGTAAGAGGAGCATTGATTCATCGTTAAACTTGTATATATGAGGATACCGATACGGTAAAATATGAAGAAGAAGAGTATTTACCCGATTAGTTTCGAATCGGTTTGGAGTAAGATTCATTACTTCATCGTACGTACGACGGATAAGAATAAATGGTCCATTGTAAGATTTCAGCAGATGTACATTATCTAGATTAAAATGATAACGAATAGCTTTTTCGACCAATTTGGATGTAAATGATGGCATCTGACGTTGTGCTAATGGTAGAATATCATCAAATATCGCATCGAGGATAAGCCCATGAATACTTTGATAATGTACAGCTGCCCAGCAGGCGGCATAGCCCCCCATTGACCAAGCATATAGAACAATTTGATCGATAGGAAAATGAAGTTGTTCAGTAATATAATTTAGGATTGTATCAATAGCATTGATTTCGGAAAGAACACTTGGATAACCCTGAAAGAGAAAGCTATCTATTAATCTTCATAGTATTGTAAGGAGTGATCTAATATTATTGCTATTATCGGTGCGTCTATGTTAAATAACTCCAGTTCTCTTATAAATTTAGATTTAGAATGTTAAAATCAAAACCATCCTCATCAACAGCAAGGAAAGGACCATGCGTCAATTTAATGGATTAGTTTTCTATCCGACTCACCGAACTTTCACCAAATCCTGGTCTATTCCATCCGAATACTGAATAGCCATTTCTAATTGCTGTCATCATGCAACCTATTTCATAAAATCCTGCATTACCTTCACATGTAATTACCAATGTTTGACCGAGTTCAGACGGACGTCGATCAATGAAAACTGTATCGATGGTATTTCCATCAGGTGTTCGTAATAGGCAACGCTTTGCGCGATAAGATACGATTAAATTCATTCGCCCATTGAGTAAATACTGATGCCTAATGAAACGAATGATCTGTAAACTTCCAGGAAACAGTAAACGACGGCCAATCATATTGATACCAATATAACCGAGTAAGAGAATCGGATAATGTAGAATCCGTTCAGCATAGGTTGTTTCTATGTTTAAAGAAGACACTGTGGGCATCTCATGCGCAATCGATGTATTCATAACATAATCTGGTTTCCAATGTGATATGGAAAAATCAAAGTTCGATAGAAATGTCTAAGAAAAAAAGTATTTTGCAACTTTTGCACATTCTTTTTCATCTATACGATTACTTGTCGAACTTCTTTTGTCGGATTAGTCTTTAGATTCAAAAGTTCTTTTGCAAAACTTTGATAGGTTGGATTTATGTAACGACTAAATCCTAAGTAAAATCTCAGCTGTGTCAAAAAATTTGAAATCCACAAGAGACAAACAAACCACGTATTAACATGAAATAGATTCCTATGATTGAAATGCAAATCGCATTTTCAACAAATGATATTCCATTTTCATAGGTAAACGAATCGGTTTGATAATAATACCAGAAACATAATGGCCAAATCATTCGAAAAATACCGAAAGATGCTTTGAGCTGGATGGAATAGAAATACAACTGAGATTAATATATGAGAATACAAACACAAATCTTACACATAGAAGAATACTATCGCTGACAATTTCAGAAATATTCTTTCGATACAAATGAGTGAGCTAGATGAGAAGATATACAACATTTTCTCGTATAGAATTCGACTCGTACCTACTTGTTGATCGCGTGGAAGAGAATTAGGATAAATCTGATACAGTTTTGGGCCAATGACGCATTGCCAAAATACTAAAAGTGGCTTTTCCATAATTGAAAAAGTAAACAAATGCTCAAGGCCAACGTAAAATCATTGATTAATCAAATAAACGTTGTCTATGTAACTACCGGTCGTTATAGGCTTCTCTTATTCGTTTGCTAAAGCAATTCAAACAAGTAGGAGAAGATGGCGCTGTGACACAGAATCAAACGAAATTTTCGTTTTTAAATTCAACTCTAATTGTCATTAACACCACAACACATACATAAATAAGGTTTGGAAGAGCAACAATGTCTTCCTCCTCGTCTAATTGAGTTCATTTTGGCTTTGAATTCTTGTTCATTCTCATTCTTTTCTAACGCGAACCGATGCAATATCATACATATTTGGAAAATAAGAACAAGGACACTTTGTTCATCTAAACACTTTGGTGTATTGAATATGTTATATTATTTCATTATGCAACTTTCGAATATCAATAGAATGAACTGCACTAAATTCAAATGTTTTCATGACTCATCAATGTGAAAAGTCATCCTTTCGATATACATTCACAATAAGAGTCAAAACGATACGAATTGCTTGTATACACTTGTTAAAAAGTATTTCTGTACAGATTACGATTAGTGACGAGCGTCATTCCTTCGACAAGAATGACAAAATTATCGATATTTCGAGCTGTCCGTTTTAACTTTTGTGTACTCAACTGAAAACAACTTTTTCAATTTCTTATAATAAAAACAAAACAATCGATTTCTAATTAGATAAGACGAAATAAATGTGTATATCGATTAATTAAGAATCGTTTAGTATAATCACTATGTGATAAACAAATGAAAAGAGAAAGTAATCGATTAACTATTATTATTGAAAATTGTTTTCAATCATTAAGATCGTTATGTGGGTGAGGGTTAGACAGTATTAATGTTTCAATAAATGGAAAACTTTGACTAACTTCATCAAAGAAATGATCACTCTACAAAACTGAATGAGTGCAACCGTTTTATATTTTATCATCCGCAAACTTTAACGTAAATTCAAAATTAGGTGTTGTACAAACATCATTTTCTACTCTTCGAAAAAATGTTCTCGTATTTCACCAAGTTTCATCTAAAGATCTTTGTTAACGTATGGCTAGAAAGAACATCGAACACTTATCTTATTAAACTTTTCCTTACTTCCAACAGTTGCTTATAAGTAGTTGTAAAATGAGAGCACATTTTGTACGAAGACTTTCGCGCCATAGGTTATGATGGTTTAATAAATTATGTTTTTAAAATCATTTCCATCGACAACATGAAATGTATCTCGTTTTGAAACAATTAAAATTCTTCTCAATTTATCATTCGTTGTAAAAAAGATGAAAGAAGAATTTCATCGGGAAAATTCATAGCAATTGCATTTCAAGCAATATGTTCGAGTAGATATTTCATTAACTTTCGCTACAAACCTTGAATAGATTAGAAAAAGATAAGATGAGTCAATACTGAAATAAGGCTGCAGACATAATATAAAAATAAAATAAAATTCATCAATGAAAATGAACCGTGTATATCGCCTAATTCAACTTTAAGTTAATTCATTCTATCTACTCTGCCTTTTTGATTCCATATACATATCTGTGTGAAGAGACAATGTTGTCAGGCTGTATTCATTCAACTTGAGTCTGAAAATAAATGCATAATGAACGGTTAGATTGCTCTGTATGTGCAAAATTTGTTTGACGCATTGTCGAGTGATAATGTTGAATCGCGTCAGAATAGATGTACTCTGTTTGATTTAAGTTTGTCGAACAAAGAATAGTATGTAAAGAAGGAAGCGTTTTAATCTCTTTAGACTACCGTTTAATCCATTGACAAATGTGAAATTTGACACAAAAAGTATCAATGCGTGACAATTTTTATATTTCATGTATTTATCATGATTTCAGTCGCTTTGTTAATTAATTTTTGAGAGAATTGACAGATGTGTACTCCTGATTTATTTCTAATTTCTTTCACCTTTGAACGTAAATTTCGTTCTTGTATTCAATTGCGTTTATTGGACTAAACTTCAATTCTAAATGTATGACATCAAGACATGCAAAGATAAAGTTTAAAAAAAAATGAAGCGAGAAGTATTCGTTAAATTTTTCTGTGCAATGGTACTCCAAGTTGAGAAGCGGCTATACTCATTCGTCTCATCGAATTGAGTTTTTCTTCGAATTCTTGTTCATGTTCATCCTTTTCTAGACAAATCGATGCAATACGATAGGTTTGAAAAACCAGAATGAGAAAATTTTTGACTGTAAAGAAATAAGTCAAAAACGAACGGACATGATACACAATGATAGCTGTGAGACGAATGCTAAAGAACGGACCATCTTGCAATGCTAATGTGACGAGAATCGACCAGATTTCCGAACGAACGAATTTCGATGATCGATTCTGAACAAAGAATTTCACACTTTCACTGATCGATCTTTTTCGTGTTGGTTTACGAAGACGAGGAGAGTTTGGATAGGAAGATTGTAGAGAGTTCCACGAGATAATCGACGGACGTGGATTCAAATTTCGCTGTTCTACAATCAATGTATTATAATAATAAACTAGGAAAAACCTCTTTCTATTTACCTAAATCTTTTGGTGTTAGTTGCAATTCTTCTTGATTCGTTGCTTTGACATTTTCAAATATTATATCCGGTGGACTAATGCTAATGGTCGCTGTCACTGGTCTCATATGTATCATTTGAGGATTATAGGCGGTTGCTGAGCGTGTATTTGGAGTTGATTGTGAACGTGATAGAATTTTCGAGAGTATTTGACGATGTTTCGGTTGAGGTTTGGTTATAGTTGATACTGAACATTGTGCGGGTGCATGTTGATGAATCTCAATTTCTGTTTGATCGAATTCTGCACGAAACGATCGACCGCGCGTTGCCGTTAAATTCAATGCAAATTGAAACATACAAAACGAAAAGACGATTAGAACCGAGCGAATCATCACTGGACTACTCTGTATTTCATTCTCATTAAATAGAGTCAACAGATCCAATATATCCGATGCCAGTGATAAATAAACAAGCAATAATTGAGATAAAGCACTATGTGATATATCACCTTTGGGTAAAATCCATCGACCAATAATAATAATAAACATAAATGTTATTTCAACAATCATCGAATCTTCAACACCCCATTCTTCAATCTAAACATATCGAATACACTTGACATACTCAACGAACAAATATACAAGACATGTAGAAATCTAGCAAAAATAAGGTTCGTGCGTTGGATGAAAATGTTTCATGCTAAATAAGCTGAGTATCGAGTGGTTCTTTTGAAGGTTCAGGGCGTGATGAGATTTCATTATCGACTGTACTCTCTTGATCTAGATGTTCCATACAAATTGACCAAAGGCGGTAGAATTGTAAAAATAGAATAAAAAGATTTTTACATGTGAAAAATATTGTTGTATAGGATTGCACTTCGAAATGAATGACAGCTATAAGACGAAGAACAAGAAAAGGTAAATCTTGCATGAGAATAGTGATAAAGATCGACGGAAGTTCACTACTACATAGTTTTTGACATAGCGTTGAAATCGAGCGCTTTTCCGTACGACGAGGTTGGTCTTTGGCGACCGATGGAATGTCGATATTGAATGGGTCAGGTTCAGCACGAAAATTTCTTCCACGTGTGGCGACGAGATTCAGACTAAATTGAAACGTAGACCAAGAAAACACTGCCAGAATCGAATAAACCATCTCGGTATTTCGAATAACTTTGTCCTCTTGAAAGATTGATAATAAATCAATCATATCTGATGCTAATGACAAATAAACGAGCAATAGTTGTGATAAGGCCGATCGACTTATTCTGCCTTTTGGTAACATCCAGCGACCAACTATGATTGTCATCAGAAAAGTTACTTCGATAGCCACAACCCAATCATCGACAGATAATGAAAGTAATTTCTAAAAACATGCAAAATCAAACCTTACAAAAAAGAGAAAACATGCACATCCAGTTTCCATTCTCCTAAGACAATGAAAGTTTGTTGTTTTGCATGACATTCCTTGTACATATTTGTTAGCGACCTTGTTTAGATGAAATATGGCACATATTCTGAAAGATTTAATTACAGAACCGAATGATTGATTAGTAATTTATACGAAAGAGGAAAGCGATGTTTGTTTAAAGACGACTCTGTCTGATATATTTATTTTGGACGAAGTTTTACGCAAGATCATCTTCTCGTTTGATGTATTTTTATTCTTTAAAATGATAAATATCATCGTCACATTTATCTAGACATATTCCGAACCGGAACTACTTTTCTCTGACATATTCCAGCATCGGAAATCGATCTTCTACAGATTTTCTCCGTCCAACTCAAATCTTAGAACTTTCAATAAGAACGAACAACACATTAGTGGATTCTTAAGTGCATGTAGGTTGCCGATGCATTGCAATATCCTAAATGATTAATGAAACCATTCAAATCGAGTTGTTTTCCTATCACCAAGTCATAGTCATTCTCATGCGGCATGCTATGGCTTTTTTCCGCTAATAATCTTCTCACCTTTCGCATAACTATGTCCTACATAATTAATATTTTGTCTTCATGAAAAAACTCGAAGATCACAAACCGTTTTATCGTTGAGATTCGCTTTGGAAATAAGACCTTTTTCGATCATCGATGTTAACTCGTCGCCTTCAGTTTGATTCATTGGTGCTATACCGAGTTTAACATTAATACGATTGATTTCGAGAAACCAAATAGGTGGAATCATTGTACATATATATAGAAAAAAACATGGTGAAAACCTAAAAGTTAAGAAGTGCGCATTCCGTTTCGGTATTCATTATTTATTGAAACGCGATTTACCATTTAGGTTCTTTTCCTAAAGAAAACAAAGACAAGATCTACACATGAAAAGAAAGTACTCGTCAGACCTTTGCGTTTAACAATAGTGACAATCAGTTCAATAAGCAAAAAATTAACCCCACACATGTTTAACAGGTACCAATAATCGCCTTTAGTTACCACAATTCTAATGATTGCTATGGTTGCATGGAGTGCAAAAATGACTCGCATGAGAATTGCTTTTAAGATATCAAACGAATGACATATCCATCGTCCACAAGCACGTAATGTTTCTTCTGTTTTCGACATTGTTCGTGTTACGATTGACAGTATTACTACGAGAACGCGGCAGTCGTTCGTGTGAAAAAATGTCAACAAACAAGAGATTGATAATATTGCGTTGAGACCATAAAACGATCTCTTTTGTCTTTTCCTGCAGGAAAAACGTTCGCGAGAGAGAGAGATGGATAAAAAGAGAGAGACTAATTACTTGGAATGTCAAACAATATGTGAAAAAAAAGAACGAGAGAGAAAACTAATACTTCAAATAAAACTTAATAGACAAAGAGATAAAAAATGATCAATTATTATCTGTTAATCCCATGGGTTGACAAGTAAACTGCCAAATATATTTTGACATGTGAACAATAATAGAACTTCGGTTTACAATCATTCGTTCATTCTTGTTCTTAACAGTCAGTTCTAGACGAGTAATTCTAATCAATAACAACGAACTAGAATCATTAGAAATGCTCGAAAAGTGCAGAAAAGAGGAATTCAGGAGCATCTAGTTAGTCGCATTCAAATATCCATGGAGCAGTTATATGCATTGTTGACAATCAATTAAGATAACAAATCGACATTGATATTTGTTTTATGTACGAAAGAACATATAATCAAAGAACGCGACAAAAAATATAGAGAAGACAATGTTCTAGTAGATTTATGAACGATTTGGATAACCATATACAAGAGATGATTGAGAAGTTTGCTGTTGAACAGGACGTTTTCTTCCTCGGGATTGGCTCGTTCCAGGTGAACGATAATTTGATTGACGCGTCGAACCCATACGTGGTGTAGTTTGAGAACGATTAAATCTATATTTTGAACTTGCACGACTATATCGAGATTCTGTCAATGAACAGAAATCTCCACCATTCATTCGATCTGATGAATTTCCAGTTAGGTTATTACACCAACATGTTTGTCTACAATTTAAAAGCAAGAGTATTGAATTTTTTTGTTCGGAATTAAGTTTGATTTCGATTACCTGCATCGAAAACAAAAGTTTGTTTCGAATAACCAGTAAATAAGTGGATTTGCTAATGAATTCATATAACATAATGATGATGTTACACGAATCAGAACATAGTTTTGAATAAGATCCAGGGTGTTCATAATCGTTAAGAAAAAATACGGCGACCAACATGCAGTAAATGCTAGAATCAAACAGAGTTCCTCGAGGACCGGAAAAGAAAATATTTTTGATCAGCAAAAAACAAATTCCTGTCAAAGAATTTCTCTTATCATGATTGGAATCTCAGTACAGCTGTTTGACATCTGATTGTGAACTCATTCTTGTCTATCCGACGAGAAAATTAAGAAAGATAAACATTAGTTTTGATCATTCGGCAACACTTTCTCTCTTTAGTGACATTCTACTAACCAATAACGATGACTAAGGTCATTTTAACGGTTTTGATTTTCGCGCGCGGTATAACACCGAGTGAGCCAACATTCCGAATACTTGATTCCATTTGCTGATGAACTAGAGGAAGAAATAAAGTGCGGAGAGTGAAAAAAAGATAACGATTATGGCAAGTTTTACCATTTGTTTGTGCGCGTCTTAATGAAATTAATCGACGAAATCTTGATCGATCATTCGTTTCAGTTTTATCATTCAAAGAACTTTTTTTCCATATGATTATGATTATAATCACATATGAAACAGTCATAATAAATAATGGAAAAAGATAGAGAGTTATAAAAAGAAAATAAACATAAACCTGAAAGAAAAACAGAGAATTATCTCGAAAAATCTTCCAAATTCTGAAATTTACATTCCAGTTTTGTACATCCAACCGATTGCCACAGATTGGCATATCACGTATCCATTCAATATCTCGAAGATAGAGTTGAGCAGACGCAAATGTCATTGCTATCACCCATGACGCTACGATGAAGAGACACAAGAG
This sequence comes from Adineta ricciae, assembly GCA_905250025.1. Taxonomy (NCBI): domain Eukaryota; kingdom Metazoa; phylum Rotifera; class Eurotatoria; order Adinetida; family Adinetidae; genus Adineta; species Adineta ricciae. Next base: position 275,246 of record CAJNOJ010000010.1, on the reverse strand, counting down.
AAGATTTCTTTCGAAAAAAAAACAAACAATCGAAAGCCTCGTTACCAATAATCATCGAATATCGAAATGCTAAAAATAGAAAATCAAGATAAAATCATTCGATTGTATTCAAATGAAATTTACTTGAAGATGCTGTTCGAACATCCATCGGTCGAATAATTGCATAGAGACGATCGATAGAGACACAAACAAGTACGTAACTATATGACGATTAGTTTATTCAGCGAAATCTAACTGACTTACCATGAATTGTATGATATTGTTCCCTAAAGAGAAATCTCAGTTCAATTGTCTCGTCTATCTAATTTCGATGAAAAATTCTTTTTTTCGTTCGATTTTACGCGAGACGAATACTAATACAACGACAGGACCTACTTGGATAAAACTTGTCAATCGACAACCAATAGATCCCAATCCGAATGGAATACAACTTTTCTCAATGATATCACGAGTAACAATAATAATTCCAACAAATAAATCTAAATCCAAAGAAAAGACGAGAATGTCTGTTGTTTTTCTATTTATATTTTCCCGAAAAAAAAAGCCGACATTTCTTTCATTCGATTATCAATGATTATCATTTCTGTGTTGCAGAAAAGAAAACTCCGTTTCTGTTTTATCTTCACAGATCTGTAATTATATTCATGATTGAATCAATCGTATTTAATCGATATAAGAATATGGTTTTTAAGATGAAGCAAAAGATAAAAGTAGACGTACCCGCATAGGCAAGATTTAGTAAGAAGAAACTCATTCGAGTTCGCCGTCTTTTGGCACAGCTTAAATGAAGAATAACCGAGATATTTGCCGAAACAATTAAGACAAATATAATACATAAAAAAACGATGAGCTAAAATAAGAATAATTTAATCAAGATTTTTCACGCTTCTCTGACTGAAATTGTTAAAAAAATTTGCTCTCAGGGGTATAACAACCAAAGATGGATGAATACATTTATTTGAATTGATAATCACATCGAGAAACTTACATGAAAATTTTGACAAATATCATCTAAGGACGATGAATCAATCACGGTCTGGTTGGGATCCATTGATAAAGTTACCGTAGTAACTGTACCATTATACTTTCGATATGTCTTATTCATTTTTCGAAATTGTTGACATACACATTGGCATATGTATTCGACATCCGTCTATTGTAATCAAACAATCTAGAAAAGCAAAAGCAGAAGCAGATAGACAAAACATCAACAATCAGAAAGAGAGAGAGAGGGAGGGAGATGGAGAGAAGAGAAATGCGAAGTATTACTTGAAACAAATCATGGTTCATCTAGAGATACATGTTTACTTATCTTCAGCTTTTTGAATGATGATCGTTTCCTGAAAAGCACTCGTTTTTCCATTGTCAATGTCGACTGAGAGATTTTTATCTACTACGTCGCGTTAATCGAAGGTAACACAATAAAGAAGAAAGAAGATTTTCTAAAGTCGAAGAGTAGGAAATGAGATAGAGCTACAATCTCCGCACGACAACAGTAACATGTCGGTCCAATGTGTGTGTGCGTGTATGTTTTTTGTTGTTGTTGATGATCTATAATCGTCTTGCTGACTTCTTGATAAGAACATGAGGATAATACTCTGCTTTGGATACGTCGAGAGATAAATGGGACAACTTGTTTTTTTTTTGTCTTACTATCCTCTTAAATGTCAATAAGGAAACAACAGCCAGAAATGTGACATATTGGAGGATGTTGATATAACAATCATACGCTTGGACACTTCTCGAATGAAAAAAATGATCTGAACTAAAACGCGACCGTTACTTATCAAAACGATCGTCTGAATTAACCGAAATGATATGAATATGAATCTTCTTTTCTTATTTTTTTTCTTCTTCTTTAATCGGCTTTCTTTGTCGTGCTTTCTCGACTCGATGTCTCTCAGATCTAGTCACGAATTCGTGCTGACGACACATACTTAACCAATATACTATACGCACAACAATGTTAATTTCTTCTCGACGCATACGGAATTTTACTAAGCTTATTCCTATTCTCTAAATCTGAGAATGTTCGACTAGGAATGACGAACGTGTATGTGTGCATGTCCTATTTTTTCTCTTCTTTCTCTCTCTCTCTCTCTCTTTCTATCTCTTCATCCAGCCATCGAAAGATAATCAAGGGAAACAACAAGAACTTGTATCTGTTCCGACAATGTGGTCCGAGACGAGTATCAACACTGATAATTTTGTCGTCCATTGCTGATGGTAACAGTTATTCTGTGAAATGAATCGTTTATATAACTACCAGATGACATATCACAATTACTTTATTAGGCGACATATATCTACTGGATGGAGTTTCTGATGGTTTTTAGAAAGATGTTTCTTTGTTTTTCTATTGCATAGATTAGTTGCTGAAAAGAAAAATAACAATCTTAATGTATTAACGATGAATGTGCAGTTGATTTGTTTGTTGGAATGTAGTGAGAGCTTGTCGTAAATAAACATTGAGTGCAAGGATTGGCAAGGCACAAAGTAAAAGTAGTACTAAGCTATAGATAATAAGACATGTGGATGAGATTGGATCGAAATATTTGAACGTTGGATTGACACTTATCGGAATCTTTGTCTCAGAAGGATGAGGATGAAATTTCACAGAATTGAAAAGTGTATGTTGAAAACTATAGAGGTGAAGTACATGGAATGTGAATTATTCGAGTCGATACGTACGTCGGAAAATTTATCGATCGATGTATTTGATTATATTCGATAGGTCCCAGAATGGGCCACATACTATTCAATTACAATAGACAATAAAGAATATAAGCATATTCTCTAGTAAAATTTGCTCTCTTTTTTTACATTAGAAAAAATCGCGGCAAAAGAAACAAAAACTTTTCTATTCAAAAGGTTTGCGCTGTGCTCGAAGCTTTTCTATTGAAAATTATAGTTGTGTTTTCATTTCATATTTCTCTCGCACAATTTCATTCAATTCTTTCTCTGCTTTTCCTCTTCCTTTAAGCAAGTCAAAAAGGACCGGTAAGAACGAACAGAATATGTTCTCCAAGTCAATAACATTTTTTCCACTCATGACTCATTTATCGTCATCATGTGTGATATGAGTCATTTAAAACGTAAAATTTACTCTCTTGGTTCCTAATAATGTATTATTGAATGAAATTTCATCTTATATCAATCAAATATGACAAATATTGCATAATAGGTTCTGAACTATTGCCTACTATATCATGGGTCATATTCATATACATTATACCGATTACTTTTCATCATTATTTACTATAGTGTTATTTTTAGTTTTCGAATGTAACTACCATCATCCTCTGCTAGTTGGTACTTTCCAACTGCAGAAATTTCCAACTGAAGGTATATATATATGTATACAATACACGAAAAAAAGCAATGATTATTAATCAAATCTAACCCGCACAAGCGATACTTAATTATTAATTATTTATCCTGATAAATTATGACAGATAATAAATTGATATCTATGGTTGTTCAGTGGAATCAACAGGCAAGATTGATTGAAATCAAGCCTAGTGATAATATCCAAACAATTGAACAAGCAATTATTGAGATTTATCAAACAAACGAAATGATAATTCGTTCACAGTATCAAATTCAGTTTTATCATCACAAATTTGGTTCTTACCTTGATCTTTATCCTGAAGTCTTGCCTGGATTTCAAAATATGTTATCTGAGTTGTTATCTTCACAAGCATCATTAAAGTCTGACAAAAGAAGGTTTCTGAGAATTATAGCAAAAGCCATTCCAATCAATAGTAAGTTTGATTCACTACATTCTCTATTCATCGCCCTAGTCAATTTCTAGATCAATCAATCCATGAATCTACTGTTGAAGATACATATACTTATCAACAAGACAATGATGCTACACAACTAATTCCGACTGACAATTCGTTATCTTCGAACAATGATCAAGCGATTACTGTTCCACCAAGTATATTAAATGCATCATCGTGATTTTGTCAATAAATTTGATAATTTAGAAAGTCCCATAGAACCTACTGTACCTCGATGTATATCTTGGCACGATAATGAAAACACAGTGGAACATAGATATAGCTTTTGTTTTGAACAACGTCTTGCTGAAACCCAACGAGCACAATTTGAACGTGAAATGCTACGCAAAAGTGCTAACACGTAAGCTGTTCTATTTGTTGCATATAATCTGTTTATGACGATTTGTATTAGGAAGACGACATCCGTTGCGGGTACTCTTTTGCGAGACAAATCGGACGAAAAACCAACTCTACATGTAAAACACTCTTCTCTGATGATATAATTATTTTATTTTTATGAACTTAGTTTCAAATTCCACCGGATGACCTTGGTTTCGATTGGCGTATTCGTGTTTATATATTAACTCAGCCGGACAATAATGGCATTCATTATCTACACGCATCCAAAAGCATCTTTCATCACCATCCAAACTCTTCAGAGAATGATGCCACTGAATTGGAGAATCCATATACTGTTCAATTGCAACAAGATGATCTCCGAAATGGCAAATATGTGTATGTCCTTTGATTTGGAATGGATTTGTTAAATTTTTTTTAATTTCCATTGTAGACTTCGTCTGAAAGTGTGTAATATTCCAGGTTTAAATAAACACCGGGAACGTCGGCTACGAATATTTCCTGCATTGAACAACGAGATTAGCTTGTCGGACAAAACAACTGATGGTTTAGATTTTCAAAGTGATATATACCATGTTGGATGTGTTCTTGTTCGAGAGAACAGAGCTTGTGATCAATGTATATCAAGTGCAACTTCTGCCAGTAAGTAAAATCGTATGGAAATTAATCAGATAATACAGCTATGATCGATTCCTTTAGCTCGTGAGCAAACGAACGGAGCTTCTAAACGTAAAAAATTACAACAATCTTCATAAACTGATAAAATACGTGAGTTTTCATGTAATCAGTTGACAGAGCTAGTCAAAGTCCAGATACTCAAGAGAAACTATTCTAAAAAATGCAGCTCTGACACCAAGTCGAGTTGTGCGAGTAAAGTACAATAATCGTATTCTCATTTTTCTGAAATCATGAACTTGAACCATATCGACATACGCTGTTATGATGTATTTTAATCAATAATAAATCACTGAAAATTTGTATGACAAATGACGATATTGTATTAATCAATATAAATACAAAACTTGTTTCCGTTTGACATTCCAGGTTTTTCTTTTGTTTCTCAGAAAAATAATACTGACTCGAAATATATGAATAAATATACGTATGACACAATACCAAACAATAGTAATAAATAAAATTGACAAAGGAAGACAATTGACGTCTATTTCGTATATCAACAGAGAATAAAACTAAGCATTGCTGCTAGACATATGACTAGAAACATATTTATCATACTAGGTCGTTCAATGTTCGTTGAACTGAGATTGCTATTGCTATTTTTGATCTGCTTCGTTGTAACACTGCCGTAATCATCGGAGAAACAAGACGAAGAGTTACTGATGTCGCTGATCTCAAAACGACGTGAAAGACAAAACTCTCGTCCGTTTGCATATAATTCACCCACAGGTATCCCTTTCATCAATGCTGTTGCGCATGCTTTATACATTCGATCACAATAGGATGAACATACATGTAAGCGTTCACTGCGATAAAAATGATATTGCAATGGAGAACATACATAACACATTAAAATATTTAGAAATTGACTGCATTCAGCCGAAGAGCCAATTAATGGACGTACCTAAACGTAAACAACGCTCGTCAAACCGCTGACTGGAAGTCAATTTTTACGCACCTGAGAGAAAATATGACGAACTTCATTTTCTCGACAACAACTATTCTCTTGAAACCATGTACAGTTTGTCAATGCTGGCTGAGGACTTGGTGCACGATTGGAGAAAAATGAGCAATAAGGTGCACTTTGTGACGAAACAGTATATAACGACGAATTATGAGTCCATACTGGTGAGAATGCAGAAGAAAGTAGAATAATGAGAATTGCGATGATTTCCTGCGAGACGCATATTGGAAGCAACAGTGTATCAGACAACAGCATCTAGAAGCAAAACAAAATGCTATGATTGGTGTGGAAAGAAATGGATGATAACCAGACGAGAAGAGATGTTTCGTTAAACAACATCTTTTGTTTTGTACTGACATACAACCCAAGAGAACAAAAAAATATTAACAGATATTTTGAAATAAAACGAAAAAAAAGAACATCTAGTAACAAATAAATATCACTGTATGAAAATTTCAACTGTTTATTGTCGTAAAGCAGCTCTTTGCCTACGTATTGTATACAGAGCACCGATTAAACCAAGTAAAGCTGCCATCAAATACAAATCCCATAGGGTATCAATATCAACTGATGTCGTTTGTTTCTCTTCGGGCGATTTTGAAGGTGGCGGCGATGTTGACGATGACGATTTCGAGTTCGAAAACAATCTTTCGAAAAACGATTCAATTTGAAGTTTAATAAGTACAATTGTCACAGGTAGATATGCTTCTATATTAGTTTCAACGGCCATATCATAGAACCGTTTAGCTAAATGCAAATCCTAACGATGATAAAAACGTGTATTTCTGAAAAGATTTTCAAATGGTACGCCTTACTCGTTTCAATCCTAAGCCTTTTTCATGCATATAAGCTAAATTGAACATAGCTTGAGCACTATGACTATGATCACTTGCGGATTTGTAGTGACTTGCTGCGAGTTCATAATTTTGTTCAGTACCATGACCACTACAAAGTAAAAAATGAATTTCTGTCGATCGAGTAGTCTTTTTCGCTTACTAGTAATAATAATCTCCAAGTTTAACTCTTGCATAATGAAAACCTTGCACAGCTGCTCTATTCCAATAGATCAACGCCTTCTTATATCTTTCTTCTTTTGTTCGATATATATTAGAAATATCTAACGACATTTGATCGATGATATAAGCAACATTCGATTGTGCAACTTCATAGCCAAGTTCAGCTAAGTACAAATATATCATAAATGCTTGTTCAACATGTCCTTGTCGAAACAAATTCAATGCTTCTGTAAACATATGTGACCATCGACCACGTTCAGCAACATTTTTGAATAATTCTGTTGCTGTCGGACATGATCTTAAAACACCTGTACCAGTTGCATGCATTTGTGCTAGATTGTAATAAGCAAGTACATGTCCCGATTGAGATGCTGCTTGAAACCATTTAATTGCCGTTTTGAAATCTCGTTGTGTACCTTCGCCATTGTAATACAGTACTCCAAGCATCAATTGTGCTTCAGCGTTCGACTGAGCAGCTCCCAATTGAAACAGTTTAAAAGCTTTTTCAAAATTTTGCTCAACACCTGCACCGTAATAGTACGCAAGACCAAGGCCAGCTTGACCAATTGCATTGCCTTTTGCCACTGCACGTTGAAAAAACTGCACAGCAGTTTGATTATTTTGCTTAATATAATCATTTTTCTCCGAATATAATTTTCCTAAATAAGCTAATGCATTGACATTACCATTTTCTGCTGCTAAACGAAAATAGTACAAAGCTTTATCAAAAGCTGTATCACGTAAATAATACAATTGACCAAGACCATACTAAAAACAAAAAATTTTATTCGATAAAATAGAAAACCAATACTGACTTGAGCTTGTGGATCGCCCCGATCAGCTAATAATTGATAATACTGGAGAAGATCATTATCACTCATGATATTAGATTGAGCTGGATTTTCTTCTTCATCATATAAACGAATGCGTTGAACTAATTGACCACTTGCAGATGTTATTTTTGACGCAACTAAATCGAATTCAGTTACTATTTCTTTTTGCAAATTTTCACCTATGACTAGTTACCATGTGTCGCAACTTGCTGATAGAATATCAATGCCAATTCGCAACTATGAGCGATATTGATTGAACGCCAATAGCGATAAGCCTAGATCAGACAATAACTTCCCTTTATAAGACAACTAATAGAATTAATATCTACCAGTGCCATCTGAGCTGGATGATAACCATCAGCAGCGGCAAATGTTAAATGAACCAATGCCTAATGTAGAAAAAAAAAGACGAGATTACGATCATGTTTCGAGAAAAACAAACTTACTTTCGAAACACTAGCATCTGGAATGAGTCCAACACTGTTCATAAAATAAATACCCTAAAAATAACATGAATTCATTTTGAACGTACCAAGTTGATTCTTACATAATGAGATTGCGGTGAACCTAGAGCGATACCTTCTTCGAAATAGGTCTGAGCACGTTTGAAATCCATTGGTAAATGCACGCCCATTAAATGTGCAAAAGCTAGTTCCTCTTTAGCACCAATATGTCCCAAATCTGCGGCTTGTTTGAATAATTTATAAGCTCTAGATAAATACGAGATTGAATTTGAATTAATCATGAGAAAATCGTTTGTCTTACGTTCGATATTGACGATTTATTGTTCCATTGATCAGATTGACTGCCTGATGATAAATAGCATTTGCTTGCTGCATTTCCGATGTAAGAGGAAGCTGAACATCTTCTTCGTCTTCGCTTTCGTCAGCATCACTACTGATTTCTTTCTCGTTTGTATTAGATAAATCTGATTGTTGCAGCTTAATATCAATTTCTTGGAGAATATTTTCTATCTTTATATTCAGATTTCCTTCATAATCTTTGTTTTCTTTCTCGATTCGAGATTTAGCTGGCTTATCAGATTGGACAGGTGGATTTGACTCGGAAAGAGAAACTTGATTACTATCATCATTTGTTGATTGACGGGTGGATGCGTCGGACTACAAAATGTGACAAATCGAAGCCAAACATGGATTTCCAATTAAGTTCACTTACGGATTTTGCCTGATTTTCATTATTATCTTTAGTTATTTGTGCTTTATCGTTAGTGTTTGCTAAGACATGGAAATAAACAGTTACGGTTGGTGTGAGAACTCCGAGTTATTCTTACTTGACAGAGAATATTCAATTAAACAAACGAGAATGAGAACAACTAATATTGATCGTTTATTAGAATGAAAAGAATACATCTGAAAGGGTAAGGTTAGATCCATTGATTTCCGATTGATTGATTTCTTTATATTTGTAAACAAGCCAAGGTCAATGAAATCATTCTAATAAACAACTACTCAACTCATCAATCGCAATATAGACACGATTGAATGAGATTTTGTATCTCGACCAACCATCGTCGAGTATATCAATGACCAATCAGAAAATGATGTTGCTCATCGCAGATGACGCTATAGAGTAATTCAATTAAAAATAATTTGTATATATTTTAAAAAAAACTGAGAAAGAAAAACTTTTAACATTAACTAGATAAATTTGAACAACTACCGAACGGCAAAGTAGACTAAACACAGAAAGTATTGTAAAAATAATAATAATAATAATAATTGAGAGATATTTCATCTATTTACAACGGAAGTTGATAAGTATAAACACGATAATCCTTCGATGCCAAATGAAGAATATTTTGATTTGGTTCAATCGCAACATCAAGAATTTGAGAGTGACAAATACGAGCAGTATATGCACCTAAACGCTTCTTTTGATCATATTCATCATAAACGGTGATGTTCAATCCTTGATGATTATCAATCGTGATCAATTGTCCTTTCGAGTTCAACTTGATATTTGTTGGATATGTTATATAATTCGATTCTTTGATTTCTCGAATCAGTTGGCCACTGTAAGAGAACACTTTGACTGTGTGCAGATGATTATCGGAGATGAAGATTTCGTAGTTGTTTGAACAGATCGATGTGGGAAATTGTAGTTGAGCATTCAAGTGAAATAACGAAAGAACTTTGCCATCGAGAGAGAAGATATGTAGTTTTTGAACTTGTGATTCGATGACGATGATACGATGTGATTGATCAACTGTTAGTGCACGAGGTTTTTCGAGATGTTGACCGAATCGACGAATGAATTCACCTTGAGCACTGAACACATGAATTTGTGGTCGTGGATGACGTTGAATGACAACGAGTTGATCACTTCCACCAGGTACAACAGCAATTCGGTAGGGATAGAGAAGATTTTGACATCCGAGTGTTCGTCCACGACCAAACGAATATTCGAATTGACCTGTTTCGCTGTGGAAGACTTTGATACAATGAGCGTTGGTGTCGACAACAGCTATTTTGCCTGATTCAAGCCATGCAAGACTGTTTGGTTCTCTGAAAGCATTGTTACCATCACCATATTGACCTAAAGACCGAATCCATTTCAAAACTTGACGAAATGAACCATTCTTATAACGAGTTTCGGAATGAACTACACCTAAAACCAAGCACAATCATTAAAATACCATTGATTATTCATTATAGTCTTACTGGTCGTTCGAGATTCTTGTGTTGGAGTAAGATGAACGCGGTCTAAGTCGAGTGAAGACCATGCTATAATAAACCAAAATTCATTTACTGAACATCAAGCAAACATTGTGTGTCAGAACTTACTGTCTACTGGTTTTAACGCAAAAAAATCTGGAGATGAATATGGTACTAAAATAGAATTGTAGGACGTGTGTGAGTTTACTCGTTAACCTATTCCTTGCGAAGGTCATCGTTCCGAATGAAATTTTACTTACGAATATTTTCATTTGTATTAAATAAATGATGAGCATTCGTCACTGATTCTAACGCAAGGCGTGGTTGTTTGACTGCTACACCGAAATCATTTCTAATAGAAGAAAACAAGGATTCAAACAAAAACGAATTCGTTTATTATCTACTCACACATCTATTCCTAAAAGTGATGGCCAGACGTTTTCTTGGTCCGATGTTCCTAATGGTCGTTTTCGTGATATTCCAAACGAATTGCTTAGCATTTTTTTTTGAAATATTTTTTATTTTCAATAAACAAATAAAATCAAATTCTTGCTTGAATAAGTTAGAACGATTGGGTACCAAAACAAACCCTTGATAATATGTACACAAATGTCGTCGTTGTTGTCCGTTTAACGATGTTGACGAAGGAAAGCATGAAACGCCTATTTATATACAGACATAGTTAAACAGAAAGATAAAGACGAACGAGATCGATATACATATAACATAGTCGAAAGAAAGGAAACATCTTTTCTAGGTGTTCGCTCAGCTGTGTAGAATGTGATTATACTAATGCAATCTTCGTCTTCTATTTGACAATTCACCAGTGCAAAGACGTCTATTGTTGAAAGAACACAAACGATGGAAGATAATGACGTCGAAAATTTTCATGTTGACCTCCGATATACTTTTGTGAGGAATCTTCGAGAACGAACAAAAGTCTTTCTTATGAATATTGCTTTACATTTATCGAAATTCATTTAATTGAAGAAAAATGGTTTTATTATCGAAAGAAAAAACAAGCGTTCACATGCGTTCAATTAAACAAATAGAAACAAGTGATAATGTTCGTCGAAAGAGTGTAACAATGCGTTCGATTAATTCCAAACGAGCAAACATTATCTGATGGAGATGACTTTGATTTTCCTAGAAGAAAAATGAAAAGTTCGCAAATCGATTTTGCAATTTCAACGTTTCTTATTTACGGTTAGAATTCGAACTTTTGAGTAATATGGACTTAAACGTCGGGAGAATAGAACGAGTTCTTGGAAAATCTATGATAAAATAGTAAAATTCTGAGTGAAACTTGTTTTCCAAGATTTACTTTATCAAGATTAATTTGCAGTCTGTTTCCATCATGAATTGAAACGACAAGAAAACGAGATTCAAATGAATCAGTCCATTTCAAGAATTCTTGTTCATCCTATTGACAAACGAAAGTTCATTCAACTCTTCTATTCGATCGATTACTTTGCTTGTTAACATCTGTCCCAACTCAGTTTCGAATAGTTCGCGAGCTGGATACAATCCTATCATGCACTCGTCTTTCATTTCATTCAAACAGAAGACGGAAAACGCCTACCATTTTGGTATTTCGTATCGAATGTATTCAAAATAGAAACCAACCGTGCGCCCGTGTATAGAAGAAATAACATGTCATGATTAGTTTCGATATTGGATCGTAGATGAACCTAAAGTAAAACATGATATACATCAGAAATGAAATTTTGTCTTTCTCTACAATTGAATTTGGTTTTCGACACATCAGTTGTAATTTAAACATCGCCATTGGAATCGACGAGCTCGATGATGTTCGTTCATTGACTACATTTGCCAACACTTCTCTCAAATGAATTGATCTTTAGGGTGAATATAGACGGCTCATTACTTACTTCATGTATGTTTCAAAAGATAAATCATTGTAGTTAGTCGATGGTCGATCATCACCAAGTACAGCAGGTGCTAATGTGAGAAACGACTAAAAATTAGAGATTCACCATTCGCTCAAAGAGAAACAAATGCTTGCAGACTTGTTTCAAATGAATATATTTAGAATAGATGATTCTGAATAGTATAACAAACAGTTCACATTGATATTGAGACTGAAAATCACAAAAATGAATAATCTTCAGTTCAGTTTGTTGACATTTCTCTAAAACTTGTTCAAGTGAAGATAATTTATCAAACAGACGAGGATCATCTGGTATTCGAACTAAACACACAAATATCTGTCAAACTCATGATGTGTATGTATTCATTTACTTGAACTTTCATTCGAAGACTTCACTAAGTAATCTGATTCAACATGTTCGATATTGATCATCATTCGATTTTCACTGTCAAACGAAATGAATGGTGAACTTTTAAGAAGATTTTCAAAAGTTTGTTGTTGATCATTCGTTGATATTTGTAGGAAACTTTGCTCTTCATTGTCATTCATTAGGTTGAGTTTCTGAATGAGTTCAACAAATGAACGATTCATATCAGAATCGAACATCATTAGAAATGAACTTTTCGTTGAATAAGCAAGTTTCTTCAATACATTCGACCAGAGAAGAATGCGGAATGATGTAAAGACTTTTTCAATTGGTTTCTCACCTAACCAAATCACAAATAAGTAACTCATCTAAAGTGAAAACCATTGTGTGTATGTTAGTGCCGTTTTTTTTTCTGTATCAATCGATTCTCATATAGTAATTATGAAAGAAACGAAGTTCTCATTCGGTAAGACATCAAGATATATTGAAATATTTATCTTAAATCGGATTCTTCTGTTTTGAACAACAAGCACACGGACATATTTTAAGAAAGAAACTAAATAGCAACAAGATACACATGGTGTGAACAAAGTCAAAACATTGAGAAACAAAATCACACATTGAATATGTATGTACAAAGACGGTTTTGCTTTTCTTCAATAAAAAGTTTTTGGTTTGCAGGAAAACGACAGGAGATAGGTCACCGGACATGAAAATTTCAATAGAACAGATCCTATGGAGAAAGAGAAATTGTGAATCATTTATGTACAATGTCAATTATTGAACGATGCATTATAATCGTTGAAGTATTGTTGAATGGTGAGAATTACTGTTGACTAAAATTGTTTGTTGATTGATCTAAAAAAAGAAGATAGCTTATTTTTAACTGAGGATTTACTTTCGAACCATAAAATATGCTCTCACGGTACAAAGTCAAATTATTATCTTCTTTTCTAACTACATTCCACAAATAGAACTATTCACGATAAAGTAAAAGATTATGATTAAGAATTTCTCGTGATGCTACTTCTACTAATGATAGATTAGCATGTGATATAATCGGTTGGAGAGTTTATATGTACCGCGCTAGTTTGCTGGATTTCGTGTGGTTTTCCCCAAATGGTTATAATTCCGTCTTGAGATGAAGTGAAAAAACAATTTTCGTCAAAATAAATCCCATTTAAACGTTCATTAGAAATGATTTCAGTGACGACAGGTTCGATGATTTGGACTTCATCCAATCGTGGACATAGATGAGTACCAAATGTGCTTTTGGTTAGATCGAAATTCGTTCGACGTGATGCAGTACTATTTGTCGAGATCGTTGATAACGAACCATAATTTGAGTCGTTGGAGACAGATGCGTTTGTCGATATAAATGACGATGATCCTGTGGACTTTGAAGTACTCATCGTATGTGAAAGGAGTGGTAGTCGACGTGTTTTCTTTGATGAACCATTGCTAAGCGCTGTCAAGGAAGTATTGGATGTTTCATCGATGGATTTGTGAACTTTGTTGGAATTTCGTGCAAATGATAAACGTGCTGTTAAGGATGAAAATGAAGATTTGGTTGTAGGTAATGATGAATTAGTTGATGAGATGGGCGTTGTATCTGATAAGAACGACGAATAGCCATTGGACAAAACTGGATAATTCGAAGAATGACGTTTTGATAGGCTATTATTGCTAGTTTTTGAAAGAGTTTGATTAATTCGGAGAATATCTTCCGTTATATCCCAAAAACACAAACGGTTATCCTGTCCAACAGATGCAATGCGATAGAATAACGATGGAATATTCGTATCAAAACACGATGAACTACTTCGTGAACACGAAGCTGATTTTTTCAGTGAATCCTTCTCGTCATTATCATTTAATGACAACGACGATTGTCGTTGGTTGAAAGACGAATAATAATTTTTCTCATTCATATATGGATCGAATGAAATCGCACTTATCCAAGATGTATGACCATGACCACGACATAACACACGAGCAGAATATTCTTCGGGATCGAGAGAAAATAATGTCATGAAGTCATCTTCACCACCGGTTGCAAGATATTTTCCATCGGGAGACCAACACACCTGAAATCAAAAATGGAAAATATTTCGGGCGAAGCATTTGACTGAACTTACACAGAGAAGACCACCGAAGTAACTTTTCATGTAAGTAACTAGTTCCATCTTTTCATAATTGAAAATTCGCAGAAATCCATCTTGAGAAACAATAGCAAGGAGAACACGATCAGGAGAAAAGGCAAATTCATTGATACTCCCATTTCCAATTGACCATCGAGACACCGGATTCCGTGCGTTCTTCGATTTATTCTGTAGAAAAAAAGTTCACGAATAAACACGATATGATTGCAATGATCTTTTCGAACCTTTAAATATGATATTACAAAATTCTTTTCGTCGTCTTTTATGGTTGTATAAGTTGCTTGGATATTTGCATCGCGTTGATGGTTAAGTTGCTCATCAAAAACATACATGTTTCCGCTCGAATACGATACAGCAAAATGTGTTCGAGGCGAAGTTAACCATTTGATACACGTCACTTTAGTTTTATCCAAATAACTCTAGATAAAACCAATGTTTCCACTTTTATCTTGCTCAAAAGAACTTACAGCTTCGTTGAAAACTTTCTGTTCTTTTGTTTGCATATTTATATACTGAATTTGTCCTTTCGAAAAGCCTACAAGAACATGCAATGCGTTCGTATCCGAAATCTGCATCACGTCATGGCATGTCGGTTGATGATTTTGCTTGTAAATACGATGATCAATCGGCTCATTGAAATTTGACTGAAATCAAAGACAACTTTCAGATTCGATCTCTTTGAATAAAACTTACTTGTGTTGAATCGGTAAATTCATACATGATCAACTCTCTACCAATATTGAATGTTAACAATTGTGTACTGATCATATTTCCATTCTGTTGACTTGTTTCGACGCCATTGGAAAATGCTGACTGTTTCATTTCGAAATATTGTTGTTCATTCGGTTGATTTTCTAGACTCGGTGTATTTGATTGTCGGTTGTTATTGAGTGTTGACGAAGAGTTCATTGAACTTGTTTCACTATTACAACCATTCAGCGGTTGTAAGCGTGTCATCAATGTTATTTTAACCGGTTCGTTTAAACATGTATTGCTATTCGATTTACCGAGATTATCAATGAATGAAGAGATTTTATAAGTGCCTTCACGTGAAAGAAATTCATTTTTGATATTATCACTGAGCTGATTGGGATCTTTGGAAAGATTTGTTTGATTTAGTGTTGGACGTGCCGTTATTGTCGAAGCCAGACCGGTAATTGAAGATGGATGGCTAAAATTCGATGTTTCGCTTCGAGCCATTGAAATCGTCGTTTCCTCGACGGATAAACATACAGGATTTACATTTGGAAAATAAAGACTTCATTCGAAACAGTTACTTAAAAACAAGACGTGCCATATTAGGCTTTTTTTTCTATTAAATGATGAATATTTCCGATTAATTTATGATGAATCAGTCGCCATTTTGTTTTTTTTTCTATTCTGTATCATTCTTATTGGACAGAATATCAACCAATTGTAATCAAGCACATATTTTCCGTAGGTTTTATTTAAAAATATAAACAAAGAGTTTAAATTTGACAATGGATTATAAACACTGGATAAATTTAGAGATGAGAATGAAGTATTTTCTATTGGCTATTGACACATTGTCACTTAATTTAATGAAATTAGATTTACTACTTTACTTAGCATCATCACCAAAGAACACTCTATGAGTATTCGAAAGAAAGTGAAAGACAATTAGGAAAAAAGTATTTCTTTCATTGTTTTACAACAGGTAACTAAACAATTGTTGTCGATTGTTTCGTAACGAAAGAAGAATCGAGAAGAAAATTTCAGTTGACATGTTTATTTTATTCCTTCGAATAAATAACTTTACGTAATTCTAGATTTGTCCTAACATTTGAATTCTCATCATGGCAATGCAAAAACGTGCGAACATTCGTTTACCACCTGACATAAATCGTATTCTTTATGTTCGAAATCTCCCGTACAAGATCACTGCTGAAGAAATGTACGATATTTTCGGTAAATACGGAGCCATTCGACAAATTCGTGTTGGAAATATGCCGGATACACGTGGTAAGAACAACTTTTCATACTTTACTCGTTTTAATTTCATTTTCTAGGCACGGCATTTGTTGTTTACGAAGATATATTCGATGCGAAGAATGCTTGTGATCATTTATCGGGATTTAATGTTTGTAATCGTTATCTGGTTGTGTTATATTATCAAGCAAACAAAGCATTTGACAAGATCAACTTGGAAAAGGAAAAAGAGAAGTTAGCGAAAACACAAGCCAAGTTTGGATTGAATACCTAAAAACCATGATGATGGAAGTCTTTTTTTTTGGATGTATATTGCGCAAATACAAATGATTTCAATAAATAAAAGAATAAATGATTAGTTCTAAAAAGCGTCTGGATGTATCTGATGAAACATTTTCGTTCGATTTTGGTCTGAAAAACAAAAGGTGAACTTTTTTTTTGTGTTCGCTTTCTTCTATTTACAACCGCGAGATATATTGACTTTCAATATCAAGCAATTTGTTCTTTTGTATGTTTATTCCTCTTCATCAATCTGGTTTCTCTACTTGAGAATGAAACTGTCACAGCCATTCGCTACTCGTTTGACAGAATCTAAAATTCGTCCGTTATTGATAAATTCGAAAGAAAGGCAAGAGAGCTTTTCGTTCTCTTTTTTCCTGTTTTACGTAACGTATATGAGAAGACTCGATGAGAGACAAACGATAAATTGTACATAGAAGAAAATGAGAACAAGTAACCTTGAAATCCTTCTACTGACATGACAAGATCAGGCAAATATGAAAGATTAGTTGTACTGTTGAAAAAAAACAACCGATATCGAATATCCATTTTTTGACAACATTCACTCCTTTCGAACGATTAATCAAATTTAACGGTTAGTTTGTTTTTATTTCCTTGCTGATTTTCAAGTACAATCATTTGAAACAGCACTGACCAATTTATATTGTAACCTGTTTCAATGACATTATATAATATTTGAAAAAGAACTTAAGTGTTCAACCACGTACGTTGTCATGTTTACATCAAACATTCATTGAATTGATCAAGTATGGAACAGACAGTAGTATACTTAGTCGTTTTTATTTTCGTACTTAACTTTCGATTTATTCCATTTCTGATATTGAAGGATCATCTGATGAATACAGGTAAGACGAAAGAAATACTCGTAAATCTTCAGTTTGATTCGTGATTAAGACGAAAGAAATGTGTTTTAAAGAATACGGGTTGTTTCATTTTGATACAACAAGTAACCTTGATTAAAATACAAAAAAAAAAGATTCATACTGAGAAACATAAATAGTTCGTGTATAGACTTCTTTTGATACGAGAACATATACTTCCTCAGATTTGATTTAAATCTTCCGTGTCAATCACCAGAAGCAGATTTTTTTTTCTCACCGTTGTATTACATTATTTTCAATGTGATATTGACATTGTGCATGATTAACCTTCTCAGTAAAATTAGATAGTATATTTATTTAAATATAATTTGAATAGTAAATTACTTGAGAAGAGAGTAATGAAAAGGTTGATTGGCAAATTTTAGTTTCTAGATTAAGAATAAAAATGAATTCTCCGTATGAAAATCAACAGCATGGACAAAAGTTATTGAACATTGTCAATCGTGGTACAGTCGATCAATTATTTGTAAGTAAAAGGTTTTCGTTTAGATTTGATAAAACTTCATCTTTACTTAAGATCTTTTTACAAGGATTTCATCGGATACCTTTTTATAATTTAACGGATGTGCTGTCATATGAAGGTGTTATCGATGATCAAATTGATTTCATCGATTGGGCAGGAACAAAGTACGATGTCACTCCATTGATTATCGCAGCTGGCAAAGGTAGAAGACGATCTATTCGTCATTTTATCTGTATTCATATTTCAGGTTCCTTTGAGAAAACAAAAGTTCTTCTCGTTCATGGAGCGAATCCGAACAAGCAATGTGCTACAGGGTAGAAAATAACATATCATTCGTATAGGAGTTGCGTGCATGTCGATTATTTGTAGTGATACAGCATTGAATTTAGCTGTTCATCGTCTGAAGTACCCAATTGTTGACCTACTTCTTCAATATCGTGCAAATCCAAATCTGTATAATCAATCTGGAAAAACAGCACTGCATCGAGCCGCTGTCTCCTATCCAAGTGAAGGTCTTCAACATCTTCAAACGCTACTCAATGTAAGTTTTAATGTGCTATTCGAAAACAGGAAATACTGTGAATGGTTCTCTCAAGGCTGGTGCTGACCCAAATATTGAAGATCGAAATCAGCGACTGCCACTCGATGAAGCAACCATTGTTAATAAGCCAGGTAGATTAGATTTGAATATGAATATTGATATTCCTGATTACTTGTTAGAAATCGTCGACATTTTCCTGGCACATAATCCATCGTTAATTCAGCGGGCGTATCGTGCAGCTATTATTGCCTCTCGTCTTGGTGAATTTCATCTTTTCTTTGATCCTTTTTCTCAATACTTCCTTTCAGGTTATGATCAATGTCTATTAACTTTGTTATCTTATGGTTTGGATCCAAATATTGCTGATCGAACACGTACAGCACCATTACATGTAGCGTAAGTGAACTTATTCTGAGACAAATTACACTAACTCCTTGGTCTTGATAGTGTTCGCGCAATGAAATTATCCACTGTGCAAATCTTAGTAGCACATGGTGCTGATCAGAATTTAGCTAACAATCGAGGTGAAACAGCCTTGACCATAGCTGAATATTTGCCAGTAGATCAACAGCAGATTTTTATCAACGCGTTGATTGGTATAGCCTTACAAAATGATCTCTGTTTATCCATCAATTCATATTTTCTTAGAAACACCACAAACAATACCTTCGAAGCTACAAACATATCCAACAGATACTGGTATATTTAACGGAATTTGACGTAAAATGCAAAAGCTAAATCACTGTTTTAGAACCTGCGATATTGGATGTGTATCCGTTACTTCGTAATCATTCAAATTGGACGTTTGATCATGATGAATATCGTAGTCAAACAGCGGAAAATTCTTCCGTGCAAAACCTGCTTGATGGTAAACTAAATTCTATAATCTCAAAGAATATAAAATGACAATTCTTAAGATTCTAATGAAACATTTTGGTGTTGTACACAATCGGAGAATGCTTGGGTTACGTTTGATCTGAAATATCAACATTATATCAATGGTATTCAAATCATTGGATGGTGAGTTTGAAAATCGAAAGTAAAATGTTTGAATTATCTTTTGTTCGTAGTGGTGGTTACTCAGCACCACGAAATGGACAATTAGATGTATCTAATGCTGTCAATGGACCTTGGCTGAAAGTGAAAGATTTTACTTGTTTATTATCGCGTAAGATTAGAGAAATGAAGAAGAAGAGGAGTTTGTTTTGAATTTTAGAAGGAAATAAGAATGAATTCTTCTTTCCGTCATTAGAAACTCGTTTCGTTCGAGTTATTCTTCGAGATAATTATGGTGGGGATGACATTCGCATAGAGAGTATTGCCTTTTTTGGCCTTCATGTGCGTTTAGTCGAATTGTTACGCGAATATGCTCTCGAAAACAGTCTTGGCACGTTATTAATGAATGTAAGTATTCAATGCTCATGATTATTAAACGATTATTTTACTTTGCATCTCTTCTAGGATATTAATGATCTCGAAACATTAGTGGAGAATCGTGATGAAATTCTGAATTCATCTGTAAGTCAGATGATACATTGCAGTTCGTAGAAAAACGAATCATTTCGATACATTCTAGAATAAATACATGAATGTTAATGAGCATTTTCGATTTATACGATTGATCGACTCATTGAAAAGTGAGAGCTCTAATCTTAGCATTTTTTCAAATGAAATCCGTTTTCTTTCTTGCAGCATCGCAATTAACTTTCCTTGAATGGTTTACTATGCCACAGACGACAGTTATTGCTGGGGAAAAATTACGAACGTTCAGTGTCGAAGGCGATGCAGATGTGAACGATCGAGTTCGACTAGAAGAAAAACGTATGTTATCTCATACTCTAACCATCATTTTTCACACGATCTGTTTCAGTCGAAAATAGTTCACATGTTAACACTGCTCTGATGAAAGACCTTGAACCCATGCACAACCAATCTTTAGCAGAATTCTCTGATTATATCATTAAATCTCGTACGTAGACGAATTGAAAACGTGTTAAATATGATATGATTCATTATCTTTAGCTGGCCGATACAAAATTCGAGTCGTTAGTGCTGAAAATCCTCAGATTTATACACCATGGCAATCGATTGTCGTAGGTGAGTTGGTTATTTCAGTTGCTATCAACCATATTATTCAGAATTGATTCGATTCGGACTGAAAGAATCTTGCTGCAGTCTTTTTTCACTGCTCTATTTGCTCTTTGGACGATATCGCTGTACGTCTCAATTGCTATATGTCCATAAAAAAAGCATAAATTCATGTACGATCCTTTTTTTCTTTGTTTTATATTGTTTTGCGCGTTACTTTTCTGTACTATCAAACTTTATCCAACATTGTGCGTTCGATATTCGTACCTGAATTATTTTATTTTATTTTTCGCTGTAATATCAGTGTGAAATGATCGTCTTAGATCGTTTCGTTCTCTTATCTCCAGTTTATTGCGATAGATCGTAAAGAATACCGCAAAAGAATGCATATTGCTGCTGCTACTACTACTATTGTCGTTATTTTTCTTTTACATATTGTGATTGACTTCCAACGCATCTAGCTGCTATCGTACTGTCGGTGACGTTTTTCTCGACGATTAGAAAGATAAAATATGATCACTGGTCTTTAATACGATTTAATCAAATAATTTTTGCCATGAATCGTGAGTTACGCTTATCTCTGACGAAAAAAAACACATAAATTGCTTTGTATTCATTATCATCATCTTCTTCTTTGTCATTCGTCCGTTGAGTTTTGGTTTACATTCTTTCCATTCTTTTTTCTTGTATTTCTATAGGTCCTACCTTATTTTACCTACCTAAACTAAACACACCAACAGATGAAAATTCTTACCTTGCATCAACAACTTTCTCTCACACTCTTACCACAAATGATAACGAAAAGACATTAGTTTGTCTAAAGAAACCAGAAACAAATGAAGATAAAAGAGAAACCCGAGCGTTTATCACTAAGGTTTACGAAAGTGAAGACGACGACGACAAAGAAGAAGAAGAAGAAGAAGAAGAAGAAGAAGCAGAATACGACAACGACGACGACACTGAAGACGATACATACTTGACTTCACTCAAATCAGTTGAAAATTCCCCATATTATTTTCCAATTACGAACGTGTCATATACAATGAGTGCGTCACCAACGAATTATTATGCACAACCGAGAAATACACATGATCACGGTACATCAGCAAATGCTATTGAGTATAGAGATAATGAATCATACTCTGCTCAACGACCTTTTAGCAATAATGGCGATTGGACGAATACTGTGTCAAGACAAAATAAGCCAATGGTGCCAACGAGATCTCAAGATGATGGTTATTCATCACAGAACGATCGCCGTTCGAGATTCGATACTAACAATCGAGAACAATCAAATAGTCAAGGACACAGAAGTCTAACACCAGAGAAATATCGACTTCTCAAAAGACGTCTTGAGAGATTACAGCAGAGAGAACAATCGTATGAAAAAAATAAACATCAAAATGGTCATCGATATGGATCATATAATCAACCAAAACCAGCACCAGGACGAGACCAGTACGATCCACAGCCAATACCAGCATCACTACGAGATCGGTACGATCCACAACCAAGACCAGCACCAGGACGAGACCAGTACGATCCACAGCCAAGACCAGCACCAGGACGAGATCAGTACGATCCACAGCCAAAACCAGCACCAGGACGAGACCAGTACGATCCACAACCAAAACCAGCACCAGGACGAGATCAGTACGATCCACAACCAAGACCAACACCAGGACGAGATCAGTACGATCCACAGCCAAGACCAGCATCACCACGAGATCGGTACGATCCACAGCCAAGACCAGCATCACCACGAGATCGGTACGATCCACAGCCAAAACCAGCACCAGGACGAGATCAGTACGATCCACAGCCAAAACCAGCACCAGGACGAGATCAGTACGATCCACAACCAAGACCAGCACCAGGACGAGATCAGTACGATCCACAGCCAAGACCGGCATCACCACGAGATCGGTACGATCCACAGTCAAAACCAGCACCAGGACGCGATCAGTACGATCCACAACCAAGACCAGCACCAGGACGAGATCAGTACGATCCACAGCCAAGAGCAGCACCAGGACGAGATCAGTACGATCCACAGCCAAGACCAACGGCATCACGACCACAACATTATAACGATAAAATTGATGATTACTATGGTCATCAACCAAACAAAGAATATAGAATCGTTTCTGGTTCGCTTGTGCTCCAAGAAATTCAACTAAGTAGTCAGCAAGGTTCTAATTTTCATAACTCAGGCTCTCCTTATATTCAAGGGACAATAGGACGTCCGTTGGATAATCACCCATCAAATGATCAAAAAATTTCAAGCAATCAACCAGCTCATGGTGATCAACCGCGTCCTCAATCTTATGTGGACCATCGACCAGGTGAAAGCACGGTGCAAACAAACAGTAATAGTAACCAAGAAAATGATTCGCCTAATCATTATTCTATAGGCAAAAACTCGACGCGTCCTCTATCTCCACCCCTACCTGCACCGCAGCCATCAGTTTCGAATAGATACTTTTTTGGCCCAAGACGTCCAGGCCAAGGCTTCGATGATGACAATACAAACAACTGTATAGTATCCAGTTATAGCCCATTGTCACCATCGCTCAGAGATAACAACCGTTCAGATCCGTATTTTGGGACGCAAACCGAGATTGGAACGAACACAAGTCCCCAAATTCTATATGCAAATCGACCAGGGCAATCGTCAAACACCCAGCCTATCGATGATGAAAACGCTTATGCACAACTGGATCAACATTCTGCAGGAGGTAGCTCGCCTTCTGAACCTCCATCCTTACGAAAAAAGCCTAATCAAAACTTGAGTGGTCCTGGAAACAATAGAAGCGGTGTTACCAGTTACAACGATCAAGATGTATAAGAGTAAAACGTAGATTTTAAACGGTATAATATCAGAATGTTTTGAAAATATATTATAAACGTTGTTTTTTTTTCGAATTTACCTGCAATTGATTTTATTTTACAAGTTTCTTTTCGTTTTAGCCTTTTCTATAGATTTCTTTGCTGTCGTATTCTAATTCGTTTTCTTTATGTGTGTTCTACTCATAAATTGTATTTTGTTTCTTTGATCTTTTATCGAAAGTAAAGAGTCATAATACGGGAATATAAAATACAAAGAAGGTCGTTATTTGTTGTGACCATAAGTCAATAGAGAAGAAGGGAAGAGGGAATGAGAATTAGAGTTGATAAAACATCGGAATGCGTGTAATGTTTGAAAAGAAAGAATTCTTATCGCTTTCAAATGAAACGACATAAGATTTATACACTACTTTTACTTTTTTTTTTATTTATTTACAGGTAAAAAACCGCTCGAGATAACCGTTCGGACTACTGAAGGCCCATACATGTCTACATCTGGCATTATACCATTAAGACCACATTTCACGCCAACAACTGATAAAGGTGATGATATAGTCAAAAGAAACTCAGTTGTTAAACAATACTTTTTTCGTCATACGCCAGATTCATATTTCTTTAATTTGCGTGATAACAACAAAGAACAGCAAGAAGAAAACTTCGATTCAATGGACAACGTACGGGAACATAATCAAAGTAGAAAACAACGTTCACCAGTGAAACTCACTCGAGAGTTTGGGACACAATCAGGAAAGCCAAAGCGTAGTATTGGTACAATGTCTGATTCTATTGGAAGACATGATTCTGTTAATGAAACACCGCCATCAACAGATATCCCAAAGCTATACAGTGGACGAAAATCACCTCAAGAAATAGAGAAAGTTCCTGACGATAACAGAAGATCCCAATCATTTTCACCGCCAGCCAATAGGAAACCTGATGAGACGCCACCAAGGTCACCACCTAGAAATCCACCGCATTACAATCGCACACCTTCGCCGTCGTCACCAAATAATAGTCCACCGAATAAAAAAGGTCAACCATCAAAATCTACAACGGAAACAGACACTAGTCTGGATGGAATGCCTCCAAAAAAAGACCAAGGAGTTCAATCAGATCCACGCTCAACGAAAGACGCTGACACGTCCACATATCCATCATCAAAACTCCAAGTTACTAAACTGACACCAATAAAGCAATCCAGTCATTTTACTAATTATCAAGAACATCCAAATAAACCAACTCCAACGAAAATATATCGTGTTAGACCAACTAACAAGGAAGATTCAACAAATGATGCCAAATATGATGACGATAAAAAACCAATATCCATAGGTCCATCCAATCAATCACCCGATGAGAATTATTCTAAAAAATCGCCAATCATCGTTAGACCTGGCACACATGTACCATCGACAGACGAAAAGAAAACAACAACAACAACAATAACATATTCAGATGAAAATTCCGATGACAGGGAAAAGAAGGCTCCTACTCCGTCATATCACTATGGTGAACAACATGTAGTCTCATCGGCAAGAGAGTCGCCTGTATTGAGTATTGGCACTGAACATATTATCCATCAATCACCTGACAACGAGCGTACAACTCCACTTGAAACACAATATATTGAAGATCCGAATCGCTCATTCCATATAGCCAATAGTGACGATTCACCATCGAAGAAGAAACGCGTGGTTTTATTGCGTGTTCTGAATTCAGCACAGACATATATTTTCGAACAACAACCGTCATCGAACAAAAGTGTTCATCAATCACGACCAAACACAAACTTTTATTTAGCATCATCGCCAACATTTCGTTCGTTTAATACATCGCCTCAAGTTAATGACGCTACTGTCGATGTTCACATCCATCCAACCAACTCCGACGACGTTGCTGGACAACATTTAGTTTCCCAATATGCTTAACTTCTATCTTCGATGTATTGTCATGCTTTTTTTTTATACTGTTTGAAAACTTTTTTAATGGATGATTTTTTTAGAAACAACACCGATAAAAATATAAATAAAATCTATTCTATTTGACTATGTTCCTCCTATTTCATGTATATCCTCATTTTTCGGTTACATTCTTTAAATTACATTGGATATAATTTCTCTTTATTCATTTTATATTTTATCGAGATGAAATCTTCGAGCATTTCTCCCATGTATTGGCAAACAAGCATCAGTACATGAGACGCGTTATCGAAATCATCGACACGGGGTTAACGCAGGGATATTATTGCATCAGAATAAACAATGGGATGATTCAACGCATGGAGAGAAAGTAAAATTTGAGCAATTTTACGAGAGAATCACTATTTTTTCGTTTCAGCATGCGTCACCGACGGCAGAACGCAAAGTTGGTTTTACGTTCTTCAGAAAAAAAAATAGAAAAAAAAGTAGACTCGCCATAACGTACATTTCATTTTTTTTCTACGCTGCAGTAAACATTGACCATGAGAGACGCATTCGCCGATGAGACGGCACTGTCATTGAGAATGAAGACCTTAGAGAATAGATCGTGTTCGAGTCCATCAACTATTGGATCTGATGAAGATATATTAGGGTTTGAATTAGACGAACAAATATTCCTAAATAAAGAAGGTAAAGATTCTTCAGGATAATATTTTGGTATCAAATAACTGTTTGTCGCTGATGTAGATTGGAACAGCTACACTCATTGTTTAGCGTTACTAGATGAAGAGAAAAATTATCCGTCTAGTAAGTACATTACATATTTACTTCAATTTTAATGCCATATCGCACGTACTCGCGAGTTTTTCTTCAGTATTTGTTCTTCAAAATCATCTTTACGATCGTCTGTATTACTCTCCTAGTAAAAAAGACAAGAGACGAAAAAGATAATTTATTTGATGGGTTTTACATCGTGGATAAAATCTTTTTAGAATATGAGAAAATATTCTCAATGGGCAACAAAAAATATGAGTTCCGTCTTGGCGAAGTTCACAATGACGATTTATCTTTATTCTCAAGCGTTCTTTGTGGAGCTGATCGCGTGGATTTTATCTCTCCCGCACACTTACGCGAAATTGTATGTTCTTTGCTAAACGAATTGCATGAAACCAATCAAGAATGTACGAACAAAGAGAATCTGAAGGGATTTGATGAGCGTCGATTTCGCGCCTTGGCACGGTTGTATCCAAAATGTCTATTTTGTGTAATATGTCGAATTTGTATAAATCAGCAGATCACTTCTATAATTATTTACAAATATGTCAACGATATCACGTCATACGATCGATGTGTTTTCATCTTGAGCGATATTTCAACCGGTCAATGTCAACCACTGTATTTATATAATAACCAGAATGGAGAAGAAGAAAAAAGCAAGTTTAGATATGATGATCCGGTGATGAGAGATCTTCTTCGTGAATTTGTTTCCAAGCAGTGGAATTGTAAGTGGCTTTGCACATTGGAACAGTGAGAAGAAAAGTTGTCATTTTAAAATTTATTTGCAGATACGGACGAGCTTAAATATGAGCACACAGAACTCGACGAAGTTGATACATTTGTTCAAAATCAAAGTAAACAAGCAGCTATGTTTCACATTCGTGATTGTTTTCTTTTCATAAATTGTAGCTGATACCAGTGACATATGCCGCCTATTGGGCACAAGTTTTACACCAGAAATCGAAAAAATTTTGGGTATGAAAACTTTCATGTTTTCTATTTATATTCGCATATTTCATTGTAAAATAGAAACGAATAGTCATGTGTCGAACGATAGATACAGCGAGCAGATACAATCCAATGTAAATCAAGGTTTGTCGAATAGATATTCTATTTTAGAAAAGGAATTTTATACCTAATCTTGTCTTTAAATTTCTTGTTCTAGCAGATATCAATTTTTTATCTGAAAATCCATTGTTGACATATAAAGAATCTCATCAATTCGTTCAAGAAAAGGTTCCCGGTGATGGGCATTGCTTATTCTATTCACTATGCTTGGTATTATCCAATTTGACAAAATCTGATTACAAACAATTAAGGAGAAGGGTTGCCAATTATATTCGTCAGTTGGAAACCATTGACAATGAAACGTGGAGCAGTTACACACATCTAACTCGGGAACAATATTGCTACGAAATTGAGCATACAAATAAATTTGGAGATGAAATGGAAGTACGTGCCTGTAGTTTGATATATAAAATAGTAATTCGTGTAGTCACTGTGGTAAGAAGTGATGATAAAGTAGCATCTGTGCACATTACTGAGTTTCCGGACGATGATGAACTATCTTTCGACGAATGCGTCTATATTATTCTTGACGGAGAACATTATGAACCGTTATATGTAACTAGCATTGGTCGACAAGATGAAGCTGTTCGAATTTTCGAATATCATGATAGATCAGCATTCGATTTGCTTAATAACTTCATTCAGCAAAAATTTCACTGTAAGGATATATGTTTTGCCATGATAATATTAATAATTTTATGTTCATTTAAATGCAGATTTCGGTAAGGTAGAAGTCCATAAAAGATTGAAACAACTACTAGATCTGGAACGTCATTCTGAATGTAAGCATACATATTTATATTGAACTACTTGTTAATTCTATTAATCTATCCATAGCTGTAAATGACCGTTTCGATGTATCGAAATTAGCCAAGATCGATGGTGCTAGCATTGCATCGAACAAACGAAAACTGTTAGGTAAAACTGAAGTTTTTCATCATTCATACGTCTTCGTTGTTGTGTCATTCAAGACGAACAGGGCACACCCATGATCAGTATTAAAAAAACATCGTCGATTCCAATTACATGTCAAGGTTTGTTATCAT
Organism: Adineta ricciae; assembly: GCA_905250025.1. Classification (NCBI taxonomy): domain Eukaryota; kingdom Metazoa; phylum Rotifera; class Eurotatoria; order Adinetida; family Adinetidae; genus Adineta; species Adineta ricciae. Next base: position 246,638 of record CAJNOJ010000010.1, on the reverse strand, counting down.
CATTCTAGTTGTGATCTAATTGAAAGACGGGAAATATCAAATTTAGGAAAAGATGTGTATTCGCCGGTGTATCTTTGTCCTACGCCTGCAAGTGATCAAAATCTGTCCCCTGGTATGTTTGTTTTAAGATCATTTCATACCATAATGTATTTCTCACAGATATTATCAATGATCAATCGAATATTATTGAAAATTTATTACAAGCATCAGCCTCTCCAATCTTACATAGTATGTTAGAATGAAAGTTGTTTGGTTTTATGGTGTCCGCGAACTTTATTTCTAGGTCCCAAAAACAAAGCACAACAGAAAGAATTATCTCCAACAGTTTCATGCTATAATAACAGCAATCTCTTCAATCATAGAAAGAGCCAACTATGCCTAAAACTTGAGATTCAGCCCATGACCGCATTTCGCGCTCGTTTAGAAAGCGACTATATTTCCAAGAGTGCAAAGAAACGAAATGGTACCCCGACGGAACCAAGACCGCCCGTTTATTTTCCTGACAAAAATCATAATCATTGGCTCAAATTATTGGTTTGTTGTTTAATTAAAAAAAAAAACCTTCAAATCCAAATCTTTATCTTAGATATTGAGTTCACTATTATTCAATGATGATCCTTCTTCATTGTGGATAGAAATTTGCATAGTGACGCAGACAATCAACGAATGCATATTCATCAATCCGCTCTTTGAATTTTATTGCCATAACACTGACTCAACACTTCGTACGCTAAATCCAATTATGATCAAGTTGGGAAGTCAGCCGGAATATAAAATAGAAGAGTATCAAGAGAATTGGAAGTGTATAAAGTATGTTGTATATGTATAAAAAATTGTATGTTGTATGAAGATGAACTTTAGACTGTACCTGGCTGTTATTCGTGTTACAAATGCTGACTTGGTCCGAAAGCAACCAATAATACGATTTGACTCGCCATTGTCAAGTATGTGCAAACTTAAACCGGTTGATCTTATACATATGTGTGTAACTACTTGAATTTTTTCCAGAAGTATCCTCGAATGTTGTGGTTACTTGTGATAGAGCAGATGAGTTTAAGCGACATTACACTTTAAAAAAACTTCGTTTTGCATTTACACCGTGGTTAAGAAAAGGATCTGAAAGTGAACACCATCGCCGTGCTGACCTTCAATACTTCAGTGATTTTTCTACGGAAAATAAAGATGTAATAATAGATTGAACGCCACACATAGTGAAACTCTAACCTTCTCTGAATTTTAGTTCAAAATCTCCGATGCAAATAAACTAATTTTTTCAAGCAATACTGGTGCACCATTCCAACTGGAATTGAAATGACTCTCAAAAGAAACTTTGTGATATTTTTTAAAAATATTTTAGTAGTAAATATTTGCCGTAATAAAAATTGTTCACAATGGCAAAGTCGTGCCTCACTATCAGCAAGAGATGTCGCCAAAGATCTGAATGCATCTAGACGAAGTGAACTCAGTTAATCAGAAACAAAAGATATCTATATATAACGATTCATCCCTCGATAAAATAAACCACTGATCTAGCTATTCATTTGCGCACACGTAGAAACTGTTTAAAACGAGAACGAATACATATAACGATATCCATCTGATATCATTTTTCTTCTCTTTCTTTCTTTCATATGATAGTTGCGTTCATTTGTATTTTTATCATTAGATTCTAATGTCAGCACCCTATTACTATTATCCATCATCCACGAACATTTGTGGAAATCGTGATCGTGGAAGAAAACGTAAATATATAGATTCTTTTTCTTTCTCTATCTATTTAAAATGTACACATAGCTCGTTATGACACACGTAATAAGGATATTGGCCAGTCATCAACTTATATAACACCAAACACACAAAATCAATATCGTCGACCGTTATCGCCTGTTTCAGTTGGAGATGTATGTAATCGTGTTAGTAAAGTTTCATTCGAAACTCATCAGAATACACACAATTTTCGGACGCGTAATCGTTCTGCTGAACCTCGTCATTCGGATAAACCTCATGAACATCGTCCACCATCTGCTAATGCTGTTCGTTCTGTAGTACCAGAGCGTTCTCAACAGGATCAAATCCCAATTTGTTTTCGCCCTGATTCTGGTGGCACTAAAGGGCAAAGCATCACACTTTATACGAATCATTTTAAATGTAATCTACCTGAGAATCTCGCTATTGTAAGTATCGAAAAAATGTTGTTAAACAACGCGAAAGTATACATTTGATTGATAGAATCAATATACTGTCCATGTCAATGTATTTAAACGTGGAAAATGGTGCAATGCAAATAAACGTCAACATAACCGATTTGAAATTGTTCAAAGAATTCTCGAGCGTGAAGCTGATAATCTCCCATTTGTTTGGTAAATATTCGTAATCGAATACTCGTCATCCCCTATAAATTCATTTCTAGGTATGATGACGGAAATTTTCTCTATTCCCGAGAATTATTACTTGACAAAGCTAAAACCTATGAAATCACCATTAAGAACCAACTTTATCAATTAGATATTAAAGAGATGTCCGATCGTGTCACTGTAGAACACATGTGGCAATATGTTCGAAGTAAAACACCTTGTAAACGCCCACAAGATTTAATTCGTATGCTTGAAACACTACTGAAACAAACGATTCGTTCACGGATGGTTTGCATTCGAAATCAATTTTTCGAAAAAAATCAAACTTTATACAGCGATGGTTCGTGTCCATATTTGACTTTCCTCCTTCTCCGAAGGCTTTTTGTTTTGTTTCACAGGACCATTCCAAAATACTGGCTTTGCATTAGCACAAGGTTTCTATCAAGCGATGTTTGTTACACAAGCAGGACCAACATTAACATTAGACACAAAATGTTCATGTTTTTATCAAAATGTTGATATGTTACATTTTCTTTCGATTTATCTTGGAAGAGATATCACTAGGAACGGAGGAGTGATGTCTAGCGAAGAGAAACACGCTCTACTACGAATGAAATGTTTAGAAACAATTACAATCGAAACTCGACATACTGCGAATAAAATGGTTTACAATATTCGAGGTTTTGGTGATAATGCGGATTGTCATCCAGTGACATTAGATGGACCCGATGGCGATTCACGAAAGATGTCTGTTACGCAATTTCTCGATGAAAAATATCAGATTAAACTGAAACATCCACGTTTACCAACACTTGAATGTGTAAATAAAGGTGCACAAAATTCTTCTTATATACCGATTGAACTATGCTTCGTGGAAGAGTGGCAAATTGTTGATCGATCATTGATGTCAACGGAACAAAACGCCGAAAAATCGAAACGTTCGATTCTATTACCTGAAGTTCGATTCAATAAAACCATGGCAATTGCTGCGGAGAGAAATTTTAACAATGATCCGTATTTGAAACATCTATCGATGACTATTGATACGAGTGAAATGCTCCAAGTCAAAGGACGCGTACTTGAGCCACCGAATATCGTTTATCGAAACAATCGAATTGTTTCGGTAACCATCGGTAAATGGCTAATGAAGGGAAATTTGTTACAGCAAACAACACGTGTCCATAAAGTAAACAATTGAATGTGTATTTAGTTGATGGATGTTCTAGTTTGAACTGTTTTCTAGTGGGAGATGATTTTAGTCAAAGATGGAAAGCGAGAACCAGGACATATGGATATGCAAAAATTGGATGAATTTTGTAATATGTTACCAGAGGTAAGTGCGTGGCTTGATTTGAGAGGTTTGTCTAAGATTTATATATTTGTTAAAGACAACACGTCGTTATGGAATTCAAATGAACCCTCATTTTGACACGAAAATCATCTCTCCTCATCAAATTCGGCAATGTATCTATGATCTACATGCCAACGGTGGAGAATTCGGTTTATTTGTTTTGATTGGTGATTGTCCAGACTCGTATCAAACGATAAAACGATGCGCCTTACAAGAATTCGGCATTATCACTCTTTGTAAATATTTTTTGCTTTGTATCGATTTCAGAACAGCTGAAATTTTCATTTCATAGGCTGTGATTTGGGTTCCATTCGAAAACAAAACAATCCTGGCAAACTCGTGCGTTTTAACTTCGATTTTCTATACATTGACTAAATCCATATATATTTAGAATGCCTATATTGAAAATATTGCTCAAAAAATGAACGCGCGTTTAGGTGGAATTAATTCCACGGTTTCATTCAAGAAGATATTTGTTGACCAACCGAAAACTAATGGTGATGTTTTCATGTTTATTGGTGCGGATGTTTCTCATGTCGTTGTCTCTGAACGTAAACCATCGATTGCTGCTGTTGTTGCAAGTGTATCTCCAACATCAACGCAATACATATGCCGATCCAGTGAACAACGTCCATTGAAAGATAAAAAATACTCGTTAGAAGTTATTAAGGATTTTCAACCAATGACACGTGATCTTTTACATGTATTTGTTCAAACAAATAAACAATATCCAACAAAGATTGTTGTTTATCGTGATGGAGTAGATGAAGGACATTTTCAAAAACTTCTAGACAATGAAGTGCAAGCTTTGAAAAATGCTTGTATAGAAGTCTATGGCAATCGTCCGCTACCGAAGATAACATTTGTTGTCATTAAAAAATCGCATAATTCTCGATTTTTCGCTCCAAATGGTCAACGAATAACAAATATGGCTGCCGGAACAGTTATTGATACAACTATCGTACATCCACGTCAATTTGATTTTTATCTGAATTCGCATGCTGGTGCACTGGGTACAAATGTTTGCTCTTATTACCATGTTTTATACAATGAAATTGAATTTACTAGCGATGAATTACAACAACTGACATTTTGGGTAGGATGAAGTTCAGTCGTTCATTTACAAAAAGTGATCTATTGATTTGTTTAGCTCTGTCATACTGACGTACGATGTACGAAAGCAGTTAAATGTCCAGCAGCTGCTCGCTATGCCCATACAGTTGCGTACCATTCACGATACTTCGAAAAAGAACCATATCAATCATCATCATCATCATCGCAACACCAAACAAATCGTGATACTTCCGGACAAGATGAAGATGATCTTACACTCGAAGATATTAAAAGTAATCTGATTATGGTCAATAAAAACGTTAAGAACATGATGTGGTTTACATAGAGAAGAAATATTCACATTTATTTGTTTTTCGTTTGACTGGAAACATCTCATGTCTATTTCTATCACATTTCTATACATTCGATTGTTTTGTTCAAAGGATATTTTTATATGATTGTGCTCTTTAGTATATCAACGAACTTCAAATAAACAAGAACAATGAATTTCATACTTGATCTGTTTACTAGTGGAGTATCTACTGGCAATCAAGGGAGTTTCAGTGAAATCTCTTTATACAAAATAATTAACGAAGCTTTTCACCGACACTGTACCGTATGTTTTCAACAATATATGATTTGTAGCTATGTTGAAGTGGAATAAAAAACAGCAGAATAAAGGAAAGATAATACAAGAAATATTACAATAGCCATTTTTCATTGACCATTCCTTTTTCCCTTCTTCGAAATGGCGCTCAAAAGTTATTGGTAAAGAATCTCTCACCAATGAAGAACGTGGAAGAATGGAGAGCGGATTTGTATATGTAAAAAGGATATATATGAAAAAGAAGCGCATGTGACGTGATTGACTTATCAATATGTTTTCAAAGTTTGATCTCCTCATCATTTTCGTATTTCTCACCATTGGCACATCGAGTAAAATCTGCTGATAATTTTTTTCGCACTTCACAGCACCTCGTTTTTATTCTAGTTTGCATGCAAGAGAAAAGGGAAGATGTAATGGATAGTATATGCTCGTTTGGTGGCAATGCTGCCTGTCGTACTTACTGTTTCTTTACACAAGCCTCATTGACAGGTTATTGTGATGCTGACAACAATTGCATCTGTAATTCAACTTTGACTACAAAGAATAACCATGTGGCTGAAGAAATCGAAGTATTCATTATAAACAAATGATCTACATGGTGTTTCTCTTTTTGTCAAACATTATGAACTTTCATCAGTATATTTTGCTCTTCAGATCTATTAAAATTTCGTTCTGCTTGTTCAATCATATCGTATTTAAATAACACGTAATAGCGTGCTTTACTTGTTGAACTTTTTCTTATACTCTTCTAACAAAAACTAAAAAAATACATCAGTAAATTGAAAATTTCATGTATTAAAATCACTACTCAACAAAATAACTACGTTTTAACACATGGAATTCTTTTACTTCTTACGATCGAAAATTCTCAAGTACTTTTCGATTTAACATACGATAACTAATCATAAACCAAACTGTTTATGTGCATGTTAATTGTATGTTTTCAACATTCAAACAAATACTTCTCACGTATACACCAAAAACTAAACTTGACATCGGAGACATGTCTATGTTCATTCGTATTGCATCATATCATATGACACTCCTAATGTACATAGCTTAGCAATCGAAAGAATATTGTTTGATATAATAGTTGTGATTAAATCGTATTTATTTTCGCACTTCAATATTCACTCATTGATCTTTCTTATGAAACCATTATCGGCAGTTTTGCTCGGTAAATAAACGATTACGTAGTGAACATAAGATATCAGTGAGTGAAAGTAAAAGTTGCTCTTACTTTTTAACTAATTATGATAAATATAGGTACAAGTTCTGAGTACTGTACTCAGGAGACAGATCTCTAATGAGTTACATCTAACCACACAGTATTTCGTGATGTTTTGTGTCAGTTATTTATATTTAGATATTCTCACAATAAAATATTCATTCGTCATTGTCGTTTCTTTACGTCATTAATACTAAAATATGACAGAAAATGTCTGTTGTATAATAAGTTTTCTTTATTTATCTTTATATGCAATGAATGGCATAGATTTAGGAAAACAAACGGATGCACACACACACACACACATACGACACAAAACCAAATATCATAAGCAACTGTGCTGTCACTGAGAAAAAGAAATAGGAAAAAGCACACCGGGCGGAGAAATATATGAACATGCGTGCACTTCAGATACGAAACGTATATACATTTTTCACAGATGCAAGAGAATTCTAGTGTTCTGTTGTCATTGAATGGTGACGATTGAGACTCGGCTGATTAGTTGTTGACAGATCAGTTAAACTATGACTGCCGTCTTTTCGTAAAGGCGAAGCAGGTGTTGTCGGACAAGTGTGATAATTCAATGGAGAATTAATTACATGATCATCGTTGGTAAACAAATGCTCGACATCCATATCGGCGAATATCGAGAGGGGAAAATCAGAATCAATTTCACTACTATTTTCATCATGATCTTCTTCGTCTAATGTATGAGTAAACGATAATCCACCTGAATGTTGCCGAAGTGCACGGAGAATATCATCAGTAAGGTCACCATGTAAATCCATATGAAATGCTGCTTGTATCATTGCTTGACGATCACCAAGTTCATGNGAAAGATGTCTGTTACGCAATTTCTCGATGAAAAATATCAGATTAAACTGAAACATCCACGTTTACCAACACTTGAATGTGTAAATAAAGGTGCACAAAATTCTTCTTATATACCGATTGAACTATGCTTCGTGGAAGAGTGGCAAATTGTTGATCGATCATTGATGTCAACGGAACAAAACGCCGAAAAATCGAAACGTTCGATTCTATTGCCTGAAGTTCGATTCAATAAAACCATGACAATTGCTGCGGAGAGAAATTTTAACAATGATCCGTATTTGAAACATCTATCGATGACTATTGATACGAGTGAAATGGTCCAAGTCAAAGGACGCGTACTTGAGCCACCGAATATTGTTTATCGAAACAATCGAATCGTTTCGGTAACCATTGGCAAATGGCTAATGAAGGGAAATTTGTTACAGCAAACAACACGTGTTCATAAGGTAAACAATTGAATGTGTATTTCGTTGATAGATGTTCTAGTTTGAAATGTTTTCTAGTGGGAGATGATTTTAGTCAAAGATGGAAAACGAGAACCAGGACATATGGATATGCAAAAATTGGATGAATTTTGTAATATGTTACCAGAGGTGAGTAGGTGACTTGATTTGAGAAATATGTCTAAGATTTATATATTTGTTAAAGACAACACGTCGTTATGGCATTCAAATGAACCCTCGTTTTGACACGAAAATCATCTCTCCTCATCAAATTCGGCAATGTATCTATGATCTACATGCCAACGGTGGAGAATTCGGTTTATTTGTTTTGATTGGTGATTGTCCAGAATCCTATCAAACGATAAAGCGATGTGCCTTACAAGAATTCGGCATTATCACTCTTTGTAAATATTTTTGCTTTTTATCGATTTCAGAACAGCTGAAAGTTTCATTTCATAGGCTGTGATTTGGGTTCTATTCGAAAACAAAACAATCCTGGCAAACTCGTGCGTTTTATCTTCGACTTTCTATACATTAACTAAATTCAAATATATTTAGAACGCTTATATTGAAAATATTGCTCAAAAAATGAACGCACGTTTAGGTGGAATCAATTCCACAGTTTCATTTAAGAAGATATTCGTTGACCAACCGAAAACCAATGGTGATGTTTTCATGTTTATTGGTGCGGATGTTTCTCATGTCGTTGTCTCGGAACGTAAACCCTCGATTGCTGCTGTTGTTGCAAGTGTATCTCCAACATCAACGCAATATATATGCCGATCCAGTGAACAACGTCCATTGAAAGATAAAAAATACTCGTTAGAAGTTATTAAGGATTTTCAACCAATGACACGTGATCTTTTACATGTATTTGTTCAAACAAATAAACAGTATCCAACAAAGATTGTGGTTTATCGTGATGGAGTAGATGAAGGACATTTTCAAAAACTTCTAGACAATGAAGTGCAAGCGTTGAAAAATGCTTGTATAGAAGTCTATGGCAATCGTCCACTACCGAAGATAACATTTGTTGTCATTAAAAAATCGCATAATACTCGATTTTTCGCTCCAAATGGTCAACGAATAACAAATATGGCTGCCGGAACAGTTATCGATACAACTATCGTACACCCACGTCAATTTGATTTTTATCTGAACTCGCATGCTGGTGCACTGGGTACAAATGTTTGCTCTTATTATCATGTTTTATACAATGAAATTGAATTTACTAGCGATGAATTACAACAACTGACATTTTGGGTAGGAAGAAGTTCAGTCGTTTGTTCTCAAAGAGTGATCTATTGATTTGTTTAGCTCTGTCATACGGATGTCCGATGTACAAAAGCAGTTAAATGTCCAGCAGCTGCTCGCTATGCCCATACAGTTGCGTACCATTCGCGATACTTCGAAAAAGAACCATATCAATCATCATCATCATCATCATCGCAGCACCAATCAAATCGTGATACTTCTGGACAAGATGAAGATGATCTTACACTCGAAGATATTAAAAGTAATCTGATTATGGTCAATAAAAACGTTAAGAACATGATGTGGTTTACATAGAGAACAAATATTCACATTTATTTGTTTTCCATTCGTTTGAAACATCTCATGTCTATTTCTATCACATTTCTATATACTCGATTGTTTTGTTCAAAGGATATTTTTATATGATCGTGCTCTTTAGTATATCAACGAACTTCAAATAAACAAGAACAATGAATTTCGTACTTGATCTCTTTACTAGTGGAGTATCCACTGGCAATCAAGGGAGTCCCAGTGAAATCTCTTTATACAAAATGATTAACGAAGCTTTTCACCGACGCTGTTCCATATTTTTTCAACAATATACTTTTTATAGCTATGCTGAAGTGAAATAAAACAGCGGAATAAAGGAAAGATAAGACAAGAAATACTACAATAGCCATTTTTTTCGTTGACCATCCCTTTTTCCTTCTTCGAAAAGGCGCTCAAAAGTTATTGGTAAAGAATCTCTCACCAATGAATAACGCGGAAGAACGCCGAACGGATTTACGTATGTAAAAAGGATATATATGAAAGAGAAGCGCGTGTGACGTGATTGAATTATCAATATGTTTTCAAAGTTTGATCTCCTCATCACTTTCTTATTTCTCACCATTGGCACATCGAGTAAAATCTGTTGACAATTTCTTCGCACTTCACAGCATCTCGCCTTTTTTTAGTTTGCATGCAAGAGAAAAAGACAAATGTAATGGATAGTATATGCTCGTTTGGTGGCAATGCTGCCTGTCGTACTTACTGTTTCTTTACACAAGCTTCATTGACAGGTTATTGTGATGCTGACAACAATTGCATCTGTAATTCAACTTTGACTACAAATAATAACAATGTGGTTGAAGAAATCGAAGTATTTATTATAAACAAATGATCTAAATGGTGTTTCTCTTTTTTGTCAAACATTATAAACTTTCATCAGTGTGTTTTGCTTTTCAGATTTATTAAAACTTCGTTCTGCTTGTTCAATCATATCGTATTCAAATAACACCTAATAGCGTGCATACTCGTTGAACTTTTCATTATACTCTATTCTAATAAGAACTAAACCAAACCATCAGTAAATTGAAAATTTCATGTATTGAAATCACTACTGAACAGAATAACTACGTTTTAACACATGGAATTCTTTTACTTCTTATGATAGAACATTCTCAAATACTTCTCGATTTAACATATGATTACTAATCATAAACCAAACTGTCTGTGTACGCGTTAATTGTATGTTTTCAACATTCAAACGAATACTTCTCACATATACACCAAAAACTAAACTTGACATCAGAGACATGTCTATGTTCGTTCACTCGTATTGCATCATATCATATGACACTCCTAATGTACATAGCTTAGCAATCGAAAGTATATTGTTTGATATAATAGTTGTGATTAAATCGTATTTATTTTCGCACTTCAGTATTCACTCATTGATCTTTCTTATGAAACCATTATTGGCAGTTTTGCTCGGTAAATAAACGATTACGTATAGAACATGAAATATCAACGAGTGAAAGTAAAAGTTGTTCTTACTTTTTAACTAATTATGATAAATATTAGTACAAGTTCTGAGTACTGTACTCAGAAGACAGATCTTTAATGAATTACATCTCATTACACAGTATTTCGTGATGTTTTGTGTCAGTTATTTATATTTAGATATTCTCACGATAAAATATTCATTCGTCATTATCGTTTTTTTACGTCATTAATACTAAAATATGACAGAAAATGTCTGTTGTATAATAAGTTTTCTTTATTTATCTTTATATGCAATGAATGGCATAGATTCAGGAAAACAAACGGATGCACACACGCACACACACACACATACGACACAAAACCAAATATCATAAGCAACTGTGCTGTCACTGAGAAAAAAAGAAATAGGAAAAAAGCACACCGGGCGGAGAAATATATGAACATGCGTGCACTTCAGATACGAAACGTATATACATTTTTCACAGATTCAAGAAAATCCTAATGTTCTGCTGTCATTGAATGGTGACGATTGAGACTCGCTTGATTAGTTGTTGGCAGATCAGTTAAACTATGACTGCCGTCTTTTCGTAAAATTGTAGCAGGTGTTGTCGGACAAGTGTGATAGTTCAACGGAGAATTAACTACATAATCATCAGTGGTAAACAAATGTTCGACATCCATATCGGCGAATATCGAGAGGGGAAAATCAGAATCCATTTCACTACTATCTTCATCATGATCTTCTTCTTCTAATGTATGAGTAAACGATAATCCACCTGAATGTTGCCGAAGTGCACGGAGAATATCATCAGTAAGGTCACCATGTAAATCCATATGAAATGCTGCTTGTATCATTGCTTGACGATCACCAAGTTCATGCTCGAGAAGAAATGGTTCACCAATCGGAAATGTCGTTTCGAGATGAGGGTGCCGACGGTGACGTACATGTTTGACAAGTTTGTAGATGCCAAACGGTGGTAAAACAGTTATAGCTGCAGTAACAGCACCAGCAACAATGATTGGTGAGGCAACAACAACACCAGTAGCGATCATGCCACGTATAGTTCGACGAAGCCATGGTTTCTCAGGATAAAAATTATATGGACATCCGAACATACTATAGAAACACATGGAAGAATGATTACTCTTTCTTTTTGTGTAATTATCAATCGAACCTGAATTTATTACTATGTTGACCAATAAATGGTATTTGGATATAACGTCGACCACACAGATAACAGAATTCACATGCACAAGATTGACAAGTCATATGAGGACAACCTATGCGTGAAAAAGAGGAAATGTCGACTGAGAAAGAAGGAGAAATCTGTACCTCCAGCACGTTGAATAAGTGAAGAACATTTGGGACATTTTCGAGCATTCCATTGCTCTTCATTTTTTTGATTGATCCATTTTAACAAAAGTTTATCACCTTTAATGAACTGTTTGCACGTCATATTTTCATGCCAAGGCGCTGAACAACGAAAACACCAGACAAGTGAACATTCCGAACATTGAACTTGTTTAGGAATCTTCTTATTATGATTATGTGTTTTGAATTTTTTCTCTTTTACTATCGGCACTACTTTTGTTGCATCCAGTGAGTAGAGATGACAACAACGCGGACCTAATGATGAGGAGAAAGCATGAAAATCAATCAACTGATATGTTCAATGAACTTACATGTTTTAGCACGTGGGTTTTGATTAGCATTTAAGTATAGTTTTAAATATCGATCGTGTAATGAAGGATCATATCGGACAAAGTTGACAATCGATTCTCGCGTCAGATATTTGTTACATTCATTTGCTACACATGGAATTTTGATTCGACCATCGTTGATTGTTGACGATATATGTGCGCGCCAGCAATTATTACAGCAAAGAAAGTAACAACACGGCGAGACTTGTAATACTGCTAGCTCTAAACAAATAGGGCAGGGAGAGCTGACATAATTGGGTGGTGTTGGAAATGATGGAGGATCCAGTGAATCGTAAATAATTGTTTCATCGTCATCATCATCATCATCATCATCAAACGATTCGTCATCACCATCACTTTGAGTAACTGTCTTTTCAACATCTGTCAATAAGCCACAAGACTTATCATTATCGTTAAGCAGACGTCCTTCATCGATAGTAGTCGTTGTAATCTCAATATTATTCGCTATTGTAGTTGTATTCGTTAACGATTGACGACGACGAAGCGATTGAGCAACAGAGCCTGTTTCAATACAATAGATTGTCAACGAACTTGTCGATGATGCTGCTGAAGACGACGACGACGTAGTGTTTATCGACGACGATGATGTGATTGTGGGAACATGAAGTTTATTCGAAAGTGAATGATGAGTAAGAGAATTGACATTTATTACGGACGGAATATCAGTTGAGCTGGATAAACATTGCTCAGCCATCTAAAACAATCAATACACTCCTTTTTGTCCAGATTTGATCTAGTCGAGAAAAAAAAATCGATAGTGAGTTGATCAGCAATAAAGCCTAAGCTATACGCAAAAAGAAACCAAATATAATGATTAAAATTAACGATGGAGTAGGACGTTATTAACACTAGCAGTCAATATCGTAGACAGATGAATGGTATTGACGTAAATCATTAGTTTCCTTCACTCTTTCTCTCATCTGTTTTTACATATACATACACTCTCATGTATAATGACGATCAGCAGTGAACACACACGCGCGTATACTCGTAAAGGTTTCTATCTTTCTCTTTTTTTCTCTTTCGGTCGTTTTTTTATTCTTTGAGTAGGATTGTGTATGAGTTTGGTCTCTCTTTCTCTCGCGTTCTTTTTTTTTTCTTTCTTCCTGTCTTGCATTCTACGACGGTGTTATATGTTGACGACATCCAACACAATTTGTTATTCGTTTCATCTTGCCATCGGTTACACAAAAAAAAACGAGAGAAAATAGAGATTCGTCGTCATTTTCTTTTCTCTTTTCTGTTTAATTGCGCTTTGCTTCTCGTAACAAGAAAAAACTGTCCCTATATAGTTGTGCAGGGCGTGGGTTGTCGTTTTGTCAGAATAAAAAGAGAAAGCAAAAAACGAAGAAATCTATTGAAATACGTCACATTACACAAATAAGGACAAGAAGAAAAAACGCCCGGCGATGATCGCCTTCTTGATAGAATAGTAAAAAAGATCGAGCATGAAGAAAATTTGCCATTAAAACTCCTCGATATTTGGCTTTTGCATCAAAGATGAGTCAATTATATCATGATCTATCATGACAACTGTAAATGTGATACATTTATTTGCTTATGATGAATAATATGCAAGTCGATTTGCTTGAATCGACGAGATATTTAATAGTTTGTTTGTTATTAGTTTTTCTATCCAATCAAAGCTGAATTGTCAAATATAGTTGTTCGAGATACAACTGTCGATGGATGCTGTATTATCTCCCGCTATATTTAGACAATAACTTGGCCTTGACAAAACAATAATAACAAACGAAGGCTGTTTTTTAGCTTATCGTACAGTCTGGAATTTGTCGAGAGATTACGTATTTACAAAATAGGATGGTGAACATGTGACTGTTTCTTGAGATTTTTGTTGATACTACTGTTACAATCATGCTCAATATTGAAGATTGTTTAGTTTTCACAAAAACCAAACAAATTAAAATCAAGTCTTTCTGATTTCTTTAGGCGTACTGTAGATTTATCTTCAGGTTAGAATAATTAAGTCAGTAGTTGTTGTTTTAGTAGCGACCTAGGTATAGGTCTGTGAATAAAGAAAAAATATATCATATTCATCAATGAGATCAACGTATGAATGAAACAAAAAAAATGACACGTCAGAAAAAAACAAAATTGTAATAAATAACTAAAATGGTCGCTGATTTTGAGGAGGATATTAGTCGGAAAGGGCAGGTAATGTACCGTGTGTTTCTGAAACCAGTCGAAGGATATACAAATACAATAAGGAAAAAAGAGAAAACATCTAAATAATCATAATATGACAAATACAAAATACAACAAACACGTTCTTGCCAGACATGCATCGGATACGGACGCTGTTAGACTATCAGGAGTGAGATGTGCCCGAGATATATGATTGTAAAACGGGAGGTACAACGTCATATTTACCATCTGATCAAGTTATCTGTTCTCGAAACTGTCTTTTCCTTCACTTGTGAACGAACGCATTTTCCATCATGATCATTGTATATGTTGTAGAACAATCTCGGAATCAGGCGAATCTCGGATTGGCCTGGCTTCATCAGACCAATCTAAGATTGAACTAGGCGAAACTAAGATTTTTCCATGAATAGCCTAGTTCGATCTTGGATTGGCCTAATCAAACCAGGCGAATCTGAGATTGGCCTGAATCTTAGTATGGCCTACGAATCACGTCAACGACGTGCTGGAATCTTGGGTATTGTTGGAATTCAGGAATGACAGACCATTCAAGCTTCGGTTTCGATGCGGTATCTAGTGAATGCATATCCAGAAGTTACGTTCTAGGCTGAACATTCATACATGTGAGAGATTGAGGAGAAATTATATGTAAAACTAGCTGGATTAAGGTAGTGTTCTGGTTATTGTATTCGTAGCTTTTACGATAGGTGGAACTGGATTCGGCGGTTGTTGTTGAAATTGAATACGAATCTGTTCGTCTTCGCTTTCATCAAAACTTGATACGGACCTCAACTGACTTCTTTGATAACGATCAGCAACGATTGCAATCAATGCAGCTCCTTTGCCGCTACCATCATCGGATAAGGTTAATTTGAACTAAATAGAAGAGAAAATATTTGATGGAATAAATAAGAAACAGAACACCAAATTGTTTAGGACTTGCTTACAATTACTTAGCAACATCCTTAGCCTACACAATATTTTCTGTTTAACATACCTTGATGTTCTTGCTGACCATTGTTTTCATACATTTCTCCATGTTTCTCTTGAATCTAGGATGGTAACGATACAAGGAACCGTCAACACCAACAGTAACATTGGGCTTATTTATACGATTGATCAAAACAGCGAGAGCTAAATAAAAGTCGATTAGTTCAATCACTTCTTTCTTCCAGGTATATTAAATCAATCTTTACCTGCACCAGCTAATCTTGCTGCTCGTTTCGAGACATTTTTGCAAATATGTTGGACGATAGCACAATCATCGAATGTTGGATTTCGAATGCCCATGTCTTCCAAGACTCGTCGTGTGTTTGCAAAAGCAATTCCTTCATCAGTCTCAACTGTACTGACAAATTTTGTATAAAAACCACCGCGAGTAAACAATGGTGTGCTATAATCTCCGTAGCCATCACGTTGACCAATAAACAGTAAATCTTGTTGCATTAAGTCAAGAATGATTAAACGAACTATTTCACCCATGTACATGCCACTAATCATTTTCTCAAAACTGAAATGAAAACATGATATAGACAATTTTTATCAAAAAACTTTTGTTAATTACACTTGTTTGCCTGGATTGACTGATGATAAGTCAACTTCTTCATCGTATTTCGTTCGTATATAGTTCAGACGACCATTATTACCAAACGCTCCCCATTCCATATTAATAATAACTTGTTTAGGTTCGTTGTAATCGCCATCCCAAGTGCCAACTTTATCTAATTTTTCCACATAACATGCATTTGTACCTGTACCTAAGATGAGACCGATGGCTGTGTTTGGATCTTTGTATGCACATGCCATTAATGTGCCCACAGTGTCATTGACAAGTGCTACACATTGAACATTGATTTTCTAAAGATAAAATTTGTACATAAAAGACAATCTTCTGATTTGATATTCGTACTTTTTCATCGATAGCATTTTGAAGTAGTTTAACAACGTCTTCGTTAACAACACCGGAACATGTGAAGCCTTTGGTCCATGTTGATAATCGTGCCGATGCAAGACCTTCTTGTTTACAAGGAAATGAAAATGTAAAGCCTAAGAGAAAATAAAACAGACAGGATATTCTTATTTGCTAAAGATTAAATTTACCCAATGGATATCGAGGGCCAGTTAAGGACAAATTTTCTTTTCTCATAAATTCTAAAAGACATTCGGCGAGATGTCGAAACAGCTAAACAAAGCAACACCAAACGTTTTTCAAGATGCTTCATTTTTCTAGTTTTCATATTCGCCTTACATTAGCTCCTTCGCCCAACATAATTGACTGTGGTATGACGAATATCTTCGAAGTTAATTCAACTCTTGATTGTGGCAATAATGTGACGAGTAAAACACGAAAGTTAGTTCCGCCCAAATCTAATGCAAGCACTTGGCCAGTTTCTGAACCGTCGGCTATCGTGCGAACATAAGTAGGAAACATTTTAACATCTGCATTTTTATGTGTAGCTGGTGAAAGACCATCTTCCATTTCTTTCTCGAGATATTGCATTATTTGACGCAGCTTCTCATCGTCAAGCCGCAGCGATTCAAGTACTTTTTCGATCTGTGAATAAAAAAGAAATTCAGTGACATCTTTCGACTAAGACTACTCTACAAGCAGTTTGTTAAAGTAAGGCTCAAGATAATCTAGCAGAAGGCTAAAAGAACGGCATGACGTTTACGTGCAAACATCGATGAAGATAATAATACGAGGAAAATAACAGAACGTATCCTTTGAGGTCATACACATTCTTTGACGTGTTGCTTGTTCGCCTTGGATTATATGCTACTATTGGACCTGCTAGCGTCTAATCCGTATCTTATCAGTTGCTATATAACTACAGGTTCATTCGGTGCATCTATTGTAAAGTCATTATCGATTGTTTCGTTAGAATGAGTTTGAAAAGTTTCAGTTACTATTACTCTCGTTTCGTTGAAATTTGATACTAATCATCTCTAGTCACTATCAGTATTTCAAAAAAATTCGCTGCTTTCTTTTGTCGTTTCATAGGAAAAGAAGCGACATGTCCACGATACTTCGAGACGAAGCACTATTGATGCAATAAATAAATATATTTCGAGGACAAGTAGCAATTTTGTTTGCTTTGAATATTTTGGTGTACCCACAGCTATTTCTCTCATTCTCTCGTTTTTCTTCCCATAGATCGTCGATGAATAACACTCGCGTCTAGCTTTGTCGTTCTTGAACGGGGGTGTGTCACACCATGTTCTGCATTGGCTAAAATGCTATTTTCTCTACAGACAACTCGCCTCTTAGTCAAAGTGACGTGTTATTGCATCATGCAGTGCTTTGTCTCCTATACTATTCTGGTAAACACAATAGGACATTGCCAATGAATCGTTACTATGACGTCAGAGTAAGAAATAACGAAAGCAAACGAAGTCGTAAAGTATTTCGTCGTTAATATTCTTATTCACCTGTTCGTTCGATTCTGGATGTCGATTTTGTAGCGCGTATGTCTTGTTTTGAGGCCCCGCTGCTCTGTAACCGACATAAGCAGCTAAGCCGACAATGGAACAGGCAGCTAGACTGACGAATCCAATCCGCAGAGTTGACGATAATGAGTCGTCTTTGATTAAAGTCGCAAGTGAAGACATTATTTGAAAAGTTTTTTCAAAGTATTATAACATAATTTTTCAGCGTAGAATAAAGCGGAAAATCCTTATATGAAGAACAAAATTCAAAATACGGTGTGTAATATAATTAGAAGAAGTTGAGTAAATATTGTCGAATAAATTGTAAATAAACGTGCTTGAAATTGTAGAGAATACAAGCTTGACGATACAAATTTTTTCTTCGTATAGAACGATGAAAAAAAGACCACTGAACGATGAGAAGTTTGACCCGATAAAATTGTATTTTAGCTTTTTGTTTCTTAGTGTTCTTTCTCGTGGTTGTACGATCGTTTGTTGGCGCACTCGTATGCGATGCGCAGTAAATGTGTTCGAGCGTGTGTGTGTGTGTGTAGCTTGAGTAGGAGTTGCTTGCGCTCTCGTATTTTATACAGACCGTACCCTTCGTTTTTTTTTCTTCTCTTTCTGTCGAAGAGAAAAAGAGTATTCTCTTTCTTTTGCATTTTCCCTCTATTTTCAGCAAGCAATTATTCTTTTCTCCCTTTTCCCTTCTCCCTTCTCTAACTTCGCATCTCTTCTATGATGTCGATGGGAGGAAATCTAAAGGCGTATGGCTGCATTTGCTAATGTTATCTTGGCTGAAATAACAACGGGAACATAGTAGAATAAAAGGAAAACAAGTCATATGGTCATCTTGCTTTTTAATGGAACTATTCTTCTAAGATAACATTCTACAGAAAGGCAAGACTTATCATTCGCTTGACTAGTTCATTAGAGAAAAACAGCCAAACAATGTTGTAATTTGTTGATTATCTTGTTTTACTAACTAAAATGTTGAACTTTTCGAACGTAACAATTTTAACAGTAAGATTTCGATAAAAGAGAAAATTTGTTAGTTACATATGAGAGAATATTGTTCAAAGTTTATCTTGTCTTTTGTTAAGATTAATATTTCTTTTTTATTGATCTTTTGTTTCCACAATCAGCAAGTTCGACAGGAACACAGTCGTTGTCACGAGCTGAATATGCTAAACCATTGTCACATTCCATCACGCTATGCCAACCTTTGAATAAAAAGGAAAAACTAAGATCGAATTCATCACGTTCATCCTACCTGTAGCACAATAATGAAACTTATTGCAATGGACGGGATCGGCATAGTAACCGTTCGTACGACCTGCACAAGTAAATATTGAAGGTAATCCAAAAGGCGCAGCTGTTGTAGTCGTAGTTGTTGTTGTCGTTGTGGTAGATTTGACGACAGCACGCGTGTAGGAATGAAGCCATTTTCTTTTTGATGAGCCTTGAGAAAAAGATATAAGCAGAACATCAGCAGAACATATTGACAGCTGTTCCTTAAATACCTGAGGGAGGCTCAAACGATTTTGAAGTCTGGCAACCTGTTAAGTGAGCAGGCATGCAGAGGCGTAATAGTGAGTCCCATGCTAAACCGGGAGCGCACATCGACCGATAATCACGTCCGTCAACACAAACATGATAAATACGGCAATCTTGTGCGTCACCAAAATACCCATCAGCTATATTAAAAATAATTAGTACTCATTAGGGACAAATAATAATATTAAATATACCTATACAACTGAAACGTGTTGAACGTTGTTTCTTAATGACACCAAGATTATTGGAGAAAATGTCCGCTGTTGTAACTAGAATATTTGATATAATCAAAACTCCAAGTATGTATCATATAGATATCAATTCAAGGATTTTGACAGCGAGCTAAGCGTATATAGTCATGGAAAGTTACGGACGGGATCAAAGAGTATTATCAAACGACAGTCAACGATTTTTTACGTTCGTTCTATGAGTACATAGTACACATGAGTCAATATTGTCCTTGTGTAATCGTTATAGGATACAAAATTACATTCTTATCGACCTTACTTTCAGCACTTAGAGAATCTCGTTCATAAAATTTTAATGAATGCTGCCTGATTAGGGGTTTGAATAGCAGAATCAATACCAGATAATTATGTTGTTTTCCGTCTGTTGAGAATTAACTTACATGATGAAATCGTTGTTGTAGATGGACCTGTTGAAGGTTCAGGTTTCGCACCATGACATTCAGCTTGTTCGTAAGGTTTGCACGTCTTAGTAATACGATCAAATAGTAAGTTATTCGAACATGTTCGTTGTTCTAAATGTCCATCAACACATTGAACATATTGAGAACATGTAACTGGATCAGCAAAACGCATTTGACTGGAGTAATTAGCTGGACAAGCATTTTGACCTAAGTGAATCGATGTGAACTAGCTTTGAATATACAAAATCTCCACTTTCTTACATTCAGAAACTTCATGAGGCCAAGCACAACTTTCCATGCCTTGGAAAAAGTATGAAATTCTATACTGGATTCATTAAAACAGAAATGTTCTTTCTTACGTGCACTCCAGATGAGACCAGATGAGCAAAGTAGTGAATCGCTTTGAGTTTTCGCACCTGAAATGATCATATTTTGTACTTTGATTGAACAGACAAGAATCAATGTTACCATCACAATAGTGAAATACCGAACAATCATACGGATCAGGAAAATAGCCTGAACTGCCAAGTGCACACTCAATTGGTGAGTATGGAGGTGCAATTTGTCCTTCACCTAGATTGAATATATACGATGACGATGAGAAAATGAAAAAATTTATGAACTCTCACATTCAGCATCCTTCGGCCATAAACATCCATTCGAACTCGCTGAGAAATGTAATCCCGCGTTACATCGATGCGATGATTGAAGTACGCCAAGAACACACCAATGATAGATCGAACATGAACTTGGATCAGCAAAGAATCCAGTTGCACCTGGCCGACATGTGTAGTTACCTTTACCCATTTGAGTATTCGATGTTGCTGCTGCTGTTGATGTTGTTGTAACATCTACATTATTGAAGTTATTTCCAATCACCTCTCGTAAATCAGTATCCTACCTTCATCTTGACCCCATTTTTTTCTACCGCCAATACATGATGTCGTACTTTGTACACTGCAGCCGATTTTGCTCTCATCCCAAAGCATACCATTCTTGCACCAACGAACAGATTGAGTTCCGCCATAACAAACATGAAATTTACGACAATCATCTCGATCAGCAAAGAAGCCATCCTCTACAATATAAACGAATGGTGAGTAGCAAAACTATTCGCTTTTCTTACCTGTACAACGTGAGCCAACTTCGGACATATATTGAGTTCCCGATGATTTCTCTCCACTTGTATCTATTGGAATAAAATCACATTTTCAAATAGCAGTATGAATTTATCCTTTTACATTTAGCGAGTTTCTTCACTTTTGTTGCTGTTGAATTCCGTAATGAAGTTGCAGAAGCACTATCCGTTCTATTATTCAATGTTGCTAGTGTTCCGCCAATCGTGTACAGAACTACTGTTACTAAATCAATAACAGTTATAAGAAAGATGTTCATAACAAAGAGGAAATATCTCACTGAATAGAAGCGAATATCTAATGACCATTTTGCGTTTGTCTGTGTTCAGTTTGAATGGCTGGTATCGAAAAGTAGATGTTCACTTCGAACGAGTGAATGTGATGAATGAAGCAATTCTGTGATAAGCATTGACAATTTATTCACGTCACTTGACACATAAGAAGACAATATGTCAGGCACGTTTCATACAATTAACAACAATCGTTCTCATATGTAAGAGATTAAAATGTAGAAAAAATTGTTTTTTATTGGCTTAGTGTGATAAGCTTTAAGTAAGAGACGCGATTAATAGATGACTGCACCGGCGGGTTGTTTCCATATGGATTGCGTGGATTTTCAAAGACAATAACTTATTCATCTAACAATCTTTGTACACATGACGCAAAATATTAAACAAATACTTCTTCTGTAACATAGTGTTGATTTTTGACTTACTTACGTCCTGTTATTTTGACCTTTAGATAATTTCGTGCAAAAAAAAGAATACGTATACTATTTGTACTGAAGCTAACAAGAAAATATCTACGTGTATTCGAACGTGCAAAAGTAGTGTTTTTCTAAATGATAATTATGAATAGATTGGTATGAAAACATTATCTTATGAATTATTCCTAATGTTTTTATCATCACATCGAAAACGAAATCAGTGAGACGAAAGAAAAAAAAATGCATTTGTTTTAATTAAGTGTCTATCTTGCCATGGTCATTCTTACCTTTGATGACGAGTGATATATACACAAAAAAGAAAATCAGTAGTGCGTGGCAATTCATATCGAGCTAAGAGAAAAAAAAGCTACAAAGCCGTTCATTTCATGTCCTAATATGTTTGTTCGTATTACCGCTATACGTCGTTTATTCTATGTTTCTTGTTTACTCATCGGTACTTGTCTTATGATATATCAATTTCGTCAGAATCGTACGGAACGAAATGCGACAGTGTATGAGCCAGGACCTGACATCGATCTCTATGTCGATGCAAATGGAAGTTTTATTCATCATATGAAGTATGAAATTCTCCAGTTCGTGGAAATTCCTTTACAAGATCGATTCAATGAATTTTATAATTATCTTGATCAACAATCTGAGCTTAAAGATTACTTCACATTCGTTCCACAAACGGCGTATCATATTACATTGACAAAGCTGAAAGATGAAATTAGTGAAAACGAGGAGCATATCAAAACATTGATTCGAGAACAGCAAAAACTTGACAAAGACGAAACCTTTACCCTTTGTCTCAGTAAACAAGCTTATAATCTTGAACAGAAAGAAATCCGTGTCGAACTGGAATTTCAAAATAATTTCTTCGAAGAAAATATTACGAAATATCAAAAACGATGGACAAACGACTTTCCAGATCTAATTGTCGAACATCGAAAGACATTCTATGTAACAATTGCTTATCAATACAAAACAATACCAACCAAAGAAATGTTCGATCAATTTAATGAAATTATACAAAATTGGCAAGATTTTACATTCGAAGTTTACGTTGAACCTATTGAAATTTGTTCATATGCTGATTTATTAATTTATAAACCTATCGTTCCCGATCGACCCGATGATCTTACAGTTGATAAAATAATCCCAGAGGAACTCGATGAGGAAAAAAATGCAAAGGACGAAAGGTAAAGATGAATGGAAGTTGCCTGTATTGCCCTTGCTGTTATGTATTTTACAAATAAATATTTCCTGCCTGAACAAGAAGTCAACATTTGACACTGAGTCGTCACATATTTATTTGTCTTTCAAATGAATGTATGGTTCATTTTTCTTCCTAACTTCTCCTTTCGAAGAAGAAGAAGAAGAAGAAGTAATGAAGTGATTTGAATAAGAAGAAACAAAAACGAAACATGAGCGCATCATTAATGAGAAAAAATGAATATACAACCGAAAAATAAACTGAATAGTGAGTACGAGAAATAGATCAAGAAGATAAAGGTTTTTTTTCCGAGAGAGAGAGAAAAATGCCGAATAAGAGCGAGAGAGAGTTTTCAATCTATGCAAATATTGCACACAAAACTGTTCGTTCTCGGAGAGGTGTGCACGACAACGTCTCTCTTCTCATCTTCTCGTGTTTTTTTGTACAGAGCAAACACACACACACACACACATAAATTTTACAGCAATGCTAAAACATTTATACACAGTGAGAGACACAAGAAAAGAAAAAATTAATAAGCACAATTATTTTTGACGAGAACCAGAGCCACGTGTTCCTTCATCATCATCATCTCCACCACCACCACCGCCGTTCGATGACTAAACGGAAAACAACTATAGAATCAACACGTTTTTCTTCTTCAAATACACACTTGGTTCGTTTCATCCATCATTAGATCTTCGTCATCACTCATGACACGAGTCTTTCGTCGACTATTGGTACTATTACTGCCATTACCAGATGTACGCGTTTGACATTTCTAAAAACAAAACATACCGTTGAGATCCTCTAGTTGACATAACAATGATGGTCAATCTTTACATACCTTCTTAGTATTCGTTTCTTTTTTAACACGTTTTTTCAATGGTTCTAGAAGAGAAAAGTCAGAATTGATCAACCGAAATCAATGATTTACCATCATCATCTGATTCTTCTTCTGAATTGGAACTAATTGGAATATCGCCTTTTTCCAATCGTTCTCGCGCATTTGTAAATACTGATTGAAGGATGATTGAATCTTCGTAAATCTAAACGATTAAATAGATAAGTCATTGAATAAATCTCGTTTCAATCGGAATTTACGTTTGAGTTTTCCATATTAAATTCTTGGGCATTTTTACATAACAGCATAACATCTGCTTCAAGTTCATCTAAACTTCGATATCGATGTTCACTAAGTTTTTTCTAAAAAACGAAATGTTCGAAAAAGACCAAAATGACTTTGATTGATCAGACTTTGATTTTATTGAAATCAACTGGTTGTTTGATTGTTTCATAATATTCCGGTAATTCTTTTTGTGTTGGTAAACGCATAAATGGTTTACTCAATACTCGATTGTCCTCGCTAAAATGAAAACATTTCGTTGAAAAAGAAGATGAACTTCGAGGAGTATTCACTTGTCTCGATATTTGATAACAAAATCTAATAATGTTGACAGTTGTTTAAATAATTTCGGTGAAATTGGATCATCGGAATATTTCTTATTCGTTTCCTTTAATTTTCGTTTACCGACACGTCGGCCTGATTTCGAAATCGTTACGTCAGCATCATCATCCTGTTTACTATCTGTTTCATCATGTTGACCATCATCGTCGTCATCGAAGTCAATATCACGTGTGACATTTCGTTTTCCTCGACGACGTTTTTTCTCTTGATCCGATGTGCCTAATGTTCCGTCTTCAATTGCCTACGACAATCAAAAGATGTATCATTGATTCATTCTTTCTCATTCAATTGAATCTTGACGAAAAGTCTGCGAAAACTTTTCTTTACTTACCCTAAGCCATTCTTTATCTGTTAATGAGTCGGAATAATCGACTTCTTTGCGTTGTCGAGTTCCACGTCCGAATAAATCTAGAGTTTCTTGGTCGAGAATGGTTTTCTCGAGTTCTTTAGGATCCTTTGTCAACCACGCAGGTAGTTCAGACATTTCAACAAGACGAGCTTTACGATTTGACATTCGAGCTTCCGCATGACGTCGTTCACGATCCATTCGCTAGAAAGAAACAAAAAAGACTTTGTGTTGGTACAAGAATCTAATCAAACAAACATTGAATTGATTGTATTCGTCTTCTGATCGTGCGATCATTTGATTGATGACTTCATCGTCCGGTACTTCATCTTCTTCCTCATCACCTTCTTCAGACTCTTGCAAAAGGATCTGTTGGAGAAATTGCCGTCGTTCGTTGCCAGTTGATTTATTATTGAACATTCCAGCTTGAATAACTTTCTCATCGACATTTAGTTTATATCGTGCAGCAGCTAAGATTTTCTCTTCGACACTATTGACTGTCATCAATCGAAGAACACGAACTTCATTGACTTGACCTATACGATGTGCACGATCTTGTGCTTGTAAATCCTAAAAGTGAGAAGGTCGGATCGATGAAATCATTAATGTATGAGCGGCAAATTGTTACCTGATGAGGATTCCAATCGGAATCGAAGATGATGACTGTATCGGCTTTTTGTAAATTCAAACCAAGACCACCTGCACGTGTTGATAACAGGAAAATGAAGATATCTGAATTGGCCTCGCTAAATTTTGCTAGTAAATCGCCACGTTCTTCCGATTTTGTTTGCCCATCGAGACGCAAATAAGTGAAATCTAAACAACAGACAAATACATCATCATCCTGCATATATTCAAGACAATTCTTTACTTTTGTAAGCAAAATAATCTTCCATGATTGTCATTAATGATGTCATTTGACAAAATAATAAAACACGATGATTTGTTGCTTTTAATTTTGGCAATATACGATCGAGTAGTTCAAATTTACCGGACGCACGATACAAATCCGGTCTAAAATCACGTAAGATCATCGAAATTCTATCGAAAACAGTCTTTTCTCTTTCCCTACCCATTGCAAACACCGTTGACGTAATTAAAATGTTGACCAATTTTCTCTTCCAACTCATTGAACATAAATGGATGGTTACAGATTTTACGCAACTGCATGATAGTATTCATTAATGCTTTTGGATTGCTGCCTTTACCATTCTATACGAAAAGAACGTTCCATTTTTCAAGAATAACAAACGTCAAGATAAAACATACTTTATCCTCTGTTAAAACGATGCCACTAGTCTGCATGTGATTGTACATAACTCTTTGTAATGCAGACATATCACATTTAATGACATATTCAATCTAAATGAAATCATCATATCTATGTCGTGTACGAAGAAATCGTATTTTTCATTTACTTTATCTGGCAGTTGAGATTCGACTTCTTTTTTCAGACGACGTAAGAGAAATGGTCGTAGAACTTTATGTAAACGTCGAATAATAAGTAAAGTTTCTTCCGGATTGAGTTCAACCTTTTCGCATGTCGTTGCAAATGGTGCATTGAACCATTGTTCAAATGTTGTGCAGGATTTGAAAATCGATGGTAAAAGAAAATTTAGTAGAGCCCATAGTTCAGGTAGTTTATTTTGTAATGGTGTACCAGTTAGTAGTAAACGGTGAGGTGCGATATAATATGTGTTAAGTATTTGTGTTAATTTACAATGATGATTTTTCATTCGATGACCTTCACTAAAAGCAGAAGATTTAATGAAGAAAATCTGAAAAGATTGTTCGAACGAACTCGATAATCATATAACGCCATTTGATTTTTGCTAGAAGTGCTTTGTCTTTGATAATATACTCGTAAGTTGTTAATAAAACATTGAATTTGCCATTGCGTAATGTATAACCCAGTGATTTGCGTACTTGCGGATTACCTTTGAAAATTATTGTCGAAACAGCTGGTGACCATTTTTCAAATTCATTAACCCAATTGGGTAATGTTCTGAAAAAAAAAACAAATTTCCATTCTCGAAAATTCACCATTAAATCCTTACGATAAAGGTACAATGATTAGATAAGGTCCGTTGACTTTTTTGACTTCCATTAGATAAGTAATAAGAGCAATTGTTTGAATAGTCTAAATAGATTCCATTAGAATATACAAATGAAAAATCAAGATTGTTTTCTACTTTTCCAAGACCCATCTCATCAGCAAGAATGCCATTGAGATTGTTATTGTACAGGGAAACAAGCCACTCTAAACCTTGGATTTGATAAGGTTTGAGAATGCCCCCAACAAGTAGTGCCGATTGTTTTGTCACGCGTTCTCGGACACGATGTGCAACTGCGTAGTACGAATCCGTTGATGCTGTATGGTATTCATCATCCTCTGTCGCTTGTTTGGCTTTTGTTAGAACTTCTTTGACAACCTTTTCGTCTTCAACGACACCTTTCTCTTGTTCATCAGGAGTTGGTGCTGGGATTGAAATGGTTGTTTCCGGTAAGCGTGCGGCTACATCTCGTGATGCTTCATCATCTTCGTCGTCGCTTGTTTCTCTCGGCACAGCCTGCCATCCAGGATTTTTCTCTAACCAAGCTTCAAGTTCGGATTCGAGTGGCGCATCAGGTCCATCTTTGATTTCACCTGTTGTTGTATTTTTGACTTTCACATACAAATGATCTTTTGCATCAGCTGAATAATTCATTTGTTTC
Organism: Adineta ricciae; assembly: GCA_905250025.1. NCBI lineage: Eukaryota > Metazoa > Rotifera > Eurotatoria > Adinetida > Adinetidae > Adineta > Adineta ricciae. The sequence goes on along the minus strand of CAJNOJ010000010.1, from coordinate 218,643 downwards.
TTTTCTTGCTTTTTCTTCTTCAAATCATTCTGATGTTCCTTAACAAGGTTGACTAAACTTGTTATGTAGGCATCGGTTTGAGATAGTAAATAAGCTAAACGTTTGTCTTTCTTTTCATCGATTAATTTTCGATAACCATCTTCATCTTCATTCATCAAATGACGTATACGGTCACGTTCACGCTTCTCTTGCTCTTTCTTTTGTTCACGTTCAGTATTTTGATGCCAGTTGATAATTGATCGACCTAATTTATTTGTCTTGGCTTGTATACCTTTGTGAAATTCTTTAAACTCTCGCGCAACATTTAATATAGCTGAGAGATATTCTTGATGCTTCTGTCGACGTTTACGATCAATTTCAGCTTTTTGTTGTTTTTCTAGTTTTTCAGTTGCACGAGCATCGCGTAGACCAAATTGTTTCGGACGTTTGTAAAAGCGTGGATTCGTTCCTGTTTCTAATGTTGCATCCAAACGCATGCAGGTGACAATTTCCGAGCGAACTTGCCGTTGAAAATTCAATAATTTCAAAGCTTTCAATTCAATCATGATTCTCGTACGAATATGTTCTTGAGTAACTGTTTGTAGAAATTTTTCTAAATCATTAATACGTGCTTGAACATTATTTTGGATACGTGCATCACGTTCAAGTATAACTTCTTGAACATCAATGCCAATTGGTTTCGATATGGACGTCACGCGAAGATTGTTCAATCGATTCGACGATGAAGTATTTGAGTTTTCCGTTATCGATGGCGTTGTATTCGATGCAGTCGAATAACTAGCTGTACCATTAACTTGCGCGGGTGGATAATAACGTGGAACAAGATTATTTGTCATTGGTGGTTTATAGCGAGAATCCATCATTGTTGATGGATTTGGTGATAGACTAGATGGCTGTTTGGAAATAACAGCATTCGGAGGGTAGAATTGTTGTTGATGTCGTCGAATGTGTATTAGATGTTGTTCAGGTACAGGTTGATTACGAACAAGGTATTTATATGCACTAATTTGATGACTGAATAGATTCAATTGAGAACTATTCATCATCATAGATGTTGAGGGTGGGTTTGTTGGAGTTGACATCATCGGATTATCCATAACTGCCGAATTCGACATGTACACTACAGAAAAAAGAATGAAATTTCGTCAGAAATCAACTTCGAAAACTACTTGTTTGTTGTTGTTGTTGTTGTGCTGTTGATGGCGGCGGTATTTGATTCATCATCATTGGACGTTATTCTTATAACACAATTAAATTAATACTACATGATAAAAAAGATCTAGGAGAAATGAATCATATAAAACCATATTCAAAAAGTCTTCTGCGATTTGATAGGCATTCGTGTATTCTTGCTTAGATTGTATAGCGGTTGTTCTTTCATACTTGTTTCATAAACGAACGAATGATAATCGACCATTTTATTTTACAATAGTCATGACATTATCCAATCAGAATTCAAGCAAAATAGATGTCGCCCATCAACGGACAGCACACATTTCTTCTCAACATGAACATAAAGGAATGAATGGCTTGCTCAGATTATTGTCTTTGATGAAGTTAAACATTTTTTATTATTAAATTAACGTACGCTATATTCTACATCGTTTTAGGGATACGAAAAAAGAAATCTTCGCACCGGTATATACGGACTTACAAAAATCGTTACAGGCAAAAAAATTAAACTTCGAAATTCGAAAAAGAAATAAGTAAAACATAACAATAATAAACGACCAAGGAAAGAAAAAAAACTACAGTATTCATGAAATTATTTCGATTGATAATACTCACATATTTACAACGGAAGTTGATAAGTATAAACACGATAATCCTTCGATGCCAAATGAAGAACATTTTGATTTGGTTCAATCGCAACATCAAGAATTTGAGAGTGACAAATACGAGCAGTATATGCACCTAAACGCTTCTTTTGATCATATTCATCATAAACGGTGATGTTCAATCCTTGATGATTATCAATCGTGATCAATTGTCCTTTCGAGTTCAACTTGATATTTGTTGGATATGTTATATAATTCGATTCTTTGATTTCTCGAATCAGTTGGCCACTGTAAGAGAACACTTTGACTGTGTGCAGATGATTATCGGAGATGAAGATTTCGTAGTTGTTTGAACAGATCGATGTGGGAAATTGTAGTTGAGCATTCAAGTGAAATAACGAAAGAACTTTGCCATCGAGAGAGAAGATATGTAGTTTTTGAACTTGTGATTCGATGACGATGATACGATGTGATTGATCAACTGTTAGTGCACGAGGTTTTTCGAGATGTTGACCGAATCGACGAATGAATTCACCTTGAGCACTGAACACATGAATTTGTGGTCGTGGATGACGTTGAATGACAACGAGTTGATCACTTCCACCAGGTACAACAGCAATTCGGTAGGGATAGAGAAGATTTTGACATCCGAGTGTTCGTCCACGACCAAACGAATATTCGAATTGACCTGTTTCGCTGTGGAAGACTTTGATACAATGAGCGTTGGTGTCGACAACAGCTATTTTGCCTGATTCAAGCCATGCAAGACTGTTTGGTTCTCTGAAAGCATTGTTACCATCACCATATTGACCTAAAGACCGAATCCATTTCAAAACTTGACGAAATGAACCATTCTTATAACGAGTTTCGGAACGGCCTTGAGAGAAAATATATTAATACATTATTAAAGAAGAGCTATTCTATTACTACTATTTCGACGTTCGTGTGCTGGTGTCAAATGAATACGATTGGCATCGGATGGAGATGAAACTATGTAATTATATACGATATTGTCACTGAACTTGAAATAGAATTGTAATCAACACTTACTATCAACGGTTTTGACAACAAACTCTTCTGGCGGTGAATATGGAACTTGAAAAAAGAAAGAGACACTTGTAAAAACATGAGAGATAGCATTGATATTTACTAGAATTATAGATATTTGCATCATAAAATGCTGATCCAAGAGCAATACGTGGATGTTTCGATGGAATTCTGCAATCACTAAGCACAAAATTGATATAAACGTTATAAAAAAATACTATTAAATAACTCACGTAAGTCCGGGTTGATTTTCCTTATCAGCGTTATCAACTACATGTCGTTTACGTGTTGGACCGGACAAGAAATTCTGTAAGGATGAAATACTTAAACGAAAAAAGATAAATCTTATTTCATCATGTACTAAATCGTTTAGTTATTTTTACTTCATATTATTGTTGGTAAAAAGTAACAACGACCTTCGATTTTGAGCGTCAGGAACAACACATATGATCTGTTCAGATCACTAAACGTTTATATAGAAGAGGAGAAATACGAACGACGACAATGGCGGACGTCCATATAAACACAAAAAGTTCGTCCGTATGATATTATTTCTTTGTTGAAGTCTGAGGGAAAGAAAAGTACTTGTCGATTTTGTGACTAGCCTGGCAAATATAATTGGTGTTTGTGTCTATTAGATAGTGAGAATATGCTTTAGACAGATGTTGGCGAACACAAGGCGTGAGAAGAATTGCTCTACATATTTTCCATTTATATCTTGATAATTAGCAATTCTAGAGATTGAGACTGTTTCGACCGTTATATATTGCAGAAAAACGAACTATATAAATAAGACACACACACACACACCAAAAAATAAAAGATTTGTTGTCCTTTTTCAAAAAAATGTTGTATCTTCCGAGAAGGCACCACATAATCGAAATTCATCTTGCGCTAGCATACAATACATTCGTTGTGGCGATGGTCTCGAACGTGATTGAGATGGACGACCAAGCGATGCTCGAAGAATATATTCTTTTCCAGCCGGTGTCATGAACTGATTTTTCACTTCAGGTGTATTACTATTATCGGCTTGGCTTGTTGAAGGCTTCGATATCGTGAACATCGAGACCAGTTGTTTTCCTAATCGACTACTTGCTGCATCTTTGACCGGCATTTCCGGACGTGTATGCAATTCAGTGATGAACTCAATCATGTTTTCCTAGAATAAAGTGAAAAACTTATGTTTAATGTTGTTGGATAGTCAGTGTGGTATGTACTTTTTCATGGTGGTCAAGATCTGAAGGAAATAGTTTTTGTTTAAATGATTGAAATCGACAAATGTACTGTTCGATGGTTGTCAGATAATCAACGTAATCCTAAATAGAATTGATCAGAAGTTTAATAGAAGAGAAGTCCTTCTCTTTACTTGTTGTAACTTCATTTTTCGTTCATCTTTGCCCTTGACAACTTGAAGCGATTTGTTATAAAGAGTTTCAACAAGTGCAGATGCATTGGCATCTTCCATATCGTACACTAATAGAGAGAAAAGTAAATTATCTATGATAGTCTTGAATTTTTGTACGATGTTTACCTTCTTTATTGACTCGATCATAAACGGTGTGTAAGAGAACAGGAATTAGTTGTTCCAGTACCTCACCCGGTGTTAATGATGATAATTTTTGAAGAATCTATTGAAAGAAACAGAGTTATGTTAGATAAAAAGTAGAAATTGATTTCACTACTTTTTCTGCTTCTTTTCCATCATCGAATAATCGTTTTTGGCGGCGAACTGGAACCGGTCTTGCCTGTTGCCAAACTTCTGTCCATAAATTGTCTGGTAATTGCATACGTAGACTAAGTGCATAGCGTTTTTGAATATTTCCATCGTTGTCTACTTCTTCCGTTTCAACCCAATCGCGTGGAGAATACCATCGTACAAAATCTTCCATTGTTCCCAATGGATTCGCTGCCTAGAACTTCTATAATCAACAGCACAGAATTTCTTCGCTATGAGATTACCTTGAAACTTTCCATATCAGACAGTAACGATCGACTTTGCATTTTTGCACGTAATAACGTTGCTTCCTCGCTTGAACCTAAATTTGTCAACACTGTTGTTTGCTCATCAAGCATATCTTCTGTTACTGGTGGACACTCCTTCAACAATACATCAATTGCTAAACATACACTATGCAGCTAACGATCGAATTACCTGTGTTACCGGTATGTAGAGAATTTCATTACTATTCAATAGTTTCAAGTCACCACATGGTTTCAAACGACCTTCAGGTTGTAACTCAGATGTATTGGCTTTCGAAGATGCAGGAACCGATGAACATTCGAAAAATTCATCGCCATCTTCATCCTGTTCGCCTGATTGATCATCAACACCGGTCGTATCGTTTTGATGACGCAAACGATGCTCAATGCAACAATTTAACATTTGTAAATTATGATAAAATTTCGAATAGGATAAATTCGGAGAACCCGATTCAAGTCTATAACCATACTAATTTCGAAGAACTTCATGAAAAAAGAATCACTATTTACCCGGGAATATATGTTCCTGTTTCCCAATGTGTACGAAGTTCTTGTATAACATCATGCCATATGTGAGCAATGGAACGAAGGTGATTATAGGATGGTAAACTACATATACTAGCAAGGCAGACCACTAATCGATAGACAAAGCTATCCTTTGGTACAGATTTTAGTTGTCGGATACGTTCAGTATTCTACAAGTAATAGTGAACATGGAAAAATGGTTCATTGTAGATATTCTTAGTTATTTACATCGAGAGATTCATCAACGATCGATCGTTGTCTGTCTAAATTTGATCGTTCATTAAAGAGATACTAGAACGAACCAGTAGATTGTTTACTCAAGAAAAGAATCATCGATTACTTACTGCAATGATTTTTTCCACAACACTTGGTGGTAATGGAGGATTGAAAATGTTCACACGTAGTTTATTTGTGGTATTGGAAATTGAAGAAGAAATCGATGTCCAATATTGTTGCGTACGACTATCAGATATTCTTTTTATCGGATCAGCCATGTTCATTGAATTATTCGATGGATCTATACAAATAATCGACAATCAAAACGAAACTCGTATCCGGTGAGCAAAGTATTCCGTTTTCTTAATCATTCTGAATACACTAGCTTACTCACAAACAGTCTTCGAATGTTTTCGTTTGTCTGAAAAGTATAGATAGATTTCTTTTTATTTCTCCTTCCTCTCTTCTCCGCTGATCAATCAACACTGTGAAAATCGACTGCAAATTACCGTCACTAGTTTGAATTTTGCCAAGGAGTTGCTCGATCGATTCTCTTTGCGTTGATAATTTGAAATATTCTTGAACGGTTTCACCAAGTAAAACCGGTAAATCGTCCAATAGAGTAACACCAATTGCCCATTGTTGAGATAGGAGTGGATCGAAATCATTGCAATCATCGTTTTCCGTGACGAGCTCTTCAGAAAACAACGGCCATGTACACGAAAGATGAAGACCACTGAAAAAGAACCTCGTAAAGCTAATGATTACCAATCAGCTCGACGATTTTACCTAACGGGGTCATACAAAGATCCAAATGGAAGCTCAGTTAATACTGGCATGCCTGATTCATCACGTGGTAAAATTTGTCGGCTTATTGTAGACTCAAATTCTTTCAACACATACGTAAATCGAACAGCAACCATCACAACAGTATCATTGGAAATATTCGAACCCTAGAATGACTATGTATAAAATAAAAATCGATGAAATTTTCGGTTTGACTGTACCAGTTTCGATTTGAATATTTCTAAGAGACCAGACAAATGTCGATGCTGATAAGGAGCATTTTTTAAGTGGCAGATATTGAAATGTGTTCGAAGACCTGAACCTTCACAAAGACCAATGAACATATTTCTCCATTCATGTTGAACGCGAATGAATATCGGAACATTACTACCGAAAACGAACTGTTTGCATAACTTTCATTCATCAAATCTACTTACCATCCAACGTTAGAAACAGCAATAGCTGCAGAACTGAGTAAAAGATTAGCACGATCTTCATGGGTTATGGCATCATTATTCCGTTTTGGTGACAGTATTAAAAATTCTCGAAGACCATACCAATGAGATAGATACCTAAATAGATTTTTAATCATATCAATCTTGACATCATTTCACCCAACACCTCTCCGAGAAAGACTAGGTTTTAGTTCCTATAGACATCTATTAGTGTACTATTTACTTGCTTGACGACGTGCTGCTAAACAAGACAATTATCTATCGATATGATCGAAGTTCTGAGGTAATTCATTCAATTTATGCGTCTTGTTACTCTCCTGATGGTGTAGTATCCAAGAAGGACTTCTACTTACGGTGATCGTGATGGAAAATCATTTCGTCTGGACATCATATCGGCCATGGCTCGCGGTGGAATGACTACAAATATTTCAGTATGTTAGAAAGAAAAGATTGAACAATCCAAATGTTCCTACATGTTTGTTTTTCGAATGAAGTTGAACTTGTCATTTGAGGATTGCTCTCAGTCGGTGGTACCGTGACTGCTTCTTGAATTTGTAAAGAAAAGTGAGTGAGAACATACGAATATTCACCGAACTCCAGTGTTTCATCACGTTCATTCCATTTCCCATCCGCAAAATCAATCTATACAGCAAAGAATATATTTGATACGAAAAAGTAAACTATCAAACCTCATTATTGGACATTTCAGGGCCATTCAACTTCCATTCTGATAGTATTTCTTCTATTCTAGCAATGAATCTATAAGAAAAGCATACATAGATCAATCATCTATTTCGTTGTTTACCGTTCCCAATCCGATGCCGTTGTATAGTCCACAATTTCAAATATATCTTCGTCCTAAAACACTTCATGTTCTTGAGTCTTCAGCAAAGTTCTCTCCTCTTTACTTCGTTCACATTCGCCATCTTTCTTTTGCTTCTTTGAAATCTAAAAAACAAATCAAATCAATCAACACTCGTCCAACTAACAGATAAACCAAATCAATTCACAATCTGTTCATCTGTCATAGAAAAACAACTTGATTTTATTATCAAATTACAAAAATAAGATTTATTACTGAATTACATATTATTCACACGCATGGAATGGAAGAAATAGAGTCGATTTCTGTCATATTGCACACACAAATAAATAGCGATAATTATCTTTAGAAAAAAAGAAAAACAAAGACTAAGTGATACTAATACAAAAAGAAAAGTATCTGAACAACTGCATGACAATGAAAGGAATTCTTCATAGATGATGAATACGTTTGAGTTCAGCTGCTTTTTGAAGAATTTTATGAACATCTGTATCTGGTGGATAATTCTAAAAGATTCGATTGTAACGAAAGAAAAACAAAGAAGAATAGTTGAACAAACTTGTAATAATCTGATGTTTTGCGCTTGTGATCCGTTTAGAAGTTGATCTCGTTGTAAACTAGAATGAAAACCGTAGAATTAGATTTGTTTATGAGAGAACTTACGTGACCATTGCACAGCAAAGATACAGTAAGAATTGAAAGTTTTGATCTTGATCAGCAAATAATGAATCCCATATGCGTAAAACATCAGGTAAATGAAACTCCTGGGAAAGTAGTAAAGTTAACCAGCGGAATGAATAAAATTCTGGTTTTAAATTTTGTTTTTCAAATAAATCATAAACTTCTTTATCCGTTTTGTTCAATAGGCTGAGAAACTTCTGCATACGTCCAAGAATACCGAATTCTGAATTATCGTAGATTTTCATAAAGTTTTCTCGAAGATGTGTCATTAAACTTGTAAAACAGTAGAATGTGTCAGCTTCAGCATGTTCTATATATACATGAAAAAACGTAGGTTACGAAGTACAAGTGTATTCGATCTCACCTTTCCATTCCACATTTGGATCAGTTGCAAAAGTGTAATAAATAGGACCAATGATTTCATTCATTCCTTGAACGTAACTCTGTCCCGAGTTTAACTTTGAATAAACGAACAGAATTCTTTCGACGACTTCCCAATGTGCTTCGCAACCGGCTGCTAAGACTTCATATTCGTTATCATCACATGCTGAATTGAGAGAACTATTGTTTTTCTGATGTGAGGGTTTGTTATTCGATTGAATTTCTAGTCGACCAGTTAGACGTGATTGAGATCGAGATTCAACTTTTAGTGATGAAGATACAATTCGTTTGCGTAAACTTTCGAAACCATCTTCTTGATTCATTATTTCAGCACATGGATATTCGGTTTTGCATTGAAAAAATGACAGATCAGGACAAAGACGTCTAGTCAAACATGAATCAAGTCTGACAAGTTGTTATAAAAATTTTATTCAACCAACCGACAATCTTTGTCGATCTGTAGTAAAACTTCATTCTCTTTGAAATATGCTGCCCATGAACTGTTGGGTGCGCAATTCAATGGCTAAAAATGAATAGGAATTATTCAATTTTATCAAATTATGTTCTCTACATGATCAACAACAGTTGATTGACATGATGATTGAAGACCTGGTTTGATAATTGTTTCACGAATATAACCACGATACAGTTCTCTACAAATAAAATGTCTTCAGAATTCAGTTGCTTTTTATTTATAGAGAATAAATACCGTTGTTTGGATAGATATAATGCCCATTTAGTTCGATCGAGAACGAGATAATTGAGTAAAATCTAAGAAAACAATATTTTTCCGGTTTCAACTCGTTTCACTTACCTTCCAAGTTAAACTACGAATACCACTATCTGTTGGACAGCCTAAGAAACAAATAGGAGTACTCAAATGACTTGCCAGTTGAGAAATATTACCGTTAAATGCAAGAGTTTTCAACTTTTTTAAATCGATTGTATCAGATTTGAGTAATTTGTTAAACTCCTCCATCCTATTTCAAAGTCAGAAGTTATGAAGACTTTATCTTAAAATTTCATTTATTTTACGTTTTTTGATACAATGCCATCCGTATGGTTCGATTGATATTCGTTAGGTCTACAACAGAAACTTGTACTACTATACGCACGTCAGATGATGGGAGAAAATTTGATTTGTTAGAAAATAGAATCAATTGAATGATTGAAAAGATGTCGTGAGGGTCATGGCAGAACGAAACAACGATCAATATCTTCTGTGTTAGGATAACGATGTGATCAATCTCATTGTGACATACCTTTGATAATTTAATCTCGATGTTTAGTTTGAAGATCTCTTCAGAACACAGTTGAAATCTGAGTTGTCGATAAAAGCTTCCGAAGTAAATGAAACAAAGTGTCTTTGACTCTTATCAGTGTAATGCTATCTCGTAAAGAAACAAAAGATTCTCTTCTTTCAAACAGTCAAGTACAAAAAGAAGTGAAGAAGAACACGTGATCTGTTCTTTTAATGACAAGTGTCGAATATATTTTGAATAGCTTCATCGTACATGCTCAGTAAATTATCCGAATGAGCATTGGCTATTATTATTATTAATATTATTTATCACATACAACAGAAATATGTTAAAAGAAATAACAAACAAGGGAAATAAATAAGAAGAAGAGCAAAAAATAGAAATAGCATAGTCAACTCTTGCACAAGAGATGTTTTGCAATGCGCGAGACGAAATTTTTCATTTGTCAAATTTGTTGTTTTGATCTTGCAAAAAAATAGAATTATCTGTCACGCTCTTCAAACCATCCAATGATTGTTTGCATTATATTTATGATTATTCTGTCGTTTGAGATATACTCTCTCCACTAGCTTCCGAATTTCGTTGATAAGAAACACAGAAGAAGTCAAACACACCAGGTACAATAAATCTAAAGAGAGAAAAGCTCGAAATACAAGACATTTGATTGCAAAGTTTCCAGTCATGTCAACGTAATCTTCGTGCATTAATCAAGATCGAAACAATGTAAAAGAAGAAAGAATCCCAAAAATGAAAACAATCTGCCTCTTCTATCGTGCTCCGCTCTCGAACCTTTCGAAGATCTTTTGCATTTCAAAAACGAACAAGATTACCGGACAATATGCAAAACAGAAAAACAAATCTATGAATGAGAGTATTTCAAGAGGTTTACTACAGATGTCTTACCTGTTAAACTGATTGCTTCAGTTTGAAAAACGTATTGTAGTGGTGGGAAATAGATTACTGCCAATTGACCAACAATTGAAAGAAAAACCGCAACGAGAAAAAATCGATTGGAGAAAAGACCGATCTCAAAAATAAATTTCGTCTAAACAAACTTGTTAGTATTTCATTTCTCTTTTACAATACATGCTCACTTGTGATCGACAACTCAGTGCATTGAACATATCGAAAAAGACAAAACAAGTAAATGTCATCGTTGTATCTCTTGGAGTTACTTTTCCATCGCGCATCTAAAATATTTGATGAACAAAACTTTGATCAGTTTAACTCGAAGCTTACCTCGGCATAAAAGACGCATAGTGTTCCAATAACAATCACGGCTGCGCTTGTCACCATGTGTATTATCAAGCGTTTGCTAATCATTGCATCTGTCACCTTTCTCGGTGGTTTTCGTAAAACGTCATGGTCAACAGGTTCGACACCCAAACTTGATGAGAAAGAAGCTTGAATATTATTATCGTATTCCGTTCTTTCGAAGAAACTAACCTTTGGGCCGGTGGTCCATCCATGATAATATTTATCCAAAGAATTTGCATGGCATTCAATGGATTAGGAAAATGGAAAACTGTCGACAATGTTATCAAACTCAAAGCTGCAATACTCCTAGAACGAAAAGAATCGATTACAACACTTCGTTGTTACGTTGGAAAATTCACATACGTGCTCAGTTGAAATCGAACAAAATTTCTTATATTATGAAAAATTGCTTTTCCTTCTTCAATCGCTGACCTAAAAACAACATTTCTTCTTGAATCAAGTGATATTCTACTTCTTACATGATTGTATAGAAGTCATCTTTGACTAAAATCATATCCGCCGCTTCTTTACATACATCTGTTCCTGTTTGTCCCATAGCTATACCGATATCGGCTGCTTTGAGTGCAACAGCATCATTTACACCATCACCTGTCATGCCGACGATATGTCCTTGTGCTTGTAATGTCTAAACGATGAAGAGATCAACTCAAAGCCGCATTTTTAGAAGCAAAGTTTACTTTAACAATGGTTAATTTATGCTTGGGACTAACGCGATAGAAGATTGTTGCTTTCGAAACAGCATTGTCCAGTTCAGATGCACTCATATGATCGAGATCTTCTCCCGAGATACTCAAATTAGTGCTTTCATAGATTTTCAACCGAGAAGCTAAATAATTTCAAAGTAGAAAACTTTCGTAAGAAATTCCGTTCGATTTACCAATCGCTTTAGCTGTTTTTTCCGCATCACCGGTGATCATTTTTACTTGAACACCGCCCGCTTTCAATTGTGATACAGCTTGCGCAACTTGTGGACGTTCAGGATCAATAATGCCAACCATACCAACAAAGATCATATCATCTAATGATGGTCCTGTGGCCATTGCCAGAACTAACAAAAAAAACTGCATGGTATTCGAAAAATGTAAATCAATCATCTACTTCGTAATCCTTTTGCTGCCATTTGATTGGAATCCATAATGAATTCTTTTATTTTGTCGTCAGTTAATGGCACTGGTGATTCATGATGCATATACTTTTTGCATAATTTCAAAACCTGTTCGATAGCTCCTTTCAGATAAATTCGTAATTCATTCTAAAGATAGACTATTAGTAATAATTCAACATTCGAAAACGGAACTTACGGGATTGTATTTCGGAACGCATTGTACAGCCATCCATTTATTTTCATGAGTAAATGGCCATTCATGTTCACGTTGAAATTGTTCACGAAGATGAGGAAGATTCATCTAGTAATTCAAAAAGAAAAACGCACGATTTTCCTTGCAGAGCGTTTCTTGTTTTTTGTACATACTTTTAAAGCAACAGCAAGTAAAGCACCTTCAGTTGGTTGACCACGAAGTTGAGAGTCGACAATTTCAGCATTATTACATACAGAACCCACCTGAACAGCATATCATCTTCCTTCATGAGAGAACACATAGTAAGAAAAATGTTTTACTTCGATGATTTTGGCTATCGATGGATGTGAATCATAAGCGACTCTTTGAGAATTACATAGAACATCTCCATCGCCGTTATAACCTGAGCCGGTTACCTAATAAATCAATTTTATGCGCAAGATCTTATCTAATTCTGTACGAACTTCGGCAACTTGTCCATCGGATGTTAAAATATTCGTCACAGTCATTTCATTCTTCGTCAAGGTTCCCGTTTTATCTGAACATACGACTGTAACACAACCTAAAACACAAAAAAGAACACTGGTAAGACCATTCATAAATGGAGAAAAGAGTTTTAACCAAGTGTTTCAACGATAGGCAATTTTTTCACAATAGCTTCACGTTTCGCCATGCGTTGAACTCCAAGTGCTAACGTTACAGTGACTACAATCGGTAAACCTTCTGGAATTGCTGCAACTGCCAAACTAAATCACATACAGTACATTTACATTTCATCGTTAATAAACATAAAACTAATGAACATACCTTACACCGATAGTAAACATTTCTAGTATATGTCTTCCTTGTAACCAACCGACAATTACAATGAATCCAATGATACTTAACGAATAAAATGATAGTTGTTTTCCAAGCGCATCCATACTCTTCTGTAGTGGTGTTTTGGGGGCCTGAAAATCTCGATAAAATTCAATGAAACCATCATTTCTAATCTTACCTCTTCTTCTTGCATCATTTGAAACACTTTTCCGAACTCAGAATGTTCACCTGTACATATCACAATGCCCTTGAAAAGAAATTCATTGTCAAATTATAGAGAACTTCTTCGCAATCATCTCACCTTAGCATTTCCGTTGAGTACATGTGTACCCATAAAACAAACATTCTTTCGATCATTAATCGTCGTTTGTCTCGAACCAAATGTAACTGGTGCAATGATTTTCATCGAAGGTTTCGTTTCACCTGTAAATGACGATTCATCGACAGTCATATCATTCACTGCGATTAAACGTAAATCAGCTGGTATTCGATCACCAATATCTAAGATACATAAATCACCTGGAACTAAATCTCTGGCGTAGATCTGATGACTTTTGCCGTCGCGTATACAGACACATTTTGGTGGAACGAGTTTTTTCAACGCTTCGATTTCTTTTTCCGCTCGACTTTCCTGAATGAATGCCACAGTTACAACGATAATAATCGCGATGGTAATCGATATCGAATCGTCATATTGTTTCATCAATAAAGATATAAATGCAGATACAAGTAACAATAGTATCATCGGTTCTTTGAATTGTCCCAGATATTTCTTCCAAATTGGTTCTTCGTCATCCGTTTCGAAATCGTTATGACCGTAATATTTCAGTCGACTGGCGATTTCACTCTCGTTCAAACCTAAGCGACCATCGGTTTGAAGCATTTTTATAACCTCGTCAGTTGCCATTCGACAAGCTGTATCAGAGTTCAAGAAGGTCATTGTACTATTTGCTGATGAAAATTCATTCGGTACAGCTGTCATTGATAAATGATTCTCTTCCGGCGTGCTTGCCACGCTCGACAAAGAGTCAAAATCGAGGAGTTTTGCCGAGTCCAGTTAGTGAATTTTAAAAAAATAACATCTAAACGAGAAAGAGAACGCGATCACATGTCAAAATTGTATGTATATCAACCAGACAAAGAGCTTTGACTGCATAGTTGAAGATAAAAACAAGTATTCATTTTATCTGCTTTTAAACTAGACAAATATCGTAAAAGAAAAATAAAACGTGATTCTATGCATTGATCCAGCTAGGTCAGAGAAAAAGCACGCACATGTGTGTTGACATTAGCAACTTGTAAATTAGAATTTATATCTGAAAAGAAAAGAATAGACGCAATTAACTAAAGTTTAGATGATTATCTATGAGATGCTCTGGTTTTATTTTTTTTTATACAAAATAGAAACATCATTTCATATCAACAAACAAAGTATCGGATACAAGCAGAAGTTTATTGGTGACATTTGGTTGTGGTGAGAGAAGTGTCAACGTTCGTTTATCCGCATCAACATGTTGCCTAAGAACGACAAGAGTTCAAAACAATATTCAACGATCACCACTTACACAACAACAAAACCAAGGATATTCTTTGTTAATAGCTGTTCTGGATCGTTCGAACTACTCACAGATAAAACGTGATGTACCAATGCATTACCTACAAACAAAAAAGTTCGATTCGAATAAGAAACACATTAGTGGAATTACTTGGAGCGATAGGTAAGATTTTATTATATGGATTTTTTAAAATCATTCCCGCTGGTAGACATGAATCAGGTATTTGTGGAGCGCCGATTTTATAAATTTTAATTTCACTAAATTCCATCGTGAATACATGTGGACAAATATTATTCTTCGGCCCATAGAAATATTCACGAATTTTATTCTCACGAAATTTATCCTTCGCAGCATCTTTCGCTACCACCTAAATATAGTGTTATTTCTTTTTAAAAATTCATTTCTGTTGTGCGTAGCATACTCCGCCTGATTTCGGCAATGAAATGAGTTTCACCGAAGGTAAATCTGACGTGAGTTTGGTTGCTAACCATTCACTATCGAGAACAACGATGATATCAACTAGACAAAGAACAATAAAAAACGATTTGTTTCGTTTTATAAAGAGTTTTGTCTACCATCGAACGCTTTTGCGACATGTTTGAAAAGTTCGTAACCTTCGTGTTGAATGTATCCACAGGTATTCACAACAACACCACTGATAAGAGCTGAAATTGATTGTCAAAATCAACAGATTGAACGCATTAGTTTATCGTTAAAATCTCCCCTACATTTTTCGACGTTTTCCGATCGAATATTAACATACGTGGCCATTGATGAGACAATTTCATTGTACAAACCAATATTCTCACTGGGTGTTTTGTAACCGTAATGAAAAACAAGTGGCATTTCGATACGAAAACCTTCTTCGACAGAAGCTGGTCGACGTACAACCATCGCCGCTAATTGAAAACAAACATTCAATTTGTTAAGTATTGTCAACTGCACACTTACCAATCGTTCCTGGAATTGAAATTTGATTTTGTCCAACATCGAGATCAACTAAGATAGGCGTTCGACCAAGTCGAGCAGCCCAATTGACTAGCATACGACATATCGTACTTTTACCAGCATCAGATGCACCAGTGATCATAATCTAATCGAATCCTTCTTTGATTTTCATTCTATACAAAACTTTTTTCTTACTCGAGGTCCTCGTGTTTTTTCTACGTCTGCTTTTTGTCTCAATTGTTCTAACATACCATGAACATTCAGATAAATATGCATTGGATTTTCATCTCGTGCTACATAATAATCTTCACGTGGGGAAATGATCTAAACATAATCATGAATCCGATCAGATTCTAAAGGTGTTAACTTACATTGACAGTACAGCCCCAATATGTAAATATTGCAAATTTCATTCCAGATGTGAATTGATACTTGTGATTAATGGCGAGTTCTGTACCGAAAATCTCGGCTTTACCGGATCGTAACTAAAAGAACATGCCGTTAGTTCTCGATTAGTGTCTAAGTATAAGTTTACTTCGACTGTTAATGTTTCTTCGACATAGCCACGTAGCTCTTGACCGGCTTCGATGACAATTTCTTTCTAGACATTAAATAAATTCATTAGAGAAGAAATTAGATAATCGTCGAAAGATTTATCTGATTACCGCAGTCATTATTCTGAAAAAAAAAGAGAGATAGATAGCTTTAAAATCTGGAATGTTTTTTCTTTTTAGAAAAGTAAAATAAATAAATAAAAATACAACGAAAAAAAAAGATCTGAAGTTCGAATGTTAATCGATTACTATATCAATTCCTAAATAAGAAAAAGAGAACGAGAAGATATGGTAAACCTAAGTCAACACATGAATATTTACCTTATGTGTCCATTCATATAAGACGATCCATCATTTAAATGAAATTTGTTTTGTATATGATTGATCACTGAGGAAGTTTGATGACTTCGTGCATCATTCAAATTCCAAATTACTATTTGACCGAATAGATCAGCAGAACTAATCTTGACTAGAGTGTTATTCTCCTTCTGATAAGGTATTATCTGACTATAAAAAAGAAAATTGATCCAATCCGGGAATTACAATGAGAGAAAAAGGTTTGTCTTCATACGTTATCATGCTTTGATGAGTAGAAATCGGTTCAGGCGTTTGTGTTTGCATAGCAGGTTGATCGAAAAGACGACTAAAAAGTTACTTTCGTCTTCGTTACTGATCAAGAAACCGACGAATGTTCTTACCCAATTGATTGCCGACCAGCGGTGATCTCTTGTCGATCGAGTTTTTCTACACATTCAATTGTATTCCTTTGACTATCGTAATGATATATCAACGGACAGAATTCATGTCCCTAAAATGAACATAAAATAAAGTTTCAATCAGCATAATTGTCGATCTACATACTCCGACAATCAAGGTCGATTCATTCATGAAAATGATACAACGAAACGGTAAATAGTTTGTTACTTCCATGGTAATTCTATAAGAAAGTATACATAAGTTGAGATTCATTTCCGTCTCAATGAAACCAACCGTGATGGATTATCAGCAGAAACAGCGAAGATAATTGAGTTATGTGATACCCACGCAAGATGATCACCTAATGGTGAGAAAGCGACATCATGAATCCAACCCGACTCTAAATATACTCAACATTTCGAATCAATTCATCAAAACAAAAGTACCCAATACCCGATTGAAATTCATGTAAAAGTTCTCCTGTGTTACTAATCTTCCCCCAGTTCGATATTCTTGGTTGATCATCTACAGCTTTAATAAATGCTGAATAAATCCTACATACAAATCAAATGATATCAATCGTAAAACACTTTATTTATCTTTGAACTAACCGGCATCGATAGTCGCAACTACCAATGGCAAGCAACTGATTATTTGGATGCCATGCAATGCAAGTAATCGTCGATTTCGGTTTCTTTTTAATCATTTCAGCTGCCCAAAATCGCTGATCTTTCTCATAATAACAAACAGCAATGTTTTTATCACTTGAACCAATGGCAAACTTATTTTCTAAACACACGTACAAAATCCAACTGATTTTCTCATTTGTATTTCTCTCCCACCATCCGGTGACCATTTCGCACAACAAACAGCTCGACTTGTTCGTTGCAATTCCACCATTTGTGGCTTCCAAATGTTATTTTCGAACGTCCATACATATGCATTGTAATCCTAAAAATATTCATAATCGAATTTCAACAAATGCCGCGATTGTCAGGCAATATTTACTGCACTTGCTGATACAATTTGATTTGTTTTCGGTGCCCAATCAAGAGCTAATACACGCGAGAGATGTTCACACAATGTATGTTTCAAAATCCATTTGCCGGCTATTTTATGATAAATTCGAATATCGTTTTTACCTAACGAAACCGCGATTTCTAAACAGATACGTTCGAAGGAAGAAATAGTTGATCGAGTTAATTAAATTTTTCGCCTACGCGTTCGATCTTTATTCCATGCATGTGCGATAATAGGTAAGTTCCCGAATGAATATATTTCCGCCATCTAAAAATGACTTTTCATCCAAC
Source organism: Adineta ricciae (assembly GCA_905250025.1). Taxonomy (NCBI): domain Eukaryota; kingdom Metazoa; phylum Rotifera; class Eurotatoria; order Adinetida; family Adinetidae; genus Adineta; species Adineta ricciae. Next base: position 200,247 of record CAJNOJ010000010.1, on the reverse strand, counting down.
TAGAAAGCCTTCGAATAAGAATCAACAACAAAAAAACTAAAACTATGTATACACGCATCGCGTAACTTGTCATCGTTAACAAATGAAAAGAAAGATACTCTATTTTTCAGACAGATGGCTCTGTTGAACAATAACAGAAAGCATTCGTTCAAAACAACTCGTCTACCTCATAGATAATGTTTGACGTACAGTCAAACGAACAGAAATCATTTAAATTAATGATCAATTAAAATAGCTTTGGAAATTATATGCAAATTCGCCTTGAAATTTAATATTTATTTTTAACTGTACTCAAGGATTCTCTTCTACTTCTAATTGATGTTTTACCAACATCACACGGCTATTTATAGTCTAAAATTCTTCTAATAGATGTTCGTAAGATTCCAAAATAGGATTATGATTAGCTTGACAAGTTTGTCATAATATAATAAAATGACTAGCTAATCAATCAGAAATGTTTTTCTTGTCAGCAACGCGTTACAGCTTTCCTTTTGCTTGTCTATTCGTCCGTGAGTTCGATTGATTTGTAAAAAAAAAAACTGTCTTTTTTCGTCTGTCCGTTCACATTTACATTTGATTGACACATTATGACCAACAAACGACGAAGAAATGAGTTAATCGAATTGGAACTAACGATGGAATTTCTTCTTCATGGCAAGTTACTTCGAAGCTTATTAAGATGATCGGCATGCACAGGGAGCTCACTAGACGATAGGAGAGGATCAAATCTAATTTTGTTACGAAAATAAATTTTACTAGCCAATGTCCTCAGTTCGCCGGAACTAGAGGAAATGATAACGCATCGTTTGATCAAACGCGTTCAAATAATTCTTTCCATTATCTCATTAGTCAGTTGTTCAATTGGCTTTACACAAATGAAACAGAAACTAAATAAGAGAAGGAACGGGAAAGAGAGAGAGAGAGAAGGAAAACTCTTCTTCGATTTCATTATAGATAAAGAAAAATATACCCAATGGAATAGTTCTATATGATTATTATTCATAGATTGTACGAAATAAAAGAGAAGAAAATCTCTGTCCATTTATATTGGTCACAAATCTGCAGTAAAAGGAAAGATTCTCGAGTAAGTCTCATTCTTCATGAACGTAGGAGGTTTTTCTCATGCCGTACAAATATATCCTTGACAAGCGGACTGAATTTAAACGAACAAATTTTTCTTTTTTTTTCTCGTGTTGTCTTTAAATGCAAAGATCGATGGCGGTATAGTAAATGTAATGTGTGTGTTTTCCAATGTGAGTTATGTCTCCGCCTTCTCTGTTTCTTCTTCTTCTTCTTCGTCTTCTTCTTCTTCTCCTTTTCCTCCTTCTTTTTCTCCTTCCAATTCTCATTCGATAGGCATCAGAACCATATACTCTCATACTCGCATGCACTTAAGCCGTTCAAAATTGTCGATCGACATAAAAACAAAACCTCCGAAGAGACTAGCAAGAAGAGAGAATATGTGCATATATGCATGTTACGAGATTATAACATGAATAACCTTTTCGACATTCTATTGTTCACAATATAATCATCAAGTTACTTGCTCCTTATTGTTTATGACACCATTTGTTCGATAGGAACTATCAAGGATATTGACACGATTTCCTTCTACTCAAATCGTATCTTCTATTCAAATACACATGATTGATGACGTAAGTGTAGACAATGAATATTTATATATGCGGATGACTTTCAAGATTTTCTAGGCAATTTCAAGTCATTTTCTTTCTACTATTAATTTGCCATTTGATCTTACAATTACATTCGGAACATCGTAAATCGAACACGAATACCAAATGTCCACATCTGTTCAAAACATTGCATGACTGCACTTGCGTTCGTCCGAATATCATCGATTGTAGTTCTTCGACAACACTAACACATCTTCCACGTTCATGGACTTCCGCAAATCATAACTTAACGGCTTTTACACAATCGATTACACATTTCAATCTCTCGTTGGTCTCATCCTTATCATTTATTAAAACAAATGATTTTCAAGTAGAAAATAATTCATTCTTCTCATTTCTGACATCTTCATTCTTCTTTCTCAGGGTTTATATAATCTCCGACATGTTTTAATAATTAATACTGGTCTGATAACTATTCAGCCACATGCATTCCGTCACCTTCCTCGTTTATACGAATTACGTCTTGAATTCAATCGAAATCTAGTTGAAATCAAATCATTTGCATTAAGTGATATCGAACATATACATCTTTTATCATTAAAATCGAATTCAATTCATATTTTGCACACGGAGGCGTTTCGCAATACCCACTTTGTCGATATACTAGATCTCAGTGATAATCCTCTTGAAGTAAGTTGAAATTCTCAGCTCATTTCATACTTCCTCAGTAATCTGAATGCTTTGAATCATGGATAGTTTATTTCTTGTCAATGCTCTCAGTCTTGTTTGCACGCACATAGTGATACACGCATCAGATTAATTACTCGAATATGAGATAACTTTGTAGAGCAGATATTCATCTCGAGCTTTTGGAGAGACAAAAAACCTATTTTGAAATATTTGTTATCTAAACTAGATCATCGAATCGTATGCTTTTAATGGTTTAAAATCAGTTGGCACGTTGATCTTATGTTCATCATCCACATGTCCGATAAAACAACTCGATCCATATGCATTTTTTGGATTTCATACATGTGATACAATTCTTCTATCCGGTCTTCAACTTTCGTTATATTCAAATTCATTTTCTTATATGACATCAATTCGTTTAGTTAATCTATCTCATAGCGACATTTCTCACATACATAGCAACGCGTTTCAAAACTGTGAACACATTGGTGAAATTGATCTATCATCATCATTGATATCAACTATCGACATTCACGCATTCGATCAGTTAGAAAACGTGTCAGTCTTGAATTTAAAAGGAAATCTCATACGTTCTTTCGAAAAATCCATCTTTCAACCGTTAATATTCACGATTAAACAAATCAATCTCGATAACAATCCAATTCAATGCGATTGTACAATTGAATGGTATTTGGAACAACGCTCCGATCGATTTAAATTACCTGACGTGTGCACAGGTCCAGTCGGCTACGAATGTTTAAGTCCAACTGAACTGCAGAAGAGTCAACTGTCATGTTATCAAAATGGTAATCAAACAAAGAAAAGAAATCTATGTGAACGACGTGAAAAAGATATCTTTGGCAAAGAATCATCAGCGTATTTGTATGAATTGAATTGTAATTTGTTTAGTTTAATCATATTTATATTTGCAAATAAAATTTTATTTCTTCTGTAAAACTTCGACATGATCATATGAATGTTATTCGAGATGATCAACAGAAATCTGAGAAACAATTAAGCATCAAGCAAATCCTTGTCGATGGATAACGCTGTTAGACAAAGAACTAATGCGATCAATGCAAACTCTATCGGAGATGAGACGTTGAAATTTGAGATGTCCTTGTTCTTTCGTAAGTCGGTGTCAAACTGTGAAATCGAAGGCAAAATTTGTGAACTTGTTCGATATTTAATCTCGAATGTCTTCCAACGAAATGAAATCCTTCGTATAAACAGATATAGATCCAATGATTGGTTTTCTCTAACATAAAGTTATCGTCAGTTGAGTGTATTTACTGTGTTCTGGGATTGATTGGGGAAATCTGATAAAAAGAAAAGAACAGATGCGAAATAGCGCAGAGGTTTGTAATCTTAATGCCTCGATTTATTCGAGTTCTAAGAAAGAAATCCATCCGAAGTTTCGAGTGTTAGCAGTAAAAAAGAATCCTGCGAAATACGATTAGTTTTGTTGTTTAATGATTAGTTCTGACAGATGAGTGGTTTGTTGTTGTTTACATTGTTTGATTGAGTTGATGTTGTAAATATTCAGATGAAAAATCTTCCTTTTCAAGTGCTTCTAATGTCCTTGGAGTAAGATAATTGATGAATATTGTGGCAGATATTCAAATGAATATTAACCCTTTCTTTACATTGGAAATATTGACTATATCGACACATTGATTGAATTTGTTCGAGATGTGATGAGAGAATAATCAAATAACTGTATTCTTAGGAAGATGATACTAATCAGTAGATTGCAGTAGCAAGTAAGTCTCCCATGTCCGCGTGACATCAGCGAAATTGATGCAATAGAAACGAGCGTTTTTCTCCAAATTGCTTTGACCTCATTCGACATTTCAAGATGAATTATTTATTGCTAGTCAAGAGATCAGTACACAATTAGTTAATATTCTAAATTGACTAAATATTCATCTCATCAATGTCAATATTATCTTAAAATCTAAGTAGTTTTCTCATTAAAGATCGAGTCGATACTTGAGTAACGACAATTCATTTCATCGGAAACCGCCACCACATCATCAATCGACGTTATCATTAGATGTTAATAGCGAGTCAACATCCAACAGAAAGACACATTCTGTATCCTTTCTTCAGAAACAAATGGACTCGAATTAACTAGCATGAAACATTTCTGATAGTAATTTGGAAATTTTCTTAGCTAGACATCCTTGAAACTTCTCGGCGAGACCAGTTTCTTTTCTTAGTCTTTGTAAAATTAATCAAATTGAAATCGAATAGAAATTCTTTTTCTGTCACACAGTTCTGCTCGTAGCCTGTGAGATAATTTTATGTAAAAATCTGTTTAATTAACAAATGTCCTTGTTCGTTTGCTTGTCGTTCTGAATTATTAATCAAGAACCATCTTATGCCCTATCCTTCCGGCACTTTCTTTTTTTCGATACATATATAAAGATCCATTTCTGATATTTAATAATGGATAATAGTCCTTGGAGTTATAATTTCTCTCTGCATTTCTTTCATTGATTTATGATGTAATTCTCGATCTCTTTTTTTTGCGGTTTGAAAAGTTGAATAAAAATGAAATATCAAAGATAAAAGTTTATCGAAATTGCATGATTAAAAAGACAATCTCCAGAGAAGAAAGAAAAGAAAACAGATAAATATATTCAAGGCTGATAGTAGAAAATGTTCAATTTGATTAATTTCTTATTAAGGTCGACGATTGCTTGTCCATTCCCAAATGACATTTACGTCTTCCAATTGCTGTTTCATTATAATGAAACAACCTTTTTTCTCCCGCTCTTTCTCTCTATTTCATGATTGTAACAATAAATTGTTCCAACTCACATACAGACATAGAGAAGAATAACCTTGTGCTTGCATCGACAAAGTATAGACAGAGAAATTCATATGTAATTTACTTTTTTCAGAATGACTATATATAGTTGCAAGGTAAAACAAGAGCAAGTTTGAGAAAATGAGTTCTTTTGTGTTAGTGAACTTCATGTTTATCATTAGATAATGGTCATTTTTTTTCGAAGTTTTCTTTTTTTCTAGTTGATTGTTATCTGACACTCAAGTCATCACTATGATTGCTGACTAGAAATCTATGACAAATGTGGAGCGTGATGTAATATCATTTTTTTTTCCTTAATGATGATCATGTTCTCCTAACAGATTGTTGTTGTTATTATTCTCTCGACATTCCCATGAAAGTCAGCTCGATAAGGCAATAACATCAATGAAGGGATGCACATAGATAGAAAAAAAAAGATAGAAGCAGAGGGAGAGAAAAGGAAAGCAATGTTTTGCTTCATCAATACACCAGCACATTGATTAGAAGACAAACGTAAAAGTAATATTGTACAAACTAATGATGAATACGTAATGATTATCGAAATAGATCGAACTAAATCAGAGAAGGTAATGTGTCTGCGGAAGTGTTAGACATATTCTTCAAATAGGACCTTCACACATTGACATATAAGCTAATTTTTCGACAGTTATTCATAATGGATAAGGTAAGTCAATGGAAGAATGCATTTGACTGGAGTTTGTCCCTTCGGCTGTAAAACGAGATTATTAGTTCTATTCATAGAGAGAAAACAGGTTTTTCTTCGACGATCAGATTTGATTGTAATTCGAAATGCGATTAGAAGACAAAGAAAGGATTACAGTATTAAGTAACTTCATGGTCATTACTTGAGTTTGTCTTAGAAATTGACGTTGTCTATAAGAGCATATGACAATTCTTCTGCGGATAATTTTGAGACATTCCTTTGCTTCTTGTGTATTTTTCATAGCCTTTTGTTTGACAGATGGTTCCACTATGTGAAAAGATTAATCATTAACTTTGAACTCTTTGCATGATAAATAGAAACTAGCGCACTTGTGTTACGGTCCCCCAGGCGTTGTTTAAATACATCTGTTGCATACGTAAACGAAAACTGTCTCGTTCAGTCGAGTTCGAAGTTAATCATCGACATCATCTCACACATTGCCATGGAGAGTCTGTCAACATAACCTATGACTGTCATCAGTTATCACGGACGACACTTTACACAAGGACACTGTAGGAATCCTTGAAGATCTCTTCTCCTTATTCTACTTTTATCTCTTCTAGATATGCCATTTTAACAAATATATTTCACTGAAGTAGACATCACCGTTTTTCTCTTCTCTCCTCTTCTTTTCTTTTTATGAGAATATGAAATCAGACGATAGATGCACCTTTACAGTGTTTGCTTCATCTTATTTTTTTCTTATGTGTTCATTGAAGAAAGGTTAGTGATGCACGTCATTGGAGAAAGAAGACGAGAGAGAGAGAGAGAAGTACCAGCTGTATATATATTTATTTGTATACGATAGACCAGTAAAAGTTAGAGAGAACATGAGAGACGACTTTTATCAGTCATATTTCTGTACATTGTCTACAGATAGACAAGGTGTAAATTGAATAGAATTCTATGATCGATCATTCCTAACATTTCAATTAGCATACGAAAGATTGGGATGACAATTCAAACAATCATGCTATTCCCACACCACCTACGTCAATCGATATGACCACCTTATTCAAGGTAAATAACATTGCTCTGCGTGTATTCCGTGTTTGTATGTTAGTAACTTGATATAAATGCCTTATTAGCTGGTGTACAACACAAACAACACCCATACGTCCATCACCTGCTGAGTATATTCGCAATCATAGTCGCAGAATCAACCCCATCACGCCTTTGAGAACTTCGCAGCTTCGAACGATAATCCTTCTTTCTTGTGTTCGATGATGAGTAATAGTTCTTTTTCAAAAGAAGGACAGTATCGAGAGTAGTCATCGTTAGTATTCAGATGATATACAGAAGATGAAGAAGAAAAAGAAGAAATAAATTGTGAATACAACTACACTTGGTCGAGGCCAATTTTATATGCGAACAGTCGTGTTGGCATCGAATTTCTATAGAAAGCGAGTTCTGAATGAACGAGAATGGGTCAAGGNAGTAATTGATTATCCGTCGAAGAAAATACATTTTGGTTTCTTCTCTCGACAATCACATTATCGTCAAAGTTCAACAGAACTGACCAGAAACAAAGAGAAAATGATAGATAGGAATGTATACACAGTTTGTGACCGGTCGATAGCACTCAGCATGAACGATTCATCTTTAACATATATCATCCAGTCTTATCTCTAAATCTCGACCAAACATTTCCATCATCGTGACATATAAACAAAACCTGAAGAAAAACGTTTCTTTTCTTTTTTTTCATTCGTTTAAACAATGAATCACTGTAAGACAAACTCGGAGACATTCGAATCAAATAAGTCAACACTAGTCTGAGAAAAAAGTCTACGCTTACGATGAACTAATATTATTCTAAGCAGTCCTAGTCATCCTCTCCTATAGATCTAATTAGCCGTTCTTCATTGCAACTTGATACCTACGAACTTCTGCTACGACAACTCGATCAAACGTAAATTGATCAAGTAGAAGGTCAGATAAAAGACTTCATACATGAATAATCAATCTGTTAAGTATTCTCTTTGCTTTACACAATACATGTTTTACAAATGATTTTAGATCAAACTCGATGTCTTACATAATCTATTTTTTCATTTTAATTATCTCCTCAATTCACGCTCAACCACCATCATTAACATCGCAATCACTTTGTGTTCAATATTATCCGAACAATGACCAATCTTCTCAATGCGAATGTGATGACATCGACATCAACCGTTTGTCATTGAAGTGTCTCGGCCATTCCTATGTTCCTCATTTTCTCCCACATATTCATTACGATCGTATTGATTTAGAATCTTGTGCGCAAGATCTACAAATTGGAGATAAAACATTCGCGGATTTGAATATCAATACCTTAGCTTTACGTCATTGTAATCTGCTCAGTCTGAGCGAAGAATCATTTGCTAAAATCAATCATTTAGAGAAGTTTTCCATTGAGAACTCGACCATCGTCTCTCTCTCAACATCGACTGGTAATTTTCAAGAAGTTTTCCAATCCGATTCGTTTCGTACATTAAAATCTTTAATCTTGAAAAACGTTCATTACCATCAAACACATAAACACGATAAGAAACTCAATCTTGAAAAACTATTAACACAATTACCGCAACTGAATCGTCTCGAATTGACAAATATTTATCTTGATAATTATCGCTATGAAAATCTAACAAACATCGGTCGAAACTTAACTTATTTAAAACTTATCAATACACATCAAACAAGTTTAGTACCCATCGAACATTTACCATCCCTCGAACGACTAATTCTCATTCATTTACCTCAAATATTTCACACTCAACCGTTGATCGCATCGATTAAATTCCTCAAAAAACTCAAATACATATTCTTCGCACAAAACCAATTGAAAAACCTCGATGATCTTCAATCGAAGACCATTGACCAAATCGATCTCTCATCAAACCTAATCGAATCAATCGATGAATACACTTTCGAACATATTCCCAAACTTCGAACATTAACATTGACGAAAAATCCTCTTCGTTCAATTGATAAAAACGCATTTTGTGGCATTGACAATCTGACACTCTTATACATCAACAATGAACATTCAAGTCAGATCTCACCGTTAGATAATTGTCTTTTATTATCCCATGCACAATTGGATATCAAACAAGACAGTCAAACGAAATTACAATGTAATTGTCCATTGATGCATGTGTTTCGCTTGAAACGTAAACATTCACGAGATATCAATAACTTATTCAAACCCAATCATGCTTGTGTGGTCACAAATACGACGTTGGAACAAGCGAAAAATCCTTACCAGTTGCAGCATCATTTGAATTTACCGATTTATATATATGAGCTGGAAAATTACTTGAACTGTTCGTATACAGATGATTCTTGCGATCGTCACTGTCAAGACAGACGGGTGAAATCAACAACAATATCACCGATAAAAGTACATAAAACAAGTATTGATGTTCAGAGCAAAAATACATCTGTATCCCCGTCTTTATATTCATTTTTTTCATATACATTGTGTCTGTTGTTATTTGCTATTCGGTATTTGTAAAATTATTTTATTGTCATGCAAGAAAGATTTTATTCAGAATAGAAAAAAATACGATTTCTTTTCAAACATCAGTCAAGCACAAGTGATTCACTATGCCGAACAATGTGTGCACTAGACATGAAGATATTTCTTGACAAAAACAGTCTGTTCACTTTAATATGTCATTAGATAAGAGTCAATACTTGATTTAAATCATACAGCGGATTTCAATTTAATCTGAAAGTTTATCGAATTGACTTTTCCTCCGGAAAAAATACCGATTACATCATTATAGTCTATTTGCACATTCAATAGAATCGATTGTTACTTCAATTCGCAATGGACTAAATGGCATCTTTGTCCGGAATGAATTCGCGTATGTCGGTCAACCATCGGGAATAGATTCATTCGAAGAAAAAGAACGACAATGGGTTTTTATTGTCTCTCGATCGTCTTTTTAAAATTTCAATATATAAAAAACCAATGCTTTATTTCCTCGTCATTCCGTAAGAGAAATCCAAAGCTGACAATACAGCAAAGAGAAAATAGCAACAAGAATAGCTTGTAAGCAGTAAAATATGAGATTGACATTCAAAGCCATGATGCATTTGTTCATTCGAAATGAGAAAAGCAAACAAGAAACCATTATACAAGAAAAATCAAGTCATTCAGTTCATTATCATATTGTTAATGTCATTGTTGGTTGTTGTAACGTTGGCGCTTTGCCAACTGATTTCTGGTTAGGCGCAACTTTACCTTCATAATGCATTAATATATCTTGATCAAACGGACATGATTCTTGAAAAGCTTTCGTTTGATAACAACGCTCCATATATGTCCACAGCGCATTTAATTCACGTGGTATGTCTAGATTTTTATAATAATTTCCAGCAATACGTATGTGTTGTAATTTGGGCATAACGTCACAATCGACAAATGTCATTTCATTTCCCGACAGGAATTTAGTTCCTGTTTCTTCGAGATAATCATTGATACGCTTGAACTCAGTTAATAAACTGCGCAATTTGAATTGCTCTTGAGGATCACCTGCCTGTGATTTTAAGTAAGGATGAAATTTAATATAAACATTCGAACAAACATCTTCGGCTTCTTTGAGTGAATTCATGTTCATAACAGGAAAACGTTTACTAATTTCAGCTTCGATATCACGATTATCAGTGAGTACAACTTGAGATGATTTATCGTTTGTTTCATGAAATACGACAACAGGTGGATTCGAATTATACGCTTTTTTAAATTCTTGTTCAGGATTTTTCATATTGACTGGATAAACCTTTACTTACAGAAAGCAGATCGAATAAGAAATATTTTTCAGAGTTGATATTTACGGTTAGTGCAAGTTCTTTTGCTTCAGACTTCAAATATAGAACCATAAACCATCGTTGACAGATCGGACTTGGCGAACGATGAGAAAAATCAATTTCCGATCGCTAAACAAACCCATTTTCAAATAGATAAAAAGCCAACAACAATGAATCACTCGACTTACAGTGACAAATAGTGCCACCGATGGCACATGCGGATTGATCGAATCCATAGTCGATTCTAGAAGTGATCTAGAAAGAAAATTCAACCGTTGTTTTTTTTTCTTTGATCAGACAAAAGAAGAGACATTCACTGAAGATAAATCCGTGAATAAAGAGCAAAAGGTAGACAGTAAATATCGACTAACGGAGAAGGATTATTCTCTTTCTTTCTATTGCTTAACATCAACTTACCTGTCGAATGCCACTACTC